>JAXQQM020062078.1:0-517127 GCA_034641835.2 Pinus albicaulis | reverse complement strand
TGAATCAAAATAAATATTACAGTAATCCATTTTCGTCATTGAATGGATAGGCTACATATCAACCTACCATTTCGACTTCGACGTCATCTGACTTGGCTCTACCACCTATCCTTCTAGAGTTAACAATAAAGCCGTCGGAGGGAGTAGTTCATAAATAGACATTTAACCCTCGAGCTTGTGTAGCTCAAAATTATAATGTAGTAGAAGACTTGGCTCAGTCACATTCTACTATGTCAACGCTTGAGGTTCTTCATAATTGTCCCTGCCAAAAGCAGGCATTGTTGGTCGTGATCAGTGGAATTGATTTTACGGATTCAAATCTTGTAGTATTTAATCACATGAGTTATGTGCCACAATTACTAGCACAGGTAGCATTCTTGATTCAAGTACATGTCCTCAATCACCTCATTCATCGCACTATCATTGATGAAGGCGCATATACTTGTATCATGTGAATGAGTTGCTAGAAGTCACTTGGCTCGCCAAATTTGTCACAATCACCTATGACGTTGAAAGATTTTGATGGTCGTACATATAAGCCTTATGGAATTCTTAGTAACCTACAAGTGGAACTAGGGGGAAAATTAGTTACTGTTGAAGATCAGGTCGTTGATGGACCCCTCGAATACAACATATTACTTGGAATACCATGGGTTTACACTATGGCTGCGGTAGTATCTACTTACTTTCGTATGATCATCTTCCCCCATAAAGGAAGTATCACAGCCATTGATAAACTCTAGTTCTTATCCTTTGGTTCCCAGGAAACTGGAAGCATTCTGTTTGTTCATGGACCCCCACCTTCTCTTCAAAACATTGGTGTAGGAATATTTAAGGATCCTTCCCTAATAGGCACCTTTTCATTACCGCTGCCTACGACATCGGCTGAAATTGCTAATATAGAGCC
Source organism: Pinus albicaulis (assembly GCA_034641835.2). Lineage (NCBI taxonomy): Eukaryota > Viridiplantae > Streptophyta > Pinopsida > Pinales > Pinaceae > Pinus > Pinus albicaulis. The sequence continues at coordinate 516,220 of JAXQQM020062078.1, read as the reverse complement.
TGCAACATGATATCTTCCACTTCATCTGACTTAAGGAAGATACCCAATGAGTCTGAAGTAGTTAGGTTGGGTGACATAATGCTGCAAAGTCCAATTGAGCTAGCATAGCAATCAATTTTCTTGGCTTATGCAGCTAATCCAAATTCATTATCGTCAACCATTTGGGTTGATCGTTCTTCAAATTTTGGTACTTATTTTGATCCATTTTCACGTGTATTATCGACTGATGAGAGCATTATGGAGTCCATGATGCCAAAAGAAGAACCATGGGAGACATCACATCAATGATCCCATCGTCCAGATTACAGTGAAGATAATCCATCTAAACTATATCACCCTACCGTCGTTGATTTCTTGATGAATTCTATTCCTATCCACGTCATCGATTCTGAGCGAAACCCATCGAATATTGAAGAAAAAATTTCTATCGATATTTTGACCAAACCCGGTATTGTAGAAAACATTCATGTCGGTGCGTCTTGTTCTCCATCTCAAATTGATACTTACCACACTCGTTTTCGTGAATTCTTAGATGTATTTGCTTGGTGTTATGAGGAGATGCTAGGTATAAACTTCAACATTGTTGAACATGAGATTAAAATGTATCTTGATGTTAAGCCGGTGTGACAACACCTTTGTCATGTTCACCCAAATAAAGTTGTTTCCATTAAGGGAGAGGTTGAAATTTTTTTACGTGTTGGATTCATTTACCTTGTTCCGCTTACCGATTGGGTATCTAACATTATTACTATCATGAAGAAACGGGGGACAATTAGAGTGTGTGTTGATTATAGGGATGTTAATCATGCTTGTCCGAAAGACAACCACCCCACTTCCTTTATCGACCAGATTAATTATGAATGTGTCGAACGTGAAATATTTTCTTTCATGGATGGATTCTCTAGTTACAATCAGATTAATATTCGCCCAGAGGACTAATATAAAATGACTTTTATCTGTCCCTAGGGCACATTCACCTATCAGAAGCTACCTTTTGGTTTAAATAACACTGGGGCCACATTCTAGAGGGCAATGAATTATTTTTTTCATGACATCAAGAACATAGTTCAACCGTATCAGGATGAATTACTCGCACATTCATGGAAATGGGCTGACCACCTGCTACATCTGAGAGTGATATTTCTACAATATTGTCACTATAAAATATGCCTTAATCCGCACAAATGTGTGTTTGGTGTTGGTTTTGGTTGTTTGCTTGGATTCTTCGTATCGAAAGACAGAATTTGTCTTGATCCATTGAAGGTCCAGGAAATACTTGGTTTACCTGCTCCTTCCAATCTGCCTCAGTTACAAAGACTCCAAGGGAAGGCTAACTTTATAAGGAGGTTCATTCCTAACTATGCAAAAATGGAAAAAGGATTTACTCGACTCTTGAAAAAGGGGGTACCCTTCCATTGGGATGAGGTTGCGCAAGATTCCTTTGATGTTATTAAAGATTCCCTGATCTAAGCATCATTAATATATCCCCCAATTATCAGAGTGACTATTTCCTGTATCTCACCACTGTAGATACAACCATCGCTATGGTTTTATTCCAAGAAGAAGATGGTATTGAACATCCGATATATTATTTGAGTCGTAATCTCAATGATATATAAGTTAAGTACACATACATTGAGAAGCTCACTTTCGCAGTCATTCAAGATTTAAAAATATTTCGCCATTATATCTTGCTTCGAAAGACCATTCTCATTTCGCATTGCAACCCTATGACATACATTCTATCAGGTCAATTGCTGCAGGGAAAGTATTCAAAATGGATCTTCATTTTGTAGGAGTTTGAATTGGAATTAATCAAATCCAAGCCAAAGAAGTCTTTGGTGTTTGCTAAGCTTATTTGTGACCTTCCATCGAGTAGTATTGATCCTACTACGGAATCATCAATTCCAGACGATTCTTTGTTTTTGATTGAGTCATCCAACCTGTGGTACGGAGATTTCATCATCTATCTCCAAACCCAAACTTATTGGCCCAATATCTCTCGCTCGCAACATCGATGTATTCGATACCAAGAAAATATTATCTGATCATCAGCAATACACTTTAACGTCGTGGTATTGATATGATTTTACAAAGGTTTCTCACGCATGAGGAAGCCGAAAAAGTTCTAAATGCTTGTCATTCTAGTGCATGCAGTGGACATTTGTCTGGCTATGCTACTGGACAGAATATTCTTCGCATTGGTTACTTCTAGCCTACCATATTTCACAACTGCATTATCACCATTAGAAGTTGTCATGCTTGCCAGATATTTGATCGTAAAACTCGCTTACCACTAGCACCAATGCATCTTGTCGTCACTATTGGACCATTTGCAAAAAGGAGCATTGACTTCATGATATGTAACCCTTGCTCGACCGGGGGGCATGGCTGTATTATGGTCGCTGTTGACTATTTTACCAAGTGGGCTGAGGCGATGCCTATATTCCACAACATGAGACAGACAATTGCATTGTTATTTTTAACCATGTGGTTAGCTAGTTTGGTGTACCGCAAGCCATAGTCATAGATCATGGAAAACATTTTCGCAATCACATGATGGATGAGTTAACATCCAAGTTAGGATTGTCACATGATAACTCTACCCCTTATTATCCACAAGCTAATGGACAAGTTGAAGCTATCAACAAGATTCTTAAGCATATGCTTCAAGGCATGATTGGGGTTCATAAAAAAAACTGTCATTTGATCCTATACTCAGCTTTGTGGGCATATCGAACCTCGGTGAGAAACATAACCATATTTACTCCCTTTCAGTTGGTTTATGGTCTGGAAGCTATATTACAGATATAATGCGAAATACCATCGTTGAAACTCACGATTGACCTGCTACTTGAAACTTCTAAAGAAGAGGCATGTCTTTTAGATCTCATCCATCTAGATGAAACGGGTAGTGAAGCCGCATTGGCCAACAAAGTGCATAAGAGACGAATTAAGGCATAATATGACCATAAAGTCAAGCCTCACACCTTCCTAGAAGGAGTCTTGGTCTTGCTTTATGATCAGGAAGATGATAAGATAGGAACATGGAAATTTGAACCATTATGGCACGGCCCCTTCATTGTCAAGCACATTTTTACTAAAGGTGCCTACGAGCTGGTAGATTATGATGGGACTCCATTATCATAGCCTCGAAATGGGATGTATCTTAAACGTTACTATGCTTGATTTTGTGTAGTAAACACTGTATTATATGCTTTTATTGTGTGTGTGTAGTAGTGTGCCTTTTAGATTTTTTCATGTGGTTAGTAATCCACTTTTAATTTTTTGCAGATGTCAAAATATTTAGAACCATTTTTTGTATATGCCGATGGTGCTTGTCATGGTACTCAGAATTTATCCTCTATAGCATGGGCCATATTCACTCCAAGTGGTGAGTTAGTGAGTTTCCAAGAGATTTGTATCGGTCGATCGACCAACAATATCACTGAGTATAACGGGTTGATTGAACTACTCTCTGATTCCATTTCACTTGGAATTCATCGCATCATCATCAGGCAAGACTCACCCTGCATATGGATGCCCCTTTATGAAGATATTTTGTCTTCGGATCCAACTAAAGAATGCAGTGTAAAATGAGATTGATGACTGACCAACATGTCTTTCCATCAACTCGACCCATCACTGCATCTGTGGATCTCTAGGACCAGCTAATCCTAGCATCACATGATGTGGTTGGATCAATGGAACTTGCTCCAAAACAAAAGTGATCAAAATCAACCGATAACTGAAATTTTTGGTGTTACCACTTTTTATCTTGGTCAGTTGTTCTTTCATCTAAAGGAGTACTGCTTCATCTCAGTTGAGTAGCGTTGGCTCGAGACACTCAAGCACATACTACATGTATGATGTGTTTGTGACATGTAGCATCACGCTGCCAGCTAGCTTTGCGATAGTGAATAGGAGCGTTTGCAAAGGAATATCATAGACATATTTAATATTTATATTTTCATATTTAATAGGCTTAGTTCCTGTTCGACAAAACTATTGTATGTAGTCCATCACTGTTTCACCTCCACGCGTAGAGCCCGTAAGAGAAATGGGGGCGCCACTTCTCAAAAAACCTGTCAGAAAGTAAATGTCATCAGCCAATACTGGGAGGACTTTGTCCCCAATGTGAAATTTCTATAATTCTCGGTGCCATGAATGGATCAAGAACTGTAATAGTTCCATGTGTTGGCTCATCCCTGACAGTCAAAAGTACTTGAGCAACCCACAATCTCTAAGGGATCTCACAGTGCTAGGATCATTTAGGGCAACCATATCCTATTATTCATGTTCTATTTCTTGCCATGTAATCGAAATTATGATCTGATCGAAGTCTGAAATCACACCATAGGCTTAGTTAGGATCCATTCCATGCAAAAAATTCCATGCAAAAAATTGGGGAAATTTTTGGCAGAAACAAAGATGCAACTTTCTGAATTGTGCCCAACGCACCCATGAGTGAGAGATAGAGCATTGTAGAGTAACTGGGCCTCTTTCCAACCTCTCTGCAATGCACTTTTTGACATTCAAGGGTGCGCTGGCCCCAAAAACCTAAAAAATGTGCATGTTAGGAATTTGGATTCTGTGATCCATAAAATCTATAAAAGACCTTTCGGTGATAATCACATCCAAGAATATTTTGTCGACTTGTTTCGAACCAACTAGTGTGGTTCATCATCAGGACAAGATGAGAAATCTGATCAGTTAACCAATTTAAATAGTTAAAGGGACGCTCCAACTAGCCATTGTAAAACTACTAGTTTGACTAAAATAAGGAAAATAAGAAATTTAAATAAATGAAAAATGAATTTATTAATAGTTGTATATAATTTTAACATATATTATTTTTATTTTTATTAATTAATTAATTTTATTTTATTTTTAAATTTTTTACTAAATAAAGGAAAATAAGACATTTAATTAATTTTAAAATGAATTAATTAATAGTTGTATATACTTATAATATATATTATTATTATACTTATTATTATTTATTTTTACTTAATAAGTAATGTAAATAAGATAAATCCTAATTGATAGATATTTCAATACATTATATATAAAAAAATAGCAATAAATATTATAATTAGAAAGAATGACACAATTTATGACACAATTTCAATTTTAATAAAAAAATGGCGGGGGAGGGGGGGGGGGGGGGTTGTTAAGACGAGGTGGACGAAAAAGAGGGAGAACTGGGCGGGAAGAAAAAAAAACAACTAAGAGTGAAGGGTAGGAATCCAACATCTGCTAACACTCGACCCATCATCCCTGTTAAGGTTTATTGGTCTCTTTTCAATTTTAAGGCTTCCCTAAACTTATGGTGGTGGAAATGGTCAATCCTCACAATCACCTTAGCATCTTCAATGCAAATGTGATTTTTTGTCTTTTCAGAATGCTCTACTAAGGTAGAGGAGTGAGATCTACCATTCTTAAGGTCATTGATGTGTTCATAAATTCTTTGATTAATGGATCGACCAGTTTCATCGATGTAGGGAATCCCACAGGAGCAAGGAATCAAGTAAACACCCTTACCATTATTAGGGAAAACCGGGTCCTTAACTGATCTCAACGAACTTCGAATGGTGCGGATGGGCTTGAAGGTCGAGGAGATATTATGTCTCCTAAGGATCCTAGTGATTTTATCAGTAGTACCTTGAATAAACGACAATTGAACTCCAGATAACCAATTATAAGGATCTTTCTTATTCAAAGGACCTTTTTCTGCTTTTTGAAAAGCTCTAAGACATTGAAATTTTCTATAATCATTATTATTAAAAACACTTAGGAGATGGGATTTCTCTGCTTCAAGGTGGTGTTCATCAGAGATTATGAAGGCTCTGGTAGCTAGGGTGCTGAGAACACCTAGCTTATGAGCAGGGAAATTATGAGAACCAGCATGTAAACACTGCCTAGTGTGTGTCTTCTTTCTAAAGACTTGATGGGAAAAAGAACCTTCCTCATTCCTATAAATAAGAACATATAGAAAGGGTAGGCTTCCATCAACTTCGAATTCCATAGTGAATTTAATGAAGTCAGATTGATCATTAAGATGATGGAAGAAAACATCCAATGTTTCTTTGCCATGGGGCCATACCGCACAAGTGTCATCAACAAACCTTTTCCAAAGCCTAGGTTGAAAAAGAAATGAGGAAAGGGCCCTAGATTCGAAGTCTTCCATGAAAAGATTAGCCACAATAGGGGACAGTGGGGAACCCATGGCCACACCATAAGTCTGCTCAAAGAATTCACCCTCGAAACTAAAGAAGGTTGAGGTAAGACAAATCCCAACGAGATGGGCAGAATCAGGATATGTGATTCGATTAATGTCATTGATAATTTCATGAATACAAAAGTATAATGAGAAAACATCAAAACTTACAAGCATGTCATCGGATCCATTTTAATGGATTTCAATTATATATATTATAATTATATACAACTATTAATTGGTTCATTTTTAAATTTAATTAATTAATTAATTAATATAATAATAATAATATATGTTAAAATTATATACAACTATTATTAAATTCATTTTTAATTTAATTTAATTTCTTATTTTCCTTATTTTAGTCAAACTAACCGTTTTACAACGACTAGTTGGAGCATCCCTTTATCTATTTAAACTGGTTAACTGATTAGATTTCTCATCTTGTCTTGATGATGAACCACACTAGCTGGTTCGAAATGCATCGATAAAATATTCTTGGATGTGATTATCACTGAAATATATTTTATACAAATGTGCATGAAACTGAAAAAGAATGAAATCTATAGAAAGAGGAGGGTAAGATTTCATACTTGGTCCAGACGACACGAGAAATGATCCACAAAATCTATTGCAATCAGCTGCTGAAGTTTGAAATTAAAATAGGCTCAGAACATTGAAATTCAAATGGTAAAGGTGAAATGGTAAAAATGACTTGGTAAATTCTTAATTTAATTGTATCTTTGATTAATTTATGCACATTTAATAAAATGATTATGGTTTTTACCCTTTTAATTTACTATTTTTAACAAGTATTGTTAATCCATTTGATGTTTCTTTGAGCACGTTTGCAGCTGATTATAGTGAGTTAGTCGTGCATGATTTTGAAATGCGATATTGACCACAAAGCATAACTTTATCTCTTTTTCAAGATTTGTTAAACATGAAAAAGGAACTCAAAACACACTTTTATCATCCTTTTTCGAGCTTTGTTAAACATGAAAAAGGAATTTAAAGTGCACTTTTATCTGCTTTCGAGCTTTGTTAAATGTGAAAAAGGAACCCCCCTTAAGTTCTCTTTCAACTCTTTTCAGACTCTCAAAATATGAAAAGATTGTCGAGTGCTTGTCTTTTCGAGTTTGTTAAAAGAATTGAAACAATATCTACTCAGTATAAGTTTAACACTTTTTCGAGACTAAGATAGATTATGATTACAAAAAAGGAAAACCCTAGTCGAACATGGCTAGGAAGTTCTCTCAGATATAATTTTACGCTTTTTCGGATCTGAGGGACTATTATACGAAAAAGAACTTGTGGAGTTTTATTTTAGTCCCCTTTTCAAACTCTCTAAACATGAAAAAGGACCGAGTTCTCACTGTCGTTAAACTCATTAAAGCATCAAATAGTGATGGATTCACTCGAAGGGTGGAATTATACATCATGCATATGTTATCCTCCTGAAGCTTGTTAAAAATTAAAGAGGTAGTGGTCAAAAATGCCTGGGGAAAATTGGAAGGGGATAAAACACTTTATGGTAGCAAGTCGCTCTTGAACATGACACTTATTCACTTCATCTCCATAATTTTTGGGTTGGGTAATATGCTTGACAGTCTATCACACCTATGGTTTATCATACCATCCATCACTTTGATTTTGGGTCAAATGCTGCCAATTCATTCAGTGTCATCGATATGTTGAAGATAAGTCACTTAGTTATTACTCATCCTTTGCAATACTCATAAACCTTCATTTCATGGCCAAAATCCATGACATTGCTTCATCAATCACATTATGTCTCCAAAATCATTACTCCAGTTTCGTGTCGTTGATGGGGGAAGCATCGATGCCCTCCTACGATGAGTCACTTCCTGTCGACCATTAAGGGAATTTTGAGGTCTAAAATGGGCCTCCTAAGGAAATTATAAAATAATAGTGGAAAGAATCAAATAAGATTTGATGACATCATCAAATTTTAGAGGGAAAAATGAAAAAAACTACTTTTTCAACTCATATTTTCAACTTATCTCCCAAAGTTTTTACTCAAATTTCGAGCGGGAGTACTCGTTGGATGCGAAATTTAATTCCCCATCCAAGGAGTACCCATGTTGCATACTTTCGATGGGTTCTACTACACGAAAAATGAGAAATACATAAAAAAACGTGATTACAATCACGTTTTTTATGTATTTCTCATTTTTCGTGTAGTAGAGTTCATCGAAAGTATGCAACATGGGTACTCCTTGGATGAGGAATTAAATTTCGCATCCAACAAGTACTCCCGCTCGAAATTTGAGTAAAAATTTTGGGAGATAAGTTGAAAATACGAGTTGAAAAAGTAGTTTTATTATTTTATTATTTTTTAATATTTTTACCCTTTTATTTAAAAAATGGTGAATCATCCCCCATGGTTGACATCATCATCTTGAATCCTATTGGTTGTTATAAAGTTTAATTTTTTTGTACATTTTTCTTAGGAGGCACATTTTAGACCTCAAAATTCCCCTAATGATAAGCTCATCATCCAGGAAGTTGACTTAGAAACAACCTTTCAGTACCCTGGAGATTTCTTACATCAACGGAAGGTTTCTCACTTCCGGTGACAGGCTGACATCAAAGGCCTTTGACTGAAATACTTTGTATGGTGTTAAACATCAAATCATCTACTCACACCATGCAAAATGTATTACAGTACCTTGAGAGCCATTATCATCAACGATGGTTTCTCTTGCATTTTTTAACGACTGACATCATTGACCGGTAAGGAGACGGTGTCTTACCATGTTCGACATGAGATCATATATTTTAATGGTTAGACTCGTACTTTGAGCAATCGAGTGAACGAGATAGAAGACCCTAGATCTAGTTTCATCCATCTGGGTTGCGATTTCAGGAGAAGTACCAAATCATCCGTACGATGGTCATTACTTAGATGGTCATCCTATCACGGGTCTATATCTATAGACGACTTTATGATGTTATGATAGTTTATGTGCTGAGTATGGGATATGCCTCCCTCAGCAATTCATGTACAAGATAAACATATATCATGATGTAATGTATTGTAATTGATGCAGGTCGTTGTCCACTTCGATTCCTCCTCATCACGTCGTAAAGAAAATCACTCAACATTATCACTTTTGACTTCATGCTTTAGGGGGCAGCTGTTACAGGTCGATTTGGGCACCATGCCAAAACACATATCAATATTCATTAGGGTCTATCATACTCTAAATTAGTTGCTACATACCCTAAACAAGTCATCCTATTGGTGGTATTCCTTCATGAAAGTTTCACTGCTTAGATGCCAGTTGAAGTGCCCCATTGAGCCATCAACACACCCCTAGATAGTTGTAATTGCTTTGCAGATCATCTACTCCCATGCAAGGTTGTGTTGCAGAGGATCTATGCCCACTTTGGAGTGCGTTGGTTGACTGGGAGCGAATTGTTCATTGGATTCTAGGAATATTCCCAACTTCTAGTGACTTCTAGAAGTTGTTCCAGCTTTCATCTCATCTGATATCCTCGAATTTGGAGCCCATGAAGTCATTAAACATCTTATCCTCCTATTCCCATGAACAAGGAAACATCTTCATCCATTTTTAGGAAAACCATTCAATGATTCATTTATGTCAAACCACCCTCATCTACTTATAAATAGAGCACTGAACATAGTGCACAGGAGAGCAAGATTTTTTGTTAAGTAGAGTTATGCTGGTGAGATATCAACTCTTGAAGGTATTGTGCTTGTACTGTGATGCTGCTGGATTGTTGATGCTGGATGTGATGAGGATGGGGCTCAAGCTAGATGAGTGACAACGAATCGATCAACTAGTTGTACTCTTCCTTCTACTTCATAATAAAAACATTTTTTCCTTTCCTAATGCGCATGTCAATGATGTTATATGTGTATTAATGAGTTTAATCGATTCAATTGGTTTAACTTGAATAGATCGTATTGACTTTATGTTGTTTTCTGTATTCTATTTGCGATGGCATGTATCAATCAAGTGAGTTAAGTTGGATTGAGATCGACGAAAGTGACGGAGGGAGGGGCGGGAAAGAGAACATATTACAAGTAGGTTTCTCTCCCTTTATCTATTAATTTTAAGGAAAAGGTCAAATATCTTTCTTTCTATTGTTCTAAGTGAGCCACCACACTTAGGGAAAACGTACTTATCTGTAGTTTTGTATTTTCATGAAACAATAGGAATAAGAAAGAAACGGTCCATCATATAAAGAAAATTTAACCATGAATGTCTTTAATATGAGTTTTAGATGAAGATTTGTGAAATGTTTAATTGATTTATTACAGAGCATCTAACAAGGATGAATTCTGCATATGTATTTTTCAATCAAACATGAAGATAACACATAGATGAAATAAACAAATATGAATCACATACACATAATAGATTGATACATTCTTCAACACACCATACTCTCGAAAACTCACGTATAGAATGAGTCTGTAATTCTCCACTGATTTTTAATTAATAGCTCAAATTTACAGAATCACAATGGTATTTTCTCCAAAATTACTCAAAACACGAACCCCTATTACATCATAAAATACTGTATATATAATCTTAGACTCCTCAAGTCATTTTTAGAAATTACAGATTTAAAAGATAAATAAAAACAAAATTTTCTGTAATCTTGGATGTATGTTCCTGGAAATATCATATCCAACGAATTTCTTAAGGAATTACTGGGATCAGATATCCCCGAAGAACTTCTGGTGTCAAATAAAACTAACATCCTTTAAATCTATTGCTTCCTGGCCTCTCTCCTTGAAAATATCCTGAGTAAACTGCTTTGCCCAATCACTTTCTTCTTTATCCTCACTTTTTGGTAAAATATTATCTGAATTTACAATTAAATCCCTTATGCTTTGATTATCTGCTTCTGTGCTACTAGGAATTTTCCCTTTCTTCTCGATGCTCCACTATTTCAAGCATATCAAAATCTTCATCACTGTTGGCTGCTTCTTCAAAAATAGATTCTATCTCTTCCATATATTTCTCATGCTAAAATAACTCTGTATATTTCACAAGTTGTAACTCTTTTACTTCAATATTTTTCCTCTTACCCTTAACCTCTGATTTATTTTCTACTTTCAAATCCATGCCAACTCTTTCCATTTTTGACAAATTAGTTGTGAATTTAATCTTTACTCTGTAAACAGAATGAATCAAAAGAAATATATCAGCAAAAAATATAGACTCTCAACCACCAATTTTATCTGCAATCATAAATTGAAAGAACTGTAATGATAACCTCCCTCTCCCACAACATGTGAAACATATGTAAAGCTTCTTCTTATACATCAAATATCTAAACATAGTTGTACTTTCAATGGGGGACAAACCAGATTCGATCAAGAGGATAAGATAGGGAGTATTTCCCTTGATCTTAAGGTTGTAGGTTATGAATTGCTTTTGAATGATCTCAATCTTCCTCCATGACTCTCTGGATATACTGCAACCCCAAACTTCACATCTATATAAGACAACAGGGGTGACAAGGGTCTCAAAGAGGAATCTATTTTTACTCCAAATGTAAAGATCGACCAACTTAAAATTGTTTTCAAGCTCATAATAGGCTTTCCAGCCCCCGATAATCCTTTTCTCAATGCTATAATTCCAGTTGAGATGATGATGGAAGTCAATGCCCAAATACTTATAATAAGAAACCTGCTCTAAGCACTGGTTATTATACATGAAATTACCATGGGTGATATTTTTGGATTTAATGATCATGACTTTAGTATTGTCGGTATTAACTGTCATACCCATCTTGGAGAAGTAGTCATGAAGAATTTGGGGCTTCTTGTCAAGGTCATCATAGATTTCTGCAAGAAGAACAATATCATCGACATAGTGGAGAAGAGTAATGAGAACACCAGCAAGCTCGGTGCCCTTGCACCCTGCAGATTCCAGACACTCCTCTAGCTTATCGTTTTATATTCCAAAAAGGGTAGCAGATAGGGGACACCCTTGTTTAAGTTCAATATTTCATTTAATGTCATTAGACCACCCCTCATTGGTCTTAAGCTTGGCAGTGACGGTCTCATAGAGACAAATCACCATAATCCTCAGCGCAGGAGGGTCCACGATCTCTTTAAGTCTCTCCCAAACTTTATCTCGAGGAATAGTGTCGAAATAGTTTCTAAAGTCCACAAAGCAATAGAAAAGATCGGTTTTACTATTGCGACATTCCTTCGCAATGATCTATAAGACTAACCAGATGGTCAATATTCGAGTGATGTATCCTAAAACCAACTTGTCCTTTAGCACTATTTCCCTAGCTTTCTAGCCAAAGGCTAAGCTTCTTCTTGATGCAGGTGGATATTGGTGGTCACTCACCTATTCCACCTGCGGCCCCACCATTGTCTCTTCCAGTTTTTCAGTTTCGGCACAGCTTACTATTTTTAGCAGTTTTTCGGGTCCTGAACTTCCGGAGCCGTTTTGAGGCCCTAAACGACATTTTTTGGGAAAATCGGGTCACTCAAAATTTGTAGTCCTCGGATAGATATTTCTAACGAGGTATGGTTTGCGTCAAACAGAAATCGTATGCCAAGGTTACGTCCCCGGGAAGTTGAAACACCAATTTACCCAAACGGGGTCCATAGTTTTGGTACTTCATCTCCTAGGGTTAAGGTTTTGGATGTTTAGGGTTTTACATTGTTTCTAAATAATAAATAGGCCCTAGAGCCTCCTTGTAACTCAGTTCAGAGGCCTGTAGCCTCCACATCTCTTCTCAGAGATAGCTACCAGCACCCTAGCTAGTTTATTTCCATTCTGTCTGTAAGCAAATCTCAGTTCTTTGATATTAATGAAATGAAGTGTTATTTCTGCTGCATCTTTGTATTCATGGTTATATGTTTATTCTATTGCGTTCCTGCATAAATCGAGATCACTTCTCCAAAATGAGCCCATAAAGCTTAGCCAAGATATGGCTAACCATAATTGTCCTATAGTTAGATGGAACACTCTTGTCCCCATTTTTAAATATAGGTACAATAAGGCTTTGGGTCTAAAGCCTAGGGAAGCTATGCGTTACAGAAAAATTGAGAAGCTTGTAGAGATGAGGAATGAGGATATATCTTCCCATTTTAAGGATCTCAGCTTTCTATCCTTCAATATCATTAGTTTTCCCATTAGCGAGCTTATTAATACCAGACTCAATGTCGTCAAGAGATAATACATCCTCCTTAATTAGAGTGATTAAGGTGGTTTACATGGTGTCCAGAGAGTCATACAACTTCTTAAGATAGTTGTCCCAGTTTTCTAAGGGGGTATAATAGTTATCTTTGGTTATATGGACAAGAACATTTTACCAAACCTTTTTGGGCATGACTTTAGAAAGGTGGAGAAGATAATCCTGTCTTTTATTAATATATGATATTTTCTTCCTCTTGATGATATTTTTGTATATGTTGATATTCTGAAGCTTAATGATTTTATTAGGAGCGTCTTTGATCGCTTTCCTGGAAAATTTTCAATCTTTTTCATGCCATGGATTGGAAGTTCTATTAGATTTCTTAAATGAAATCTCATTAGAAAACTTTCTAATGGTGTTGGAAAGGATAGTAGTGAAATGGTAATAAATCTGATCAATGTTATTATTATAATTCATGGGGCCTAAATCCCTTTAGAAGAGGTCAGTTTCACTTCCATCGAAGTGAATGTGTATTTTTCTTTCATTGGTCTCCTGCATGTGGGTGGTATGCATAGCAAGATTGAGGGATAGAGACAGAGCTCTTTGGTCAGAGTCAGGCTCAAATCCATTATGAAGCTCAAATTTTGTAATATGGCTGAGGAGGAGGATGTCAGAAATTGCATAATCCACGACACTGCTACCCAACGCATGGAAACATGTCATCTGACTGGAGAGGGACCACTTGTTAATGCCATTACAAATAATTAGGTCCTAGGAACTGCAAATTTTGAGGAGCTCGATGCCGAATAAGTTCTCAATAATATCTTTAGATTTTCTCTTGAATTTAATAACTAAGTTACTATCTTCATCAAGCCACAAGAGGTTAGGGTTAGAGTTGTTGCTTAATGTAATGGCTTGGTTAGTAGAAGTTCTAGCATTAAAGTCTCCCAGTAAAAGGGTATTACCATCATTTCTCAAGTTGGAGATGTCTTTCTCTAAAGAACTGAAATGAAAATTCTTATCTAGATCGTTCTTCTTATAGGATGTAGAGTTGATAGGAACAAAATAGAAGATTACAAGAAAGATCCTATTGGTGGTAGAATCAGAGATTTCAATCCAAATGTATTGATTGAAGGGGTCGATTTTATGAAGTCAGATGTGAGAGAAAAAAAGTGTTCCTTATATAGCAAGCTATACCACCAAAACCCCTCCAAGTGGATTTCTCATTCCAACCAGACCAAAGAGTGAAACCATCGAGGTGATGGACCCTAGATTCATCATGCTACCATGTTTCAACTAAGAGAACAAGGTCAATATCACTCAGGATCCAACTTAACATAGGAACTTTACACCATGGAAAGCCACAACAGTTCTAGAAGAGGGTCTAGAGTGATGCAAATCCCTATTTATCACTCGTGCTTGAGACTCTATCTCTAATAATAACTTTCCTATTCCTAATGATTGCCCATTTCCCGACCTTTCTTGCGTCCTTGACCTTTTGGAATTTTTTCCTAAGTTCAACTTGGTCTTCTGGAATGAGATCTTCATTTATAAATATTCCTGTTCCTTTTAGGCTTGGGGATTTCCTAAGTATATCCAGTTTATGTTCATGACAACTGACCTTGACACGGATAAGTCTATGTTTATGTTCAAGTATCTTTCCGACCCTTATTGCTTTAGTAAGATAGGTTATTTCAATTTGAGATTTTGTTTTTAATTGTTCTTTAACCATTTCTATTGTGTTTTCATTGTTTTGTTCTTCTATACCGACAACTATAAAATTTAAGGCTCGTTTGTGGCGCTCATGGTCGAGAACAATTAATTTATTAATTTCCTCTTTAATGGGTTTAATATCTAAGTTATTTTATGTGTTATTTAGGGTGAGTTATTATGTAGTTGTTCTTTTATATTTTTAATCTTTCTTTTCAAGATGTCATTTTCTTCGACCATTGTTTGTTTACTATGTTCTATTTCTTGAATTTTACCTTTCATTTCTTGGAGTTCAATTTCGAGTGTGGTTATTTTATTTTTTAATGATTTATGTTTGTTATCAGGCATTGTTGTTAGTGCTAGTTTAAAATGATTTTCTCTTTCTTCTCTTCACCTTTCTAAAGACTCAATGTACTCATAGAGACTATTTAATGTAATTTTACTTGGTTCGCCTTTATTAAAGGGGGGCTTAGAAATATGAGGGGAAGTATTCATAGTGTAATAAAACAAAACTTAAGACAAGGAGGGTAAGTTAGAATGTGTGCACCTGTAAAGCAGAACCAATGTGAGGTTGTCACCACGCCTTGGAGGCTCAGTCTTTGGCAGATATAGTTCTTGCTCCTGTTGTCCCAAAATTGAAGTTCAAAAGAACATGTTGACACCCAAAATCAACAAGAGATGGGTACCCCTAGCTATCCCAAAAATTATTTGCTGTCTCATAATCACCCCAGTGCCCTAACTATCTCAGAAGATGGGTACTTTGCCCAGAATTCTTCGATGTCGATGTACACTATCTGTACGTAAGGATGAGAGATTACTTCCTATTCTAGTTGGATTCTCTCCCTGTTATCTCAAATGTCACTATCACATCAGGGTTGCAGATATACCTTAACGTTTCTTGAAATTATGCTTCAGGAAATTGCCAGACTTTGTGCACAAAGGATGTACGCTTATACACCCAATACAATTATTGTCAAAACCTTCGAGCAATCTGCCTACAAACTTCAGTTCATGTTTTCCACAGTACCCCTCTGACTAGGGGTATAACCTTTCAATGTCATCCTCAAGAATTTTAGATCAGGGTCATAAAGTTACTTTAAACAACGTCGTCTTACTGATTCGAGCCACTGAAGTTGTCCTAAGTAGTCGTCTTCTCCTAGCATGATTGAAAACTTTCTTTTCCACAAAGCCTAGGGTCTCCGGAACTTGCTACACTCAACATTCATGAGCTTTTTAGGGTTCAAAGAGTTGTAGCCTATTCTAAACAAAATAAAGAGAAGGTTATTTCCCAAATTTCTAACAAATTAACGAGACTGTACTTATGAATCCTCGAATGCCTTCTAGAGTAGATAAATGTACATATAAATGTGTATTTTCATTTTATTAAAATAATACAAAGCATAAATATAATTTTGATCAATAAGGGTAATTTTAATGACAATTCCACATAGTGGCTAGTCTCTGTCTCTTAGTTTAAATATAACTAAATTCAAATTAGTGTTAAGGTTTAGAATCCAATAAATTTAAGTTTTACTGATTGGTAAATTGAGATATTCTATTAATTATAATTATGTATTGTGGAATGGAGAATCCAATCCTACCCAATTGCAATGATAATAGTTTTGTTGAGAAAATTTTATAGAAGTATAAATAGATATATTCTAAAAAGAAATTGTTCTTTCTAGAAATATATGTAAAAATTAAATTGAATATATATATTAAAAATAAAATTACTTTATCTAATTTAATGTTAATAATTTTTTTATACTCAGTAAAATTATATAATATTATTTTTAATATAATTTAACTGTTTTTTTATGTTTAAATTTTGAATTCTCTGAATACCAATAAAATGTGTTTATGGAACAGTCATATATAATTAAGGAAAAAATTCCAAATCACAGTGGTATAGCCCATCTTTATTCTTATTCTTTTGCTCTCCATGAAAAGTTTTATTTTGTTCAAATCCTTTGTCCATGAAAAGCTGTGAGTTGGAATAAAAATAGATTCCCTATAAAGTTGAGAAAAATAAAAGAGGAGCTAGTAGGTTGGGTAGAAGTTTATCTTGGTTTTAAATTTGTTTGGAAAATTTGGAAATTTTGGCAAAATTTTGATAAAATCTGTTATTGATACATATTGGATTCTTAAATGTGTTTTGGCAAAGGAAATGACCAGTATGCAGGAAATGGAAGGAAACCCCAATGTGGTTTCAATTCTGTAGGAAATCAAATAGGAAATTCAAGAGAATGGAGTATGTCAGTATCATGCAGTGGCTCGCATTGGCAGAATTGAACGACAACTTCAATCCATGTAGCAAGTTGATATGGCAGGGTCCACTACAAAGGACCCGACTCCTATTGACTCATCTCGGCTCCTATTGACTCATCTGATGGTTGATCTTAGATATTAATAGTCTTTAATGTTTTTTGCGACAATTTTATATTGTTTTAAGTTAGACTGTGATGGACATAGTAATGTAACTTTAGCGGCAAGTCGAAGGAAGAAACTATTTCAATACTGGTTGGCTTTTAATTCCTTAAGGTGGCCAACTGGTTTCCTTCGGGCAAGTTGAGGCCACTAACTGCTTATGTCTATGTATGGAAATGTGCCCTCTTTTTGATAAATAGAAAATGGTAAGGCTCTACGAAATTTACAAAAAAAAAAAATCTAGCAAGAATTTTTGTAAATTTAGATTACAATTGTTAAATTTCAACATTTTAGATGTCGATGGAGTTTCAGATTTTTTTAACTTTCCAATATTTATATAATAACATTATAAATAAAGATGGAAAGATATATTTTTTTACCTTTCAAATATATATACAATAACATTTCAAATACATATACAATAACATTATAAATAGAGATGGAAAGATATACTAGTCCGACAATAAAATTCATATTGCTTGGAGTTGAAGGATAAGTGAGCCCATCAACAAAATTATTAATAATTTGAAAGACCTTTCTAATGGATGCTTTTACACCAAGTTTTCCAAAATAAATGAAAGAAACAAAATATTACCTCAAATTTGTAAGATAATAATCAACTAATCTCCATTTCATACCAATTTTTTTTTTAATCTTAATTTTAATGACAAGCATTACATTGATGCCTCTTTCATGCTAATCTACACACATTTTCCGCATTTATTTTACTCATGGAAGCCACCCTGGAGAAAACTATAGATGCTTAAACACTCTTAGATCACATATCCTCATGATTATCACTTTCTTTCCACCTCTCTTCGACACAAAAAGAAAAAAAAAAGAAAAAAAACAAAACGTTTAATCTTTCCTACAACTATACACATTCATTCATTGAAAAGCATGACCAAAAAGGAAAATGATTCGAATCAAAGGTGTAAGTTTGATGAAGCTTGCAAGCATGGAGTCCCATCATATAATGGGTTTCACCTGAGTGCGTCGAGTTCGTCCAATATTTTCTTATCTCTTTAAATTTAAAAAAAATAAATAAATTCTGAACTCATTTAACCTACAGAGGACAGAGTGTGCAAGCATGAAGTCTCATCACATAGTGGATTTCATGTGGGTGGGTACATTTCCTCCAAAATAAAATTATCTCTGAACTCATTTAACCTACACAGTCTACAATACTACGAAATCTGAAGTTTTGACATCAAAAGTTTTTTAAAGCAGTCACTTTCTAACAAATTTATTTCAACTTACATAAAGTTTAAAAAGTTATTACTTTTATTATGATAATTCAAATTCTACATATATTTTTGAATAATATAAATTTATATATATATATATATATATATAGATATAGATATAAATTAAAATTTAATATTTTACATATTGAATATAATTAAATGTTTTTTTCATTAATCTTTAAACATTTTACAAAATAAATATAACTAGAAATACATTACATAAAAACAATGATTAATTTTGATATTTAAATTAAATACACTTTATCATGCGTTTATTTGGTAATTAAATTAAATTACATTTCCAAAATAAATAAATACGATCTTGAGTGTCAGTTTACAAATCAATTCCAAAATAAATAAATACAATCTTCAGTGTTATTTCACAAATCAATTCCAACTAAAAGAAGAAATTGTATTCAACTTGATTTCTTTTTACAAACATGTTATGGAGAGAATGTGATGATGATGATGATGATGATGATAGTTAACGTCCATTGAGACCAATATTTGGTCTACTGGACCTAAAGAAACGAATTATTTAGTTTGATTTAAGATTTTATTCCTATGCTCAAAAAGCTTGGAGAGGAGCCTCCCGAGCTCACTATAATTTTGACATCTTAAAAGGCTAGGAAGGTCAGTGTTGCAACAAAGATAATGAAATTGAGATCTAATGTGGTTATACGCGGGGCACTCTAAGAGGAAGTGATTTTCATCCTCGATGTTCATATTCTCACAGAGACGGAAGATCCTTTCCATCCATGGTATTTTAGGAACTGTCCAACGACCTGTTTCACTATGGAGCTCATGAGAGTTCGTTCTAATCTTGGCTATATTAATTCTCTTCTTTGAGCTAGTTAAAACAAAGAAATACTTTCTATCTTCTAGAGTGGGGTTGATGACCTCCTTATAATATCTTAATTTTCTTTTAGTTGCTAGATCTTTCTCACACCACATTTTTTTTTAAACTTAGAAATAATAATTTTTTTAATGTTATTAATGTTTTGCAATGCAACATTATCATCAATCTCCCAATGATTTAACTAGACTCTAGTGTCTTTATACCAATCTCATTTGAGCCTTAAGTGGTTTTAGCTAGTTTTTAGATTACAAAATGCAAACCCAATTAAAACTTTAAATCAATCTAAATCAATCTAAATGAATATTGTTGTATCGAATTATTTCGTCACAAATTTCAAAGTTGGGTTTATTGCATTGATACATCTGCACTCTAATCACCTGCAAGTGCATCTTCGAGTTGTAAATGGATATTGTTGTATGGCTTTATTTCTTTTTTTTTTTGTGCTTAGTCAAGAAATCACTCGTCATATTACATGATGAACTGGTGAGATCCACCAAATCGGCGAATTGAGTCTCTAGATATTTTTGCGGTCGTATTTTATATTTTTATTTTTTAATGCAAGCTTTGATATTATCACAATTTTAGAAATAGGTCCTCGCATTTTCAGTTTTCCCCACACTAATTTAGAGGGTTTTGTGAAAATACATGATTGGCTAACGGTTAGTTAGCTTCGTAAGAAATTTGCATTATGATGGTATAATAATTATAATAATTAATTAGAATGTATTTTAATAATTTGCAATGATAATCCATTTTTAATTATATATATATATATATATATATATATATATATATATTTTTTTTTTGACTATACAAATTAATCTATATTAATGAAAATTATATTATACATAATTAATTAATTATAAATAGAATAATATTATATATTTAATATTTATTAAATATAAATAATAAAAAATAAATTTAACAATATTATATTATTAAATGATTTTTTTTATTACTCAATAAAATATAATCTAACCATATATTTATAGACCATTATTGAAAGTTCTATTAATATGTTAATGCTTCTTGTTTTTTTATGGATATATATATATATATATATATATATATATATATATATATATATATATATATATATATATATATATATATTTTTGCAGGTATGCTATATGCAAAAATATAAATCAATTTTCTTACATGTACATTATATGCAAAAAAATACATTTATACAAGAAAAACAAGAGCAGTAACATTGCCACAATCCAATTCTTAAAAAAATAAGCTAATAAAACTGAAATGAAATGAATAATATGACTTTTACCTATTTTCTATATAGTAAAATACACAATTTAAAAGTGCTAATGACATATAATAAAAAAATTAAAAATGCAAAGTATCCAATGTTGCACAAATTAAATCAATGCCTCACACAACCTAATATTAAAAGAGCCATGATTTTTCATTATTATGATCTATTACAATAGCTCCTACCCTATTATGGTATTTAAAGTCAATTGCATAAACGTTTCATTTTTCTAAAGATAAAATATGTTTATGTCCATTCCAAGTTTCTTCTTAAGCTAAATTTAAAATTGTATTTAATTTAATGTATATTTAAACAAATGTTTCATTTTGATGAAGGAAAAATAGTTTTACTTCTATTTCAAATTTCTTCTTACATTTAATTTAAAACCATATGTGATGTATATTCAAACAAAAGATTGTTTTTTTTCATTTCATATTTCTTATTAGATTTGATTGTTTTACTTTATTTTCCATTTCATATTTCTTATTACACTTAATTTAAATAGATAACTAATGTATATTTAAACACACATTTACTTTCAGTTGAAAGAAAAATATTTTTATTTTTGTTGGAAATATTGAAGGAAACAATAACAGAGGAAATGCATTTCCCTCACAACATAGAGAATGCACAACACTACAGAAATAAACAATATACAAACATGCAGCGTAAAACATAGGAGTGGAACGAAATTCGTTTTTCTATTCAACTCACTGAAAACAAATGAAATTACATTAGTTATACAAAATAGCCAAAGCCTGAAAACCTAAAGCTATCAAAGTAATTCAATGCTGGATGGAGGTTTAACCACTAGTCATCCTTCTTCTGTCAAATAGACCCATTTCTTCATTAAACGACACACATAACGTATTTTGGTTTATACACGAAACAACGTACAAACGTGTTCAAACAAAAAACTGGCAGACATGAAATCTTATTTGTTCTGGCTGCGAAAACACATTGCATCCGCACCCTTATCGCATTTCGGCGATATTAAACTTTAACTCGCGGGTGCTTTAATGGAAAACATAAACTTGTGTGATTGCGATATGCAGAAACGATATTGTATCACAAGACAAATAACTTGCGGGCAGTAGAAGGTAAACTTAAAATGTTGCGATTGTGATGTGCAGTAGCACTATCCCATAGCAATGCAAATAACATAACTTTGCGAACTGGCAGAAAGGAAAAGTGTAGAAGTTGTGATATGCGCTGTTGCAGGCGGTAAACAATGGTAAGTGTGGTAAATGAAATACAAAGGGATTTGGCAGAAAACAAAGGTTTAGTTCATGCGGTAAAGATAAGGCGGGTCCCGCCATATTGCATCAGCAGGGATTTAACATTTGGTGAATCGTTAAGTGCGCGTGGTGAAGTGGAAAAGCATGGTAAGTGTGACATCTATAAAAAAGGAAATGGCAGTTTGTAAAGTAATTCAAGTGTTTGCAAAGTGCAGTGGAGGTAAGTGGGTCCCGCCGATATTGCGAAAGGCTTAAGGTTTAAAAATTAAAAGTTGCAGGCTGCGCCTGTGATAAAAAAGGTAAATAATGTGGTGGTTGAAGAAATAAATGCAGAGTATGGCCGTAGGTACTCTGTTATGATCTTTTGCGTGAAACGCCTTCGATTTGAAAATTGAGGTTTGTCCTTCTCTGCTACAAAATTGATGAAGTGTGGGTTGTTGCCATTGCTTCACTCATGGGGGTGGTTGGGAGTTAATTCCAACACTCCCCCTTAATAAAAAAATCTTCCATCATTCATTCCTAGATACTGTATGAGATAAACAAAAATCTTTTGTCCCAATGGATTTGTGAGGATATCAACAAATTGTTCCTTTGTCCTGCAATGCTACAAAACAATTTCACCATTATTAACCAATTCCCTTATAAAATTATACTTTGCATCAATATGCTTTGTTCTCTTGTGGAAAACATAATTTTTTGATAATGCTATTGTTGAGTTGTTATCACAATAAATTGTGGTTCCTTTGTATTTCTCATGACACAAATATCTCAGCATCCTTCTCATCCATATTGCTTGGCATGCTGCTGCCACATATTCAGCTTCTGTTGTTGATAGTGCAACTATTGATTGCTTCTTGGAAGCCCATGAAATGGCCCTCGATCCTAAATGAAACGCATACCCAATTGTGCTCTTTCTGTCATCTACACTTCTAGCCCAATCACTTTTAGTGTAACCAATCAACTTAAAATTATTAGTTGAGGAGTATAGAACACCATACTCCTTTGTTCCATTTACATATTTTAAAATTCTTTTGGCTGCTTGCCAATGTGTCTCCTTTGGTGTCTCCATGAATCCGAAAATTAAACTTACAACATACATAATATCAGGCCTAGTTGTAGTCAGATATATTAGACTGCCAACTATGCTCTTATACAATGTTGGATCAACATTTTTGCTGCAATCTTCTTTGCTTAATTTTAACCCCATTATAGTTGGAGTTACTGCTGCTTTGTTGTGATGCATGTTAAATATCTTTAAAACTTCTTCAACATATTTTTCTTGGGAAATAAAAATTCCCTTTTCATTTTTCTTTACTTCAATGCCCAAAAAATATCTCAATAGACCCAAGTCAGTCATTTCAAATTCACTCTTCATGACTGCTTTAAAATCCATAGTGAGAGAAACTTCATATCCTGTGAAAATTAAATCATATACATATAAAACAACAATAAGGATTTTACCGTCATTTTCTTTAAAGTACAGTGTGGGTTCACCATC
Organism: Pinus albicaulis; assembly: GCA_034641835.2. Taxonomy (NCBI): domain Eukaryota; kingdom Viridiplantae; phylum Streptophyta; class Pinopsida; order Pinales; family Pinaceae; genus Pinus; species Pinus albicaulis. The sequence continues at coordinate 492,593 of JAXQQM020062078.1, read as the reverse complement.
ACACTTGTCAAACCCATTATCCATCATGTAAGCATCAATCCTACTATACCATGCTCTTGGTGTTTGCTTCAGACCATAAAGAGCTTTCTTCAACATGCACACTTTGTGCTCTTGGCCTTCTATCTCATATCCAAGAGGTTCTTCAACATCTATCTCCTCTTTCAACATTCCATTCAAGAATACTGCCTTTACATCCATTTGATAGACTTTCCACTTTTGTTGTGCTGCAATGGAAAACACTTTCCGCACTATCTCCATCCTTGCAACTGGTGCAAAGGTTTCTTCATAATCTCTTATTGCTACTTGTAGCCTTTCACAAAAAGTCTTTCTTTATGTCTTTCTATCTTTCCTTCAAGATTTCTTTTGGTCTTATAGACCCATTTCACTCCAATGACTTCTTTACCTTGTGGGAGGTCCACTAACTCCCATGTATCATTCTTTTTTATTGCTCCAATCTCTTCATTCATTGCTTCAATCCATTTTCCTCTTTTACTGCATCTTCAAAATGGATTGGGTCATCAAATTGGCAAAAAAAACAAATAAATAATTCAGACCAACATTATTATCAGCTTCTTCTTGCTCATAAATTTCAGTCAAATTTCTAAATATTGGTCTTCATGGTGTGGTTGGAGTTCCACTTGAACTCGAGGGAGTTTTTGATCCCTGTGGTGTGCTTGGAGAAGCACTTCCTTGGTTTCTCAAGGTTGTTCTATTGCCTGCTCGTGGTGTGGTTTGCTGTGCTTGCGTAGGTGGAGGAGGAGCCACCGTGGAGGAATTATTTTCTGAAATCAATTCCTCTTGCTCTTCGTGAGACATACATGTCTTCACATTCACCGTCTTCTCTAAACTTCCATCCCAAGCTTCTTATTCAATGAATTGCACATCTTTGCTGATTATTACCTTCTTGGTTGATGGGTTATAGATTTTGTAGGCCTTGGATTCATCACTGTATCCAACAAAGATACACTTCTCCCCCTTGCTATCCAACATCTTCCTTAATTGATCTGGGACATGTGCATATGCCACACATCTAAATAATATCATGTGAGTGACAAACTACTTTGTTCCACTCCATGATTCTTCCGGAACTCTGTTCATAACAACTTTGGTTGGACACATATTTAGAATATAAGCTGCACAATTTATAGCTTCTGCCCAATACTCTTTTGGAAAGTGATTTTCCTTCAACATACTTTTGACCATGTCCATGATGGTCCTATTCTTTCTTTCTACAACACCATTTTTCTATGGTGTATACCTTGTGCTAAGCTGCTTGTGTATGTCGTGCTCCCTGCAGAAATGTAGGAAGTATTTGGAGGTATACTCTCCACCTCTGTTAGTTCTCAACACTTTTATCTAGTGCCCACTTTTCTTCTGAACAAGAGCTTTGAAGTGGTAGAAATGTTCAAACACTTCACTCTTTTGTTTCAGGAAATACACCCATGTATTTCATGTATAATCATCTATATATGTCAAGACATAATGGCTGCTAGCTAAAGATAGCGTTTACATTGGTCCACACAAATCTGAGTGGACTATTTCCAAGGGTGCCTATTCTCTTATACTCTTTCCTACTGGAAATGATGCTCTATGTTGTTTTCCCAATATGCAACCTTCACATAGGCTGTCTGGTTTCTCTATGAGTGACAATCCTCTTACCATTCCTTTTCTATGCATAAGGTTCAAACCTCCAAAATTGAGATGTCCAAATCTCAAATGCCATAACCAATTTTCATCTTTCACTTCTTCTTGAAATACCTCTTATGTGACTGCTTCTACAACACCTCCTTCCTTCAAGTTTGTTCTGATCTTGAGAGGAAACATCTTATTTCTTGTCATATGCACTTCTACAATGACCATTTTACTTAGAGGTATATCCATGATTGTACACACATCATTCTTAAAAAACACATTGTAGCCCTTATTCATGAGCTTTCCAATGCTTAGAAGGTTACATTTCAGGCCAGGTACATAATAGACATATGGCACAAACTTCTTTTCTCCCTTCCTTGTCAGTATTGATACTCTTCCTTTCCCCATGACAGAGACTTTACTATTAATCCCCATTGTCACTTTAGATTTCACATTCTCATCTAGATTGACAAACATTTCTATGTTTCCAGTCATATGGTTACTACAACCTGAGTCTACGAACCATACATCTTCTTGTTTTTCTTGTGCTAGATTACAAGTTAAAAGTACATTACTCTGGTTCTGATTTTCTCTTGTAAAATTTACATTTTTCCTATTACTCATGTCATTTTGTTTCTTTCTACATTCATTGGCATAATTCCCATGATTTTTACAATAATGACATTTGAGTTGGGATTTATCATAACTCTATCCTTATGCTTGATTTTGGCTTGAGCCTTCACTTTTATTCTAGTTGTTGCCCCTTCCACTTGTGCTTGCAAGGCTATTTTTTCCACCTCTTTGTGGGCTTCTTCCTCTTCCTTGGTAGTTTGATCTTCTTCGACCTCTACCTTGACCAAAAGACATTTCTGTCTTGAAAGCATGCTCTAATGAGGAGTTCATTGTTCTGTTAAATCTATGTTCATGAGACTTCAGTGATGCACAACGCTCATCCACTGAAAATTGTGAGAGATCCTTTGTCTCTTCTATGGCCACTACTATGGCATCAAATCTTGATGGTAGACGTCTTAGGATTTTCTCCACTATTCTTCTTTCTTCAAGTGTCTCTCCATGAGACCTTATTTGGGTAACCAACCCAATCACATGTGTGAATAAAGACTCTATGTTATCAGACTCTTTCATACATAAAGTTTCAAAATCTCTCCTTAGCATTTGTAATTTTTTTGTCTTCACCTTCTCCATGCCTTGATAGGTTGCCTTGAGAATATCCCATGCCTCCTTGGACTTTGTTGTTGCTACTACTTGGAAGATACAGAAAAGGGCTTTGGATTCCTTCTTCCTATTATCTTTCAACAAATCTCTTTCTATTTCTCACAAAGCATTAAGCGTTGTTGCATTTACTAGTTCTGGAAAGCCATTTTCCACCAGCTCCCAAATATCTTGTGAAGCAAACATGGCCCTCATTGTAATGACCCAATAATCATAGTTTTTACCATTGAACTGTGGTAATTTTGGATTTGATAGGCTTGTGCCTACTACTACCATTCTGACTGTGTAAAAAAACAATCTCCTTGACTGTGTAAAAACAGAGGCCTTCTCACTCCTGGAGAAATCTGCTTCTCAGACCAATATTATAGCTTCTTCAATAAAGAGAGCTTGTTCTTTTACTGAGAGCCTAGACCTGCTCTAATACAATGTTGGAAATATTGAAGGAAACAATAACAGAGGAAATGTGTTTCCCCCACAACACAGAGAATGCACAATACTGCGAAAATAAAAAATACACAGACAGGCAGCGTAAAACACAGGAGCAGAATGAAATTTGTTTTTCTATTCAACTCACTGAAAACAAATGAAACTAAATTAGTTATACAAAATAACTAAAGCCTGAAAACCTAAAGCTATCAAAGCAATTCAATGTTGGATGGATGTTTAACCACCAATCGTCCTTCTCCTATAAAAAAGGCCCATTTCTTCATTAAAATGTCACACAGACCATATTTTGGTTTATAAATGATGTTATCACTCATTAATTTCTCAAGGTTAAAGAAAGAAGTCACCGAGGTAACCACAAACCTACTTTTGAGATCAGGATCTAGCCTTCCTAATGTTCAGAGAGGGCTCTCTTTTTATGATTTAACTTTGTTGTTTTCAATTGATTTTAGGCTAGTTATGTAAGATTGATTGGGTTTGATTTTTTATTTGGTTTGGTGGAATTAATGATTTAGATGGATAATTGTAATGTGTAATTTTCCATTGGGCTATGGATTCAAAATATCAAGAAAACAGGACAAGAATCAAGTCCTAAAGGAAATTTTCACAGGGTAGGATAGCTAAGCAAGGTAACATCTTTAAAGGCTGAGTGGTGAAGTGGTTTCAATCGAGATCAAGGAGCAGTTAAGCATTCCTTAAACCAGAATGATGAAGGAAGGAGAAAGATGTCAACCGATATGGGAGAGCAATTCAGGATTCTCAGATCTAGATATGAGAAGAAAACATTAAAATGAATAAAAATTCAGAACAAAGTGTACTTAAACAATTTCTGCAATAATATTCATGTTATAACACTTAAATTTGGAAATCATACAAGTTTAATGGAATACTTAAAAGAAATAACATTTAACAATTGAAATGTACTTCACTGAAGTGGCTCAATAGATGAATCCTATAATGCAATGCCTTTATTACTTGTCCAGTCTGTTGACTTGAAAATTGTACAATGAACCCTCGGGTGTTTGGATCAATTACAACTATAGAAATGTTCAGGAATCCACCCTCAATACTTCAAATGGATGAAGTTTTTACATAAAAATTAATACAAAATATTCTAAAACTGATTTAGATTTATTTTTGGAAATAAAATATCTGGATGCTAAAAGGTAGTGACACCTTTCTAACTAACTGAAATCTCGCATTGTTTTCCTTACTTACTGTTAATTTTTTTGTTTCTCTTATGCTAGTTTATCTCTCACACTGTCTTATTCCTTTGCCTCTCATTTGTTTTACTCTTTCACCTGTCTTTGTTTTGATCTGGTTGCTTTCATATTTAACCATATCTTTCTTTTCATCTCTTTTGTAACTCACACTAACTCTCTTGTATTTCTGTGATTTTAGTAAAAAAAAATAATTCTAAAACACATATGTAGAATACAAAAAATGTTTCATGGAGAGTAGTTTGTAATAATGTTTCGCTGTGCTAGTGAAAATGATTTCGTATCTGTTTTAACTATCATTGTGTAAATGTTTTTATTCTTGCTCTTTTTCTGATCTAATTTGAAAATTCTTCTGTTGAGTAAGCCTTTGAATTCAAATCTCGAGAGTCTCGGAGAAACAGGTTTTTTGACTAGTATTAAAAATGTTTCCTCAAGCTTCTATTTTGCTAATAACCTGCAAAATGAAAAAAATTGTTAATTTAAAACATAGTTTTGCAATGAGATGAGCAAGGGTTTCATTGTACTGAGAAGTCTGTGGAAGAAATCTGGAATGCAGTGGGGTTTCAATTCTGCTGGCAATGGCTTTAAATTTTCACAATTCCTCAGAGGTAAGTAAATGGATAGAAAAACAGAGTTTCTTTTACAAACTATGCAAATTTTTTACATGACGTTGGTGTGGTTTAGATAGTTTGTTACAACGCGGAGAGGATAGGTAGTTTATCGCACAGTGGAGGAGTGCTCAAGTTCATTGCAATGTGATGCAGGGATTCTGCACAAAACAGATCCTTGCGCACAATAATAGAGTGTGTGTTCCTCTTACATGAAATCCTCAATTTAATCTTCAATAAAGTCTACTTGGACTCAATTTAAATTACATATGAAGAGAGAGCCAAACAATAAACAAAATAATTGCATAACTACAACCAAAAATTTACAAATGCAAACTCTTCCTTGGCTGAATTTTACAATGGTTGGCCTCTTGGCTCTCACCCTTCACATGAACTCCCACACCATTTCTCTCTATCTCTCTGTGCCTCTCTCTATCCTCCATCCTCACACAAGCTTCATATTTATACAAAATTATGAATTAACTCCAATCCATGATTTCCTCCACACAAATCTCAACCAAATCCTAAAATATCTTTATCACTTATTTGACTCAACTAAGTTCCATTTAAGGAACTCCTAATCCATAAATTATCTACCCAACTCAGTTCCCTCATATTCTCATTTAATTAAGAGAATATTTACAATAATCCTCACACTCAAATTATTCTCTCTTAATTTAAATAAAAATGAGCATAATAATTTATGAAATAATTAAAAAGACATCACCCCCTATTTACACAATATTTTAATGAAAATCAAGGAGGATGCTCCTGCATCCGACTCCCCATGTAGATAAGTTTCCATAGACTCCTGTATATGAGGTCTGTCACTTTTCTATAATAATGTGACAGCCACAAGTCTCAATAACTTTCTCCCTTCAGAATTCCAAACTCTGTTTTGCTCGCTGTTCCATACCACATCATCTTTATTTCGAGAATTATAGACTCATATAGAATCATTGATACCCATTCTTTTGGTCTCCAAACTCTGAAAGAATCTCGAATTGGTTGTACACTAGCATCACTCATTCTATCAACCACATTTCATCGGCCTCTCCAACAATTTCTTTCGCCAATTCCTCAGTGTAATTCCTCTTTGTCTGATGCTTCCGTCTCCAATTGTGCTGAACGCTCAACTTTCTAAAATGAAGAATAATCAAGAACTTCTCCTTGATCACAACTGTAGTCATTGATTGCTCCTATAGTAACAAATTTCTCAACCGGTGTTGTACTTGCATTCATCAACAAAATATTAGTTTTAAAAAGATAAGACCTTTCGGCCTCTTTTTATGCTTCAAGCACCAATCTCCCATCATAGACCTTCTGGATTTCAGTAAATCCTATTTTCAATTGCTGGCTACTTTCATCTTTATCCTGCTGGTTCAATACTTTTGTTTCCTTTATGTCTCTATGGACATAACTTGCTGCTCTTGATTTTTCATCTCATCTCCAAATACTTTCTGCTCAATTTCTCTGATTTCAAAATTAAATTTATTAATTTTGTCTTCTGTACCTACAACCACATTATTATTTCAAAAGTTATAACATTCACTCAACTCTATAAATGTTAAAAACATTTCATCCCTATCATGCATGACAACTGCAATATCTTCTGTATTAGGTTCTGCAAGCTTCACTTCTCCCTTAGGTTCCTTAAGCCATTGTTCCAAGAAATCTATTTCCATGTGAAATCTTTCCAGCATTTCATCACAACCTTCATTCCTAGCTTCATTCTTCTTTTGGAAATTCTCCCGAGTTATCCTGTTTTCTGTATCATCACATTGCAAAATTCTGTCAGCAATTTCATTAAACAAATTCATTTATTTACCTCCTTGGAATATCACTTTGGCATTTTCATTATGCTTCTGCTCCATAACAGCTTCAACTAGCTGTCTTACACCAAACAGGAATTCACCTATGATTTCTTCCTACTGCAACAAATCAATACCTTCCTCCTCTGAAAGGCATTCTCCATCATACTTCACCTCAAGAGTTTCATTCATCTCTGTAACAGTTTCACCAGATTGTCCATCATCTTCTGCACATCCTGCAAACATACACAAACTATGATTTTAAAAAATACAAGGCTTCATAACCTCATCTTCTTCCCTTGCCAACATATCTTCTAATTCTTTTGAACTATTTCGATAGTCCATGAGATCTTTCTCATTGATTTCGTCACCCAGAATTTCACCCTGTTCTGGGCCACAAATGGAAACTTCCATTTTCAACTCAGCCTCTCTGAGTTCTTCACATATCAATTGCACATTCATCATCTACTCGAGCTTCCTTAGCTCTTCTGTCAACTGTATGTTTACCTGCTGTTCCCTCTTTGGTGTAGCCTCTTCCATTTCACTTTCTTCCTCATGGTCCAATCATGTCTCTGGTCTTTCACATTTCTCTGCAGCAATTCCATAAAGAACTCAAGGTGAACTGTTATCTTATCTTTCTCCCTCTCGTTCTCTTCATCAGTTAACTACTTACATATGCCATATGCTCTTGGCATCTTCCTTCTTCTATTGCGGTCTTTCTCCGAACCTCTGAAATGACTATCAACAGTCATCTTCTCCTCCTTTGTGAACTTCATCTATTCACGTGTGGATTTCATTCGAATCCCCTTTTCAGCAAGCCTTCATACTTACCATTCAATAATGCAAGCTCTCTTCCTGTGCTTGACCTTTTTTGGTTCTTTGCCTTGGAATCATCCCTGGGCAATTCTCTTGCTCCTCTTTGCTGCAAAACAAAAACTGCAGTAATGCTTGTGTTACAATGACCAACTCTTTGGGTGTCGGGCTCCGCCGATCATGCACCCAATTACATTCAAACCTTTGACTTGATTTACAGCTTTTTGACTGCAGACTTGACATCACCTCTTCATATTGGACAAAAAATACACCCTCTTGTATAATAACTCAATGGTTTAACTTGACTCAAGCTATCCAAATTTTCATTTGACCTTAACGATTGATTTGACTTCAAGGCTTGAACCAATAATTACAACAGTTAATATTTTGACTCTAATTCAAGTTATACAACATACCAATGAACATCCACCCCTAATCCATTTTCATGATGTAAAATCGTCACTCTCTCTCATACTCCATTCTTAATAAAATATCACAAGTCACTAATTACATCATCTCCCTTTATCACTTCACATGATATTGAAGCCTTTAAATCGAAATGAAATCCATTTTTCCAAGATTTATTTTATGGTGAAAATAAATAAACCATTTAATTTTCAACATTCAAAAATACCTCTTTGAAATGAATGATCATACCATATGTTCCCTTCAAGGTTATTAATAATCCTTCTCTTTGCAATTTCAACTCTCCAGATTTCACTCTTCTATGCCGTTCTTACTACTGTCAACATTTGAATTCCCTTCATACCATAATCTCTTCAACACACTCATCATCTTAGCGCAAACAGTTTTCCTGCACTTCCATGCAGCTCCTTCTTTGCAAACTCTCTCTCCACAGTTCGCCTTTCTTTCACTTACTCAATACATGATAAAAACCATTACAAATGGTTTTTTTGATAGACCACGATTGTTACATGATGGTTTCAAGCTTATCGTAACTTTAAAGGTGACACTTCATAGGCTTACATCAGGTACATATACCTTCACAATCACAATTTCACTCAAGACTCATCTAACTTTTCTTAAGTCCAGTTTTACTTTGACAAACTCTCCAATGCAGACCACTTAATGATTTGGGGATAATTTTTCAAGGAATTAGTACACACACACACTCATACCTTGCTTCATTTATCATGCTTTCGTTGCGTAACTTTCGTTGTCTTCTGTTGCTTCCTTTTCTGCATCCTTTATGTCCTTGTATTGTCCTCTCGCCTCTTTCTCCTTTCATAGAACACTTGTGTCACATGCTAGATGTATTTCCGCTTGATGGATTTGGAGCTTGAACTTCACATGCTGCTACAAATTTTTCCACGGCCCATATCCTATTATGAGCTGACACTCATCTTTGAATTTCCTTATCCTAGAGTTCTAAATCTATTTAGCTGGATGCTATTCTTATTTCTTCACAATGGCCAATCACCTGCAATGTATGCAACTCAAATAATACAAATTGCATATTTGGAGCCTCTCAATATTGGATTTACAATATACTTTTAAGCCATAGCCACAAAATCAGTTCAGAGGAATATCTTAAAACCAAGAAAAATAAAACCTGAGAAATGTTGTCCCTCACGCTTTCGCGGGCTTCACTCTGCAAATTTGCAATAGAACATATCACATGGTTCTATTCTCCTCAGAGGTCTGCCGATCAACGAAACTTCACTTTGCGATTCCAATCTATGCCACCAAACATACTCACATTATTTCTATCGCTAGTCAAACAACCCCATTTTGTTTGATTCTACTCATTAATAAGCTATCCCTTCGTGTTCAAGTAGTCCACAGGACCATCGAAGATCTCATCGATCCCAAATTTAAAAGAGAAATCGCTATTCACCAATTTCTTCGACAAAAGGTTTGCTTTTTGGGTCGGTGGCACATCATCGAACAAGACTGCTAATGAAATTTTGAATTCAGAATAGACATCTCACTTGCTAGACTGCTAACACAGTTATGAATTCATAATTTACACTACATTTGCAAGACTGTGAATGAAGTTACGAATGCCGATTCACACTTTCATCACCTCCCAACTCCACTGTGCTAGTGTCAGGGATTTAACACAGCTTCATAGCCAGGCCTGCACGTCGACCTAGTGTGAAACCTTCAGCACACGTTTTTCCTTACGGCGTTATCTCCACAACTCCACGTTGACAACATCTAAATGATCTCCAGTTCACTATCTCAAGAATTTTGGAGGGGCGCGAACAGGCACTCAACTCTTTTGCTACTCATCTCACCACAGGTAGACACACGGAGGCCGAGGCCGCTGTCCATGATACATCAACACAGTTCAAATATTCTCAGCCTTTATGCACATAATACCATAAGACATTGCAATGCTTCAAATGATATTTCATAGAGATCTCCACACGCTACACAAAAAACTTGAAAAATTGATTCTCCAACGTTCTAGATCAAATTTATTTGGGATCCTTATTACATAGAGAGCTCCACTCCACATTGTATTGTCTTCTCCTTTGCATAAGATCAAGAAAATTCTAAATAATTCAACACAGGATCTGAATCGATCTTTGTGGACAGGCAGGATGCCGCCCTCAATGCTATAAAGAAAATACATATACACACTCCAAATACTTGAAACACTTCACGTTGTTCCAATCACCAAAAAATGCACAACAAGCTTTCCTCCAAATGATAATCCACACTCCTATTCACACAGAAATCTTTGGCTTTGACCGCTCCTATTATAGGGACATACTGTAATAATGTCCACCAGCACAACTCGTAGATGGATTTAGGTGGAAAATGCATAAAAAATAACACATAAGTCACAATCCTCTTAATACTACAATCAAACCAAACACACAAAGCTCTCCAAATTTTATGTACCAAAATTGATCTAGAATCGTATGTCAAATGTGCTCTTTGTGAATCTCATAGGTGCGATGGTTCAAATAATTCGTCGCTACAAGCTGGTTATGTAGCAAACAATGTATACAACGCTCAACTAGGCAAATTTCTCTAGCAAATGCCTCCTCACAACTCTATCACATTTTTTTATAAGCTTAGAACTAACCTTACGCTCTGATACCAAATGATGTAGGGATTCTGCACAAAACAGATCCTTGCGCACAATAATAGAGTGTGTGTTCCTCTTACATGAAATCCTCAATTTAATCTTCAATAAAGTCTACTTGGACTCAATTTAAATTACATATGAAGAGAGAGCCAAACAGTAAACAAATAATTGCATAAAATACAACCAGAAATTTACAAATGCAAACTCTTCCTTGGCCGAATATTACAATGGTTGGCCTCCCGGCTCTCGCCCTTCACATGAAATCTCACACCATTTATCTCTATCTCTCTGTGCCTCTCTCCGTCCTCCATCCTCACACAAGATTCATATTTATACACAATTATGAATTAACTCCAATCCATGATTTCCTCCACAAAAATTCCAACCAAATCCTAAAACATCTTTATCCCTTATTTGACTCAACTAAGTTCCATTTAAGGAACTCCTAATCCCTAAATTATCTACCCAACTCAATTCCCTCATATTCTGAATTAATTAAGAGAATATTTACAATAATCCTTGTTGAGATTCAACAAGATGATGAGCTCAGTGAAAAGAGTCGCGTTCACTAAGTGGGCCCGCAGGCTATTTTTGGCGCGAGTGTTAGGATATTTCAACACATAGGAAATAGTTAAGAATAACTTAGTCTAGTGTAGAGTTAGGTAAAGTGTGTTTCTTTACCATGTACATTTGTAACTTATAATCCGACGGTCACGATTTGTAGTGATCCGATGGTTATCTCTCACCTCGGTATTAACAACACTTGATCTGTGGCTTAACACCTGATTGGTCCATGATGTCTATTTAAAGAGCATGGAGGGTCATTTTTCCGGTAACCGTTTATGAGAGAAACATATGTAACTTTTCTTTTATATTAATAAATTCCCTGAAGTGGCCGCATTGGCTCAGGGCGTGGACTGTTACCCTATTTTAGGGTTTTAACCATATGATTATACTGGTGTACTAATTTTTTATCTGTTTGTGAGAAGTGACCTTTGGTTCTTGATATACAAAACTTACCCTGTAAATTCCTACATGGTATCAACGCTATTTTGAGGGTCGCATCTGTTGTTGATCAAAATTCGAAGCCAGTTTGACTGCATGCGAATGAAGTTTTGTAGATCTACTATTTCTGAACATTTTTGGGCTTGGAGAACTACTCGGTTGTGTCTGAAGCATCTGTTACAGTGAGGAACACCTTTCGTTTCATGCGAAAAGGTTTTCGACTGCCCAAGTTATGTCAGTTTAGATCTGGAGGTATAAAGCATCTATTTGTAGTTATATTTGTTAATAGTTTTGCTTATTTCGGTTTATTTTTGTTTATTTTCGGTATTAAGGTTTTTTTTATTTGCCGGATCTATACCCTCTTCTTTGTGTATGCTCTTTGTCGTGCGCTCTGTGAGATCTCAGCAAATCAGAAACATGAAAAAGGGATTTTTTTTCTACGTATGCTCTTTCCCAGCGTCTTTGTGCAATCTTGGGAAATCAGAAATAGTAAAAAAGTGTTAGTTGCCGGTAAGGCCAACCGAGAATCTAACATTCTACCATAAGGCTTTGCATTTCTTTTTTTCTCATTTTTTGTGCAGGAAAAGGCACACACACCACCCCAATAATAATAATAATAATAATAATAATAATAATAATAATAATAATAATAATAATAATAATAATAATAATAATAATAATAATAATAATAATAATAATAATAATAATAATAATAATAATAATAATAATAATAATAATCATCCCCCCTTCCTCCTTTCTAAAATAACATAATCCTTTTACTATCTCATTTGGTGAGGGGTTAGTTTATGAGAATAGAGGTTTTGGGTTCAAGTCTCCTTCTCAAAGCTTCTTTTGTAAAAAGTTTTTGTTCAAAGGGGTGGACTTTTTTTAAAAGAGCCACACTTCATCCCATTCCCATAACTATTCGGCATCTACAACTCAGTTTTTTTCAAAAGGCATAACTTCTTCATCCAGAAGCCATTTTTCGAGCCGTTTTTTTTTTAAACAGCCTAACTTTTCGAGATATTTCCATTGGAGCAGTTAGTTTCAGCTTTTCTCAGCTTAAGTTTCTTTAAAAAAAAATGGAAAGTGTATGCCTGGTTATTCTTAACAGCACCAATTATTTCCAATGGCTACCCCACATGGTAGATATACTTAGAAGTAAAGGGCTTTATAGAATAGCCATAGGGCTAGAAACTAAACCTTCTAATGATGATAAAGTTGCTAAATGGGAAAATAAACAAGATCAAGCACGAGGGTTGATAGGAATGTCCATTGCTCAAGATCTTCGATTTCATATCCTTGACATTGACACCCCTCATGAAGCCCTGGACAAGCTAAATACTATCTTTGGCATTCAAAATCAAATCAGGGCCCATCAGCTTGAAAATGAGTTGCTTACTTTGGACCCCAATAATTTCTCCTCTATTGAAGATTTTTTGTCCAAATTCAAGACCCTCAGAGTTCTTTTAGAAGGTTGTAAAGTCAAAAAGGAAGAATCCCTCTTTTGATGCCTTTTGTGATTATTTGATAAGAGAACAAGAAAAACTTTTACGCCTTGGTCATATCACTGTTGGAAACACTTCTAAGAAAGCCTTAGCAACCCAACATCAATCATATCAAAAGAATCCCAAGAAGCAGTATCCTAAAAAGTATGGTACGAAACCAAACAAGGGTCCTAAGCAATTACAGCCACAAACTGAAAAAGCAACTCACCAAAATGATAAGGCATATAAAAACAAAGGAAAGAAGATAGATAGACATTGCAACTTTTGCAATCGTGATGGCCATTTAGAGTCCAAATGTTTTAAGAAGATGGAAGCCTTAGAAGCAGCAATTAAGAAGCACGACATCCAATTGGAGCACTCTTCACCTTCATCTTCAGGCATGGCACTTTCTGCTTGTGGTTGTCAAGCATCAAGATCTGGTTATGCATTAAATGTATCTTCTTCTTCTCCTTCTCATGAGTGGCTCATTGATTCTGGAGCTTCTTACCACATGGTTAAAAATAAATCCATGTTTTCTTCTTTAAATGATTGTAACACCAAACATATTTATGTTGGTGATGATAGATCTCTTAGTGTTGTAGGATCTGGAACCATTCATATAGATAATGGTTAGTTTAATGATGTACTATGTGTTCCTACCTTGTCATGAAACCTTCTATCTATTTATTAGATAACTCATTCAGGTGAAGGGAAAATAGTAGAATTCTCACCTCATGATGTTGTAATCAAGGACCTCAAAGATCCTAAACATATTTTAGCTACTGGCATTGCTGATGATTAAACAAGGTTGTATAATTTTGACAACTTTGGGTCATCATCTCTTCCCTCTGTTTTTGTTGCTCATAATGATGATGTGAGCAAAATTTGGAATGAGTGATTTGGTCACTTAAACTATCGCTCTCTTCAAACTCTATGTAAGGAAAATATGGTGACAGGCCTTCCTATGGTATCCTGTCGGGATGGTGTTTGCTCCGGATGTGCACTGGAAAAACTTCATGGGGATAGTTTTGACAAACGTGCCTCTTGGAACGCTTCAGCCCCTTTGCAGCTTGTGCACAGTGATTTATGTGGTCCACTTCCTGTTGTTTCTTTCTCTGGTTGCAAGTACTTCTTAACCTTTGTTGATTATTTTTCCAGACGCACTTGGGTATATTTCTTAAAACTCAAGAGTGAAGTTTTTAACATGTTCTTGGCCTTTAAGGCCTTTGTTGAGAAACAATTTGGACATCAAATTATTAAGTTAAGATCAGACAATGGCAAAGAATATGCTAACAACAAATTTACCAACTTCTGCACTGAGCATGGCATTCAATTGCAACATACTGTTCCATATACTCCACAAAAAAATGGTGTAGCTGAAAGGAAGAATCGCACCTTAAAAGAAATGGCTAATTGTATGCTTCAATCTAAAGGACTTGGTCTCAATTTTTGGGCAGAAGCCATTAATTGGGAAAATTACATAGTAAATCACACTCCTACTAAGGTTTTAAAGAATATAACTCCAGAAGAAGCTTGGAGCTCAATCAAACTAGATGTAAGTCACTTTCATGTTTTTGGAAGTGATGCTTGGGCCCATATTCCAGATGCAAAACATAAAGCCTTAGAACCTAAGAGTGAAAAATGCATTTTTGTTGGATATTCTGAAGATGTCAAAGGATATAGAATTCTTCAACTCAAATCCAAAAATATAATCATTATAAGAGATGTAAAGTTTGATGAAAATATATCGGCCTGTGAGCCTAGTTCGGTGGGTGTGCCACCTTTGGCCTGCGAGCCTGATTCGGCATATGTGCCACCTCTCTTTCTCTCTTATATTTTTAATAGCATTCCTTCTAGTTCAGATGATGACAGCGAGGATGAAAATCCTCCTCCAGCTCGTGAAATTGTTCCTTATACTCCACCGCTTCCAAGATGGGTCCGCTCTACTCGGGATGCAGCAAGTTCTCTTGCAGGTGACCCTGCCGATCGACGATGTACACGTTCTCAGTTCGAAAGAGCCTCTTCCTTATTAGCTCAAGTTCTAGAAAAACTTGATCCAAAAACCTTTGAAGAAGCCTCTGGTCATCTAGATTGGGATGAAGCTATGAATGAAGAGTATCATTCCTTATTGGAAAACAATACTTGGGATCTTGTTCCTCTTCCAAAAGGAAGAAAACTTGTCAGATGCAGATGGGTTTACAAAACAAAGTTTGGACTAGATGGAAAAGTGGATAGACATAAAGCTCATCTTGTCGCTAAAGGTTTTTCACAAGTTGAAGGCATTGACTATACTGAAACCTTCTCCCCTGTTGCCAAAATGAATTATATCTGCCTTATTCTTTCCCTTGCCGCCTCCTTTAAATGGGAAGTCCATTAGATGGATGTTAAATCCGCCTTCTTACATGGATATTTGTAAGAATAAATCTACATGGAACAACCCCTTGGCTTTATCCAAAAATACTCCAGCCTAGTTTGTCGCCTTAAGAACTCTCTCTATGGTCTCAAACAAGCTCCTCGGGCTTGGTATGCCAAAATGGATAGATTTAAACTAGATATCAGCTTTTCTAGGTATCATTACGACTAATAACATCTACAGAAGGTGGGTATTGCTTCACCATCCTTGTTCTTTATGTTGATGATCTTATCCTTACTGGTAGTGATCCAAACCATATAAACCATGTGAATTCTAGCCTCAAAAAGAAGTTTGAAATGACAGACTTAGGAAACTTGCATTATTTCCTTGGTCTTCAAGTCTTGTAATCCAAGGAAGGCATTACCCTCTCTCAGTCCAAGTATGTCTGTGATCTTCTACACCACTTTCACATGGAAGACTGTAAGCCTGCCCCTTCTCCCTTTCAGTCTAGAGTCAAGCTTTCAGTCAACTATAATACCCCTGAAGTTGATGCTACCTTATACCGTCAACTTGTTGGTAAAATTTTGTATCTAACCCATACCTGTGCTAACCTTTCCTTTGTCGTTGGTCTTGTCGCTCGGCTTATGCACCAACCTCATGAGAGTCACTGGAAAGCAGCTAAAAGAATACTTTGATATATTTGAGGTACAATTTAGTTCGGGATTCATGACAGTGCAGGAGCATCTCCCTTGTTGATTGGTTTCACTGATTCTGATTGGGATGGTGACCCTGATGATCAGAAGTCCATTGCAGGATATGTATTCACTCTTGGTTCAGGACCTATTACTTGGTCTTGTAAGAAACAAAGTGCCATCTCCCTTTCTTCAGCAGAAGCAGAGTATCGTGGTGAAGTTGAAGCCTGCAAGGAAGCCATGTGGCTTCGTCAGATCCTGTCTGAATTTGGCCTTCATCAGCAACATCCAACTACTCTTTGGTGTGATAATCAGAGTGCCATTCAACTATGTAAAGATCCAGTTCAGCATTAGCGTATGAAACACATTGAACTCCACATACACTTCATCAAAAAGCTCATGCATGGTCGTGTTCTTGAAGTGCAGTATTGTCTGACCAATGATCAAGTAGTCGATATCTTTACGAAGGCTCTCACAGAATTGAAGTTTACCAAACTTCGATCCATGCTTGGAGTTCAGGAAAATTGTAATAAAGGGGGGATAGGCTCTAATGCATCCTTCCTTCTCTTATTGTGTCACTTTTGTAAATCCTTCAATGCTATCCCATTTTGTTCTTAAGGGGGGATGTTAGGATATTTCAACACATAGGAAATAGGCTCCTTTTGTGTCACCTTTGTAAATCCTTCAATTCTATCCCAAGTTGTTCTTAAGGGGGATGTTAGGATATTCCGACACATAGGAAATAGTTAAGAATAACTTAGTCTAGTGTAGAGTTAGGTAAAGTGTGTTTCTTTACCATGTACATTTGTAACTTATAATCTGACGGTCACGATTTCTAGTAATCCAAGGGTTATCTATCACCTCGGTATTAACGACACTTGATCCATGGCTTACCACCCGATTGGTCCATGATCTCTATTTAAAGAGCATGGAGGGTCATTTTTTCCGGTAACCGTTTATGAGAGAAACATATGTAACTTTTCTTTTATATTAATAAATTCCCTGAAGTGGCCACGTTGGCTCAGGGCATGGACTGTTTCCCCCTTTGAGGGTTTTAACCACGTGATTATACTGGTGTACTGATTTGTGATCTGTTTGTGAGCAGTGACCTTTGGTTCTTGATCTACGGAGCTTACCTTGTAAATTCCTACAGCAAGTCTATTTTTAGACTACGTCTATTTTTAGACATGTCGATCATATTTTAGAAGTTGCAGGATGCTATTTGTGGATGGTTGATCAAGCTGGAAAAATAGATGAAATTCTATTTTTAGAATATTGGGCGAAGTCTATTGATAGATCATCAATCTAAAAATAGATGCATGTCGATTATTATTAGCTCTTAATAATAATTGGACTCTAAACAACAAATTATTCTCTTGGAACACTTCAGTTCAGTGCACAGATGTGGCACATTAGTTGACTGAAGGAATTACGCTATTTCTAACGGTTTACTGGAGCTAATGCATGGAGGAATCAGTTAGAACTCAAGTGGCAGAGTTATGACACAGTTGGAAGAAGTAGTTATGGAGTTGTATTCAGTTTAACTCAGTTAGACTCAGTTGAGCTAGTTGTATCTAGTCTAACTGAATGATACACTAGTGAGAGTGGAGTGAATTAATTAGTTAATTAATTCACAAATAATAACTCATTAATCAACTAAAAAATACAGCAGTTAACTGCAGTGTGTTAGCATCCAATCTGAACCTCAGGCTGAAAAAGGAAAATTAGGGCAACAACTAAACCACGCTCAGCCTTGTAGCTAGCCCTACAAGGACAGGAGAGGGCTCTCTCCATAGAATAGATATTCGATAAAGCAAAAATGAACTGATTTTAGGCTAGATATATAAATGTGAAAGGGGTTTTAAATAAATGACTGAAATTTCAGGGATGTATGGGACAAAAGGACAACATGAGCTGAGGAATTAAATTTGGATACAGGGTATTTCATGGGGCAAGATAGGTAGGAGGTTTAGCAATCAAGTTGAAATAAGATGAAGTGGAAAGACTATTAAGAAGCTGAAAAGGGCACATTAAATGGATCCTTTTCAAACAGAAGAAAATACACAGAGTATGAATGATTCCCCAAGGCAGAGCATATAAAATGGATTCTACCTTTCTAACTTGAAAACATTCAACTGGAAGTGCTTATGAATGAATGGTGAAACATAACAATGTACATATGAAACGCAAAGAAGAGACATATGCTAAAACTCATACCACATGAATCCCATAAATCAGAGCTGCATCCCTTTATTTAATTCCTTGCCAAAATGTACAACGGAGCGCAGAGCTCACTGCCACACTATTCCCTTACTTCTGAGTTTTCAGACCTCAGACTTTCAGCCCTTTTCAAATAATTAGAATTTACCATAAATAGACAGATTTGCAGGAATAAAAATCGCTAGAAAGAGGAGAAATCATAACTGAAAATAGAAGGCCAAAAGCCAACAATCTCTTCGTAAAAGAAAAGCTGCGTTACATTGTTTTTATTTGGGATTTTCGGATATCCAATAAGGAGGAAAAACCTGTAGCGTGGATCCTTTAGAATCATTGTTGAAGATGCGACTGTTACATTTCTGTTTCTCGGCCCCCTAACATTTCGCTTTCCTTTATCTTTTTGAAATAAACTCATTTATAACACTCTGCCTTTAAAATAAATTCGAATTGAAATTACGCTTTCGTGAAGGGAAAGTGTAAATTTGAATGGGAAAAGGGAAGGGGAGGAGGCGGGACCCATATTACAATTGCAATCGGAATGGGCGGGCAGCAGGGTATATAATATACCGTGGAGAAATGTAATCGCAATTGGGAGCGGAGGAGAGTGGAGAGATATATATAACACAGTAATCGAAATCGCAAATCGGGAGGTGGGACGGAGCGGAGTGGTGCATATAATATTTCCGATGCGATTGAGGGGGAAAACCCTTTGTATTATAATTTAAATCAACATTTCAAGTTAACAAAGGAAAAGGGCCCTTTATATGTGAATTGGGCGGGAGTATTATGGTGGGACCGGGGATAAAATCGCAATCGCAATATTGGAAGGGAGTGGGGGTAATCGCATCGGAATTTGCAATGCGATCGGAAGTTGTGATGGGAATTTTGCGATGGGAATGTGCGATGCGATCGAAGGATTGCGCGGGATCGCATCGCAAATATTTGCGATGGGCTCATCGAGCATACAAATGAACTTTGCGATTTGCGATGGTGTGATGGTACGATGGTGCAATCGGGGAAAGTTGCGATCGGAGTTTGGAGTAGGACTGCGATGCGATCAAATCGCATCACATATATTTGCGATGAGCCGATGAAGCATAAAAATGAACTTTGCGATTTGCGTTGGAAGGCGGGCTAATATAATATAAAGTTTTGGACTTTGATATGATTTTTAAAGGCATGAAGGGGAAGTGGTTAGAAATAAATCACATATTTGTATTAAATGGTTTATAATGCGATATTATAATCGGAAGGGAGAAGAAAGGGGTTTTTAAAGGGATTTGAACATAAATTTAAAGGGGAAACATGGGAAATAGGGGGTTTTAGGGAATAGAGGGCTTTTACTTCACTTAAGCATAAAATTCAATCCAGAAGTCAGTTTTGAGAGTGTAGTATACCATTGGAAAGCTCTTTCCGGGCTCTTTCTGATGAATCTGCTTTGAAGATGATCTGGTGCTGAACATACTGTGGAAAAATTCTCTGAAAGGTAGGGACATTGCTTTGTGGAGATAACAGCTTCTGAATTGTGACTGAAAGGCGAAGTATTATGTTTTCACCTCAAAACATGGTTTTGAGGTGAAAGTTACACCAAACTGAATGAATGATATCTTTGATCTTCCGGGCGCTGTGATTTTGTATTTATTGACTTCCTCATGACTTTGCTGATATTTATTAACACTTCACTCATTAATTTAATCATGGTGAGACCCTAGAAACTAATGAGACTCATCCTATGACCTACTGATATGATTTTAAGAATGAAAGTGACTAATGACTAAAAACCATAGGGATGAAAATCAACAGGTAGCTCATGAGGGAAAACTGATGAAACCTTACTGCCATAAATGAATCCATGACCTAGCGGAATGGTGAAATTTATTGGTATGAGACACCTAATATGAAAATGCAAAAGAGCATTGATCACTGATGGCAGTATGACTAGACTGACACTAAAATTGGCTCCAATGGGGATGGTAGCTCCTTTGAAGGTGCCAAGAACACCGTAGACCAAGTAGCCTTATCCATTGGGCATGGAGTCAATAATACTAAAAAAATGACACAATGCAGACTGACACTGACTCAAGACTGAGACTGAAAGACTGAAATAAAACCAAACCATACACATAACCTTCAAGTTTTATAGCCTTCACCTCGGGCCCTAAACTTCAATGATTGTGTACTCTGCACCTCTGATAAACATAACATGGTATATACAATGGTGATGACATAGATTCTGATCCTTTGTTTTTAACAATGGTAGTGCTTCAAAAGCCTTCCATTCACTGCTCCTCCAGGGAAATCTTGGCCATCCATTTCTGAAAGCAAGAAGGAATTCTGTCCTCTGCATGCTGAAATTCTGTATGGTCCTTTCCACAGACTGTCGAACTTACCATGCTTCCCTTTCTCTTCATTTCTGGCATCCCATTTCAACACTATATCATCCAGCTGAAACTTCTCTGCTTTTGTCTTCCTGTCATAGATTTTTTTAATTTTCTCCTACAACTGAATAGCATTCTGTGACACTTCCTCTCTTGTTTGCTGAAGGTGGATCATTTGATTGATCCTTCGCTTATTTTCATTGTCCTCGCCGCCAACTTCTTGCAATAATCTCATAACTGGGACTGTAAGGGATGTCGGAAAGACAGCATCAGTACCATAAACCAGCTCAAATGGTGACATACCTATTGACCTTTTACTGCTAACTCTGTCTGCCCACAGTGCGTTGATGAGCTTTCGGTGCCAATTTCTTTTGTTTGCCTCGAGAATTTTCTTAATGATATTCACCAGCAATTTGTTAGAGGACTCAGCTAGGTCATTGCCTTGTGGATAATAAGCTGTCGAATGGCCCAGCGCGATGTTGTATTTGTCACAAAAGTCGATCATTTTCTTGGATCTGAACGCTGCTGCGTTGTCTACTACGTTTTGGCATGGGCAGCCATAATTATGGGAGGATTTACCATAGCATTTGTAGTGCTGGAATTTGAGGTAGGTGTTGATGGAGGAGATGAAAACTAGGAATTGATTGATGGGAACGCTGATGAATCAGGAGGATGGAATGCTGCGCCTGATGATTCTGAAGGCTCAAGAATATAAGTTGCAATGATGGACTGAGGTGAATTCAAAATGTAGTCATCAATGGAAGAACTTTCCCTTTGAATTTCAATATCCACAAGGAAATATGGATCTAAAACCGTGTCTTCGAGTGCAGTTTCAGACTTACTTCCAAATAAAGAGAGCTCAAAACTTTCATCAAAGGAAAGTTTTTCTACAAAAAACCACTCGCTGGGCCAAGTATGGGACCTGGAAATAAGTGTAGGACTTAGTGATACCTCCTGTCTTCTGACTATTCTTGGGATAAAATTTGGCTTTTCAAACACAGGGGGAGGGTTTGGATCAGGGTTAGCCCTTGTATATCTTCTTGAAGCCAGTGTGGTCAACTTACTACTGTACAATATTTACATCAGCCTATAAAACTCTGAAATATCATCATTAAGACTTTATAAGAAAGATATTACTGGGGTGATGAATCTTTTATGCAAAATTTTTGTAAATGTTCCCCAGTATGGTCGCCAGAGATGTTAGCACCCAATCTGAACCTCAGGTTGAAAAAGGAAAATCAGGGCAACAACTAAACCACGCTCAGCCTTGTAGCTAGCCCTACAAGGACAGGAGAGGGCTCTCTCCATAGAATAGATATTCAATAAAGAAAAAATGAATTGATTTTAGGCTAGATATATAAATGTGAAAGGGGTTTTAAATAAATGATTGAAATTTCAGGGATGTATGGGACAAAAGGACAGCATGAGCTGAGGAATTAAATCTGGATACAGGGTATTTCATGGGGCAAGATAGGTAGGAGGTTTAGCAATCAAGTTGAAATAAGATGAAGTGGAAAGACTGTTAAGAAGCTGAAAAGGGCACATTAAATGGATCCTTTTCAAACAAAATAAAATACACAGAGTATGAATGATTCCCCAAGGCAGAGCATATAAAATGGATTCTACCTTTCTAACTTGAAAACATTCAATTGGAAGTGCTTATGAATGAATGGTGAAACATAACAATGTACATATGAAACGCAAAGAAGAGACATATGCTAAAACTCATACCACATGAATCCCATAAATCAGAGCTGCATCACTTTATTTAATTCCCTTCCAAACTGTACAATGGAGCGCAGAGCTCACTGCCACACTATTCCCTTACTTCTGAGTTTTCAGACCTCAGACTTTCAGCCCTTTGCAAATAATTAGGATTTACCATAAATAGACAGATTTGCAGGAATACAAATCGCTAGAAAGAGGATTAATCATAACTGAAAATAGAAGGCCAAAAGCGAACAGTCTCTTCGTAAAAGAAAAGCTGCGTTACATTATTTTCATTTGGGAATTTCGGATATCTAATGCGGAGGCAAAACCTGTAACGTGGATCCTTTAGAATCATTGTTGAAGATGCGACTGTTACATTTCTGTTTCTCGGCCCCCTGACGTTTCGCTTTCCTTTATCTTTTTGAAATAAACTCATTTATAACACTCTACCTTTAAAATAAATTCGAATTGAAATTACGCTTTCGTGAAGGGAAAGTGTAAATTTGAATGGGAAAAGGGAAGGGGAGGAGGCGGGACCCATATTACAATTGCAATCGGAATGGACGGGAAGCGGGGTATATAATATACCGTGGAGAAATGTAATCGCAATCGGGAGCGGAGGAGAGCGGAGAGATATATGTAACACAGTAATTGTAATCGCAAATCGGGAGGTGGGACGGAGCAGAGTGGTGCATACAATATTTCCGATGCGATTGAGGGGGAAAACCCTTTGTATTATAATTTAAATCAACATTTCAAGTTAACAAAGGAAAAGGGCCCTTTATATGTGAATTGGGTGGGAGTATTATGGTGGGACCGGGGATAAAATCACAATCGAAATATTGGAAGGGAGCGGAGGTAATCGCATCGGAATTTGCGATGCGATTGGAAGTTGCGATGGGAATTTTGTGATGGGAATGTGCGATGCGATCGAAGGATTGCGCGGGATCGCATCGCAAATATTTGCGAGGGGCTCATCAAGCATACAAATGAACTTTGCGATTTTTGATGGTGCGATGGTGCGATCGGGAAAAGTTGCGATCAGAGTTTGGAGTAGGACTGCGATGCAATCAGATCACATCGCATATACTTGCGATGAGCCGATGGAGCATACAAATGAACTTTGCGATTTGCATTGGAATGCGGGCTAATATAATATAAAGTTTTGGACTTTGATATGAGTTTTAAAGGCATGAAGGGGAAGTGGTTAGAAATAAATCACATATTTGTATTAAATAGTTTATAATGCGATATTATAATCGAAAGGGAGAAGAAAGGGGTTTTTAAAGGGATTTGAACATAAATTTAAAGTGGAAACATGGGAAATAGGGGGTTTTAGGGAATAGAGGGCTTTTACTTCACTTAAGCATAAAATTCAATCCAAAAGTCAGTTTTGAGAGTGTAGTATACCATTGGAAAGCTCTTTCCGGGCTCTTTCTGATGAATCTGCTTTGAAGATGATCTGGTGCTGAACATACTGTGGAAAACTTCTCTGAAAGGCAAGGACATTGCTTTGTGGAGATAACAGCTTCTGAATTGTGACTGAAAGGTGAAGTATTATGTTTTCACCTCAAAACATGGTTTTGAGGTGAAAATTACACCAAACTGAATGAATGATATCTCTGATCTTCTGGGCGCTGTGGTTTTGTATTTATTGACTTCCTCATGATTTTTCAGATATTTATTGGCACTTGACTCATTAATTTAATCATGGTGAGACCTTAGAAACTAATGAGACTCATCCTATGACCTACTGATATGATTTTAAGAATGAAAGTGACTAATGACTAAAAACCATAGGGAGGAAAATCAACAGGTATCTCATGAGGGAAAATTGATGAAACCTTACTGCCATAAATGAATCCATGACCTAGCGGAATGGTGAAATTTATTGGTATGAGACACCTAATATGCAAATGCAAAAGAGCATTGATCACTGATGGCAGTATGACTAGACTGACACTAACACAGTGCATGGTAGTTTCAGTGGAGATCAGTGGAGAGATAGGTGAAAGGGCAAGATAGACTATCTGTTGTGACTATAGTGATGCATTGATTACATCACACACTCAGTGGAGATGCCAATGAGGATTACGCAGTCAAGGATGGAGTAATTCGAATTCATTTAGAGCTATTCTTCAGCAGGGATTGCACAGTGGAGGCAGGCTAGCAGGTGGCAAAGATCGGTGCATGGATTTGCAAGATTGGGCTTGATTAGTGTATGACGATTGTACTGTAATGAGAGCTTGTGATAAGCTTTGTATGCTTCTATGAGATTGTCATATGATCTCCATGTTACATAATATATAGTTGGGGTTTTTAGCTTCAGGCTTTCCCGGTTAAAAACTGTGTTATGTGCAATTGAATATTTTTGTTTATGCTTCACATGTGTGTGCAATTAATTTTTCCGCAAAAGATTAACAAGTGGAATAGATTTAGTATCTTGCATAAAGTTAAATAGTGTGAGATTAGGTGGATCTTGGACATATGCATGCTTAGTGCATATAATTTCTATAATCCTCACACTGAGATTATTCTCTCTTAATTTAAATAAAAATGAGCATAATAATTTATAAAATAATTAAAAAGACATCACCCCCTATTTACACAATATTTTAATGAAAATCAAGAAGGATGCTCCTGCATCACAATGGCGGGAATTCATCACATTCGTTTATCGCATAATATCGTGAGCGGTTTAGTGGTTTTATCGCGCAATAGAAAATGGTTTGGAAATTTTTAGGATGAGGGTGCGATGAACTATGGTGGCGCCACGTGACAGGGGAGGGGATGGGAAAAAATAACCATTTCACAACCCCCCGTGGTGTTAAACATTTTGACTATCGGGGGTGCGAAATGGCATGAGGGCCGCTCGATCAGTTTTAAGGAGATCGGGTGGCAAATATCACTGCGGAGTTCGGATAGCTGGGATCGGGAATTAAAAAGGCGAAGATTTAAATGTAAGTAGGGTCGGTGAAAGGTTTAAAGCGGAGGGGTAAAAATATAAGTGGATTTAAATGATATGGGGGGATGTAATATATGAAGGGTTTAGGGAATATATATGATGGGTTAATATATAAAGGGGTCGGGTTAAATATATATGTGGGAAAGGTTTTAATAATAAAATGGGGAACTATAGGGATTATTATAATATAGGTATTTAAAATAAACTATGGTTAAAAATGATAAAGGGTTTCGGGAAATTATAATGGTGGGGTTATTAGAAATACATTATGAGGGGGTTTAAAATAATACTGCGGAAGGGTTTTAAATGAAATGGGCCCGACATATTTTAGATATTTAAAAACTATGAAAAGGTGGGTTTTACATGTTTTTAATGGAAAAAGGGAAGTTATTAAAGGTAAAGGAATTTTAGTGATGGAAATGGGTTTTTAGCTAGGGAAAGGGGTTATTTATCAAAAGGGAAAGGGTTTTTACAGGGGAAATGTATTAGAATAAGGGAAAATGAATAGGGAAGGGGTTTTCTGGAATTAGTAAGGGGAAATTAGTAAGATATTAGTGATAAGAAACAAACCAATTGATGCTTTCCAACACTTGTGAAAGTAATATACCTACCATTCTTTTATCCCAACATTTTTATTTCCTTTATTGGGTGTATTTGAGCTCGCTGATCCTTTTATTTTCTTTTAATAAGAAAACTAACTAGTTCTAACCTTATAACTTGCAATGGCTCAGATTAAGCTCATGAGATCATTTTTATTCTAGCTAACTACTAATCTTCCAAGATTAAATGGTTTGGCTAGATCTTTATTCACTAATTATCATGACATGAAATTTAAAGCATGAATAATCAAGATAAATTGTATTATTATCATGAATTGTGGCATTTTAAACAAGCTTCACACAATATTATCGAAAAATTAAAGTAAACTAAAGTAGTGGCATTTGAATGTGTAACACTTTCTGAATTTATTCTTGTTTCTTTTTGTGGGGTTTATTTTTTATATCCTTTTTTGATCTTTTTCTTTTGGTCCTTTGATTGTTCCTTTAGGACCTACCCTCTTTTAATTTTTCCAATATGGTAAAACATTTGCATAAAGCAAAGGTATGTAAAATATTACAAGGTTTACAATAGTCAATTAAAAATTATGAATCCTATTCTTATAGGACCCTAACAGTGGCTTCACTTGGGGATGTCATCTCCTTGTAAGATGTCAATAGGGCCTTTTCCTCGGTGTTGTGAAACCAACTCCAGAGATAGAAGAAAAGAGATATCAACGCCTTAGAAATAAGCCACTTCGAGGGGGCAACCTCTAATACATTACATGAATGAACAATTCTTGGATGATACAAATTACAAAACCTTCTTTCTATATATAGGAGTCCATAGGGCCACAATGTAATCCTAGTGGGGTCACAATGTAATCCTAGCCAACCTAACAATAATAATTTAAGGGCACAATAATAACAATATGGGGGTTACAAGGGTACAATAATAACAATAAGGGGGTTACACTAATAACAATAAGGGACTATACTAGTAATATAGGGACCTAACATGCCCCTCTCCTTCAAAAAAGTGTTTTCCTCAATGCTTAAGTAGCTCTGGGTGCTTCTATATAAAATTCTCGTCCTCCCATGTAGAATGTTCAGTGGGTAAGTTCTTCCACTTGATGAGATACTCTGAAATTGATCGATTCTGTAACTGTCGAGTTCTGGTTTCTGTGACTGCTTTAGGTTCCAATATGATTTTTCCTTCCTCATCAAGTATTGGCAATATTGTTTGAACTGGAAGATTTTCGCCTATAACCTTCTTTAAGCATGAAACATGGAAAATTGGATGCACTCGTGAAGAAGCAGGAAGCTCCAATTTGTATTACATAGTACCAATCTTTTGCAACACCTTGTAAGGACCATAGTACTTTGGCGATAATTTATTATCCTTATTAGCTTGCTTGAGGGACATTTGTTTGTATGGTTGTAGCTGTAAAAATACCCAGTCTCCTACATAAAAAATTCTCTCGATGCGATGTTGATCTACCTGTTGTTTCATTTGATTTTGTGCCAAATTCAGGTTGTCCTTTAAGAGTTGGAGAACTTCTTGTTGATGCTCGATGTGATCTTCCACTACTTGAACCTTCGAATTTTCTCTTAAATATGATGTGAAGGATGGTGGATGATATCCATAAAGTGCTATAAATGGGGTCATTTTTGCTACATTATGGAAGGAAGTGTTATACCACCATTCAGCGAGAGATAACCACTTGACCCATTGTGTTTGTTTATCAAATACAAAACAATGAAGATATCCTTCCAAACATTTATTTACTATCGCAGTTTGACCATTGGATTGAGGATGATAAGATGAGCTATGAGCTAATTGAGTACCCAAAGAAGAAAATAACTCCGTCCAAAAATTTCCAATAAAAATGGGATCTCTGTCGCTCACAATAACCCTTGGGTTTCCATGTAGCTTTTGAATTGTGTCTATAAATGTAGTATCAACTGTACTTGCTTTAAATGGATGAGATAATGCACAAAAGTATGCATACTTGGTAAGTCTATCAACTACCACCATGATGACACTCTTTCCTTTGGACATAGGTAAACCTGTGATAAAATCCATTGAAATATCCCCCCAACATTGACTTGGAATGGATAAAGGTTGTAGAAGACTTGGGGTCTTAATTGTCTCAGCTTTATTCTATTGTAAAACCAAACATTCCACCACAAAATTTTGAATATTAGATTTAAGGCCATCCCAAAAAAATTCTTTCTTCACCCTGTGGTAAGTTTTTAAAAATCCTGAGTGTCCTCCTAAAGGACAAGTGTGCAATTCCAAAAGAATCTTTTGTTTTAGTTGGGAATTCTTACAAAGATATAAGCGATCTTTGTACCATAAGGAATAATTTTTCCAACTAAATGTATCAGATGTACTAGGATCTTGCTGCAAATTTTGAATGAGTGTCCACAATTCTTCGTCCTTCTTCCATTCATCTCTTGCTTCGGTTATCCAATCTAGTTGGATAATAGAAATGGCACAAAGCAATGCTTCCACCTCTTCATTCTTTCTTGAGAGTGCATCTGCAACAACATTTAGCTTCCCTTTTTTTGTAGATTATTTCAAAGTCATAACCCAACATCTTTGTGACCCATTTTTGCTGCTCTTCTGAAGATAGTCTTTATTCCAAAAAGTGTTTAAGACTATCATGATTAGTTTTTACCTTGAAGTGTCTTCCCATTAGGTAAGTTCTCCATTTCTTTAGTGCATGCGGTATTGCTAACATTTCCTTCTCATAAATAGGTTTCTGTAAATACTTTCCTTTGATTGGATGACTTTCAAAAGCAATGGGTCTTCCTTCCTGCATTAAAACTGCACCAATTCCATTTCCTGAGGCATCACATTCCACGATAAAGGTTTTTGTGAAGTCTGGTGTAGCTAAGACCGGTGCTAGGCACATTGCCTCTTTAAGATGTTCAAAGGCCTTAGTTGCTTCAGGAGTCCATGAAAATGCATCTTTCTTCAATAATGTTGTTAGAGGTGCTGCTATTCTCCCATAATTCTTAACAAACTTGAGATAATACCTTGTTAACCCGAGAAATCCTCGCAACTGCTTTATGGTTGTGGGGACTTTCCATTCCTTAATGGCTTTAATTTTGTTAGGGTCTACCTTAACACCCTCGTGAGATACAATATGACCCAGATATTCCACCTCTTGTACTCCAAAGAAACATTTGGATTTTTTTGCATATAATTGTTTCTCATCCAATAGTTTGAGCACCCTGTCAACATGTTGAACATGATCCTTCCAAGACCTGCTGTAGATTAGTATATCATCAAAAAATACTAGCACAAATTTTCTAAGGAAGGGTTTGAAAATGGAATTCATCAAGCCTTGAAATGTAGAAGGTGCATTGGTAAGGCTAAAAGGCATGACCAAACATTCATAATGACCCTCATGAGTTTGAAATGCTATTTTTGGAATATCTTCTGTCTTCATTCTAATTTGATGATATCCTGAACGAAGTTCCAACTTGGAAAAATAAATTGCTCCATGTAATTCATCCAATAATTCATCAATTACAGGAATGGGAAATTTATCTTTAATGGTGAGCTTATTGAGCTCCCTATAATCGAGAGACATGCGCCATGATCCATCCTTCTTGTGTACCAATACTACATGAGAAAAGAAAGAAATTTGAATAGGTTGAATTATACGAGCCTCTAACATTTCTGCAATGATACGTTCAATTTCACTCTTTTGGACATAAGGAAATCTGTAAGGTCGGATGTTTGGAGGAACACTTCCTGGAATCAAATGAATAGCATGATCATGATCACAAATAGGTGGGAGTCCTTTGGGAGTATCAAACACATTGGAATGATTGTCCAATACGCTTTGAAGATCTGGAGAAATAGATTATTTTGATGTTGGAACTTCTAGTGAGCATAATTGTGCAATTACCCCTCGTTGTTCTTTCTTCAGAACCTTTGTCATGACATTAGAGCTTATTATATTTCCTGGCTTCTCTGTGATACCCTGTAATTCAATTTCCTTTCCTTTCGAAAAAAATTTCAAGAAAAGTTCTTGAAAATTAAAAGCTACCATCCCCAAAGATTGTAACCATTGTACTCCTAGTACGACATCAACACCTCCCATTGGGATGGAAAGAATTGGACTATTCAATACATATTCCCACATGGATAGCTTGATATTATGGCATTTTCTAGAGAAATTTATAGTTCCTCCATTTGCAACCATCACTTGACATTCTGGTGCTGGGTATAAGAAACAATTCAGTTCCTTGGCTACCTTACAATGAATAAAATTATGGGTACTACCTGAATCAATCAACACTATTACATTTTTCTTCTTGATATGCCCTTCTATCTTAAGAGTTTGAGGAGTGGTAATTCCTGCCAATGCATTACATGTTATGGTCGGACTCATTTCTTCCTCTTCTAGGGTTGGTTCCTGGCGTATATCCTCTTCTTGTTCATTTTCTTCTTCCTCTTCACAATCTATGTAAAATAATTTGTTCTCGACACATTTATGACCTTTAGTGTATTTGCTATCACAACTATAGAAAATCCATTTTTCTCTTTTTTTTTCCAATTATTGTGGTTTCAAACTTGTAGGTTGTTGAAATATAGGAGTAGCAACACTTTCCTCTTTTAGAAGTGAGTGGTAGGCTTCCTTGTCGCCATAATTTTACATTCAATTTTTCTTGCCAACCTGAATGCCTTCTCCAATGAATCATGTTCCAAAACACGAACTTCATGTTGGATGTTATCCTTTAAAGTACCTATGAAGAGATCAATCCTGTGTTCCTCTATAATATCAGTTACCCTTATATTCAATTTTTGGAAGTCCTCAATGTGCTCCCCCACTAAACCCTTTTGTTTGAGATTTATCAATTGGCTAAAGAAGGTGTTGCTCTTTGTATCCTCATAATGTGCTATCATTTCCTCTATAAAAATTGACCAAGTGATATTTTTTTACGGTAGAAAAGCCATCGATACCATACAAATGTATTTTGTTCTAGATGTAAAGTTGCAATGCGTACCTTTTGTGTGTTTTGCACATTATTGAGATCAAAATATTGCCCCATATGTAGTATCCATGTTACGAGATCCTTGCCATCAAAATTCCTCATATCCATCTTTGGAATATGGTGTTCTTCCTGCTAATATTAGAGTTTATGAAATCACGATTATCATTTATTTTGTTCTCATCATTAGTTTCCTCTACTATATTTTCACCATTAGGAAACATTTGTTGTATCAACTTTGTCAAACCTTCCATGTCTGCTTTTAGATCATTCTTCATGTTTTCCATTTCAGCTTCCATGTCATCCATCTTAGCTTCCATGCCAGCTTCCATGCCATCTATCTTAGATTCCAAACCATTCATCTTAGCTTCCACGCCTTTCTTCAAACCATCCATTTCAATTTTTGTTGCTCTTTGCGATAACGAAATTTGGTGCACTTTCTCATGGACTTTTGATATCTCATGTTGCATTTCTTCATCTTCATGAGTCATAGTAGAGCCTTATGAAGGCTTAATGGGTGTTGAGTTATTTTTAGGAGGCATTTTAGAACCCAATACTGATAGCTATGCTCAATAGGCCTTTGGAACCAACTAGAACCAATTTTTCAAACAAAACTTATGCAATTTGAAAAAAATACACACCTTTTTCTTGATTTTGAGGAACTCGATATTGAAACTGAATTATCTCTGTGATTTTGGATCTTCAATATTTGAAATTTTGCCCAAAAGTCACCCTCTGAATCTTCTTTCGAATTCCACAGGTCTGACCTGATTTGGATTCTTCAAGACAAAGTTATGTTCAATCTCCCACAATGACCCAATTATGGACTGGTTCAGTATAGCACACTTGTACAACTTTCCACGTGTCACTGTTTCCTCCTTTGGCTTTGAAATTGATAGACAAGAAAGTAAAGTCCATGTACTTGCAGCCACTTATTATAGCATTCAAATTTGATGCTCAAAGAGAGAGTTATGAAGGTTTTCCCACGATAACCTCTTTGAGATGAAATTCGGGAGCCTAAAAAAGACCTAACTTCCACAGATCATATCTCCAAAAATATTGCGAACTAAGCTCTAAAATTTTGTGACGATGTTCCTCAGGATTTCGGCTTCTCTCTCTAAAAATTTTAGCTTCTGAACCTTCGTAGAAAAAAAAAGTTATAGCGAAAATGCCGCGATGACTTGTTTGGAGCAGCGAAACCCTAGAATCCAAAGCATTGATACCAAATGTTGTGAAACCAACTCCAAAAATAGAAGAAAAGAGACATCAATGCCTTAGAAATAAGCCACTTCAAGGGGAAAACCTCTAATACATTACATGAATGAAAAATTCTTGGATGATACAAATTACAAAACCTCCTTTCTATATATAGGAGTCCATAGGGCCACAATGTAATTTTATTGGGGCCACAATGTAATCCTAGCCGACCTAACAATAATAATTTAAGGGCACAATAATAACAATATGGAGGTTACAAGGGTACAATAATAACAATAATGGGGTTAAACTAACAACAATAAGGGACTATACTAGTAATATAGAGACCTAACACTCGGCTTCAAATCTTAATGAATTATTTTAACACCTGCTGAAAACTGAGACTGAAATAAACTGAAATTCTACCTACTTACTCTAATAAATTGTCCAACTGCTGATTAGGTAAAATGAAACAACCAATTCAACCATTAAAAAATTATATAGATTGAGGTATTTTGTTGCATTTGCTTTTTTATGATCAAAATTGAAGTTCTGCATCCCAATAGAAGCTTGTCTACAAATGTGAAGATAAGGAAATACTCAATTTCCTTTGTTGACTCTAGAAACTGTACAAAAGGATCTTTGAAGGTATATGCAAAAATGTTAAACTGATATAATCAAATGTACAGTTATTATAGGTGGCCTCCATGCCATGAAACTAAATTGTTACTTCCTTGAAGATTTTCAGATAAGATTTGTGATGATATTTCTACTAATAGAAATTTATGTGTAATGAAACCTTTATCATCTTGATTATGAAGCTTATAGTTAGTTAAAGGGGAATTTTTTTTATTGCATTCATAATACAACACATCACCCATTGGATCATGAAAAACTTGTAAGGATGGTTACAACCTATTGGATAAGGGTTTCAATGGGACTTCATAGATTTATGCAGACTGTTCATCCTTTGTTTCAAAAATATTATACCAATTTTCCTTTAAAAAATGAAATGATTCAGAAAATAGTGGTATAGAACTTTCTTGTGTCATTTGATCGGGTATTTTAATGGAATTTTATGAATGTAATTGTGAAACTGAAGAATCTTGATCAAGAGTTTTATTTTCTTCTTTGTTGTCAATAACAATACCTAAATACTGCTGATCTTTGATAGCATTAAAGTTGTCTGGATGAACTGAAATGAAGCAAAACAAAGAGGCAAAGATCCTTCACTTATCTCCAAATTTTCTGCACTTTCTTCTTCACTTTCATAGCTGATATGTATTAGATGATCACTGTATTCAAGCTGTTGAAATAGAATTTCCTCGTCTCCCAAACTAGCTACTGATAGCTCTGTAAAGTTAGCTTGAATTTGGAGAACATAATTGTTGGAACACCTAATCCTACATGGGTAGGTGTGGAATGCGAAAAGTCACAATGGAGTCCAAGTGACCTTGGAATGTGAAACCAAGAGTCACACCATTGTATTATAAATGTACATCATGTATAATGGAAAAATAAGAAAGCCTCACGCTTATCCTTGATTGTGTGTTGAGTCTCTTGTGTGTGTGTTTATTCTTCTCATACACCATGTGTGTGTTTAACATGGTGTTTAACATGGTATCAGAGTGGGTGATTGCTGGCCCTGCTCCAAATTGAGTGAGCCATTTGTGTTTATGGCTTGTGTATATCTGCAAAAATTCTTGACATTTTTGCAGCACTCAGAGTTTCTGCAGCAGACATTTTGCCACATTCAGAGATTTGCATTGAGAAGAAGGAGCAGCATTCAGAAATTGGCAGCATTCAGACATTGGCTTTGAAGAAAGGCAGCACTGCCCATCTGAAGGTTTTCATTCTATTTTTTCTCTGCAATTTCTGCTTATTAAAATCTGCATTTTCAAGAGATGCTAGAATACTGTTTAAAGAGGGTGTCTGAGAGAAAAATTTCTAAGTTTTTCATTGAAAAATCTCTACAAGTTTCTGGGTTTCTGAATACTGTTAAATTCTGCAATGGAGTAGATTGCTGTATATTTGAAAAAATCTGCTGTTTTGAAGACTAAAATTCTGAAGTTGCCCTCATTTCTGCACTTTCTGCTGCTGCTGGATTTGTTCTGCTATACATCTGAAAAAAAATTCTATTGTCCTTTGCTAGTCTACTCTCTGCTATTTTAAATTAAAAAAAAAAAAAAAAATTAGTTCTGGCCTTTCGGCCCCCTTACCCAGCTCTCAACTCAAACCCTGCATCTGCATCGAACACATCCCCTCACGTACACCACAACTCATCACCCCCCGAGCCCTCACTCTCAGCTCTCCCATTTATAATTTTAAATTTTATTAAATCTCGTTCAATAAACCCTCCTCCCCGCGTCCCTTATCTCATTCCCTTACGCAGACCTGTTACCCCTCTCCCTATGCCCCCCTCACCTCTGAAAACTTCTCAACGCTCACTCCCGCGGCCCCTTCCCCACTTATAACGCCGCCTATACCCTTTCCCACAACTCGACTCCCTCTACACGCATATAATCAAACGCACCCCCTCGCCCTTACCCTACAGCGCTCTGCTCGCACATCCGCTATCTTAACACACCTGCTCACAACCCTATCTACCCATCTTCACTGCGCTAACACTCGACTGCAACGCAGACCCTTCACGCCCTTCAACGCCGCTCCCCTTACAGTGTTTTTATTACACCCTACTATACGCTCCCTATTCCAACGCTATCTGCAAACTTCTCACACACAACGATTCAAGCTCCTATACCTTCGACTCCCCTCTTGGCATTCGACCCTTGTTTCTACACTCAACATTCTCCTCTCCCCTCTTCCCAACCATCCCTATGCTCCAACACCTATTCGACTTTCCCATTTACAATACCACCTCATTTTTAAAATACCACCCTTTCTTTTTTAATTTCATTCTTTATATTTTTAAATTTTTTTAATATCCCCTCCTCCCCCATTAAATTTTACCTTTCCTTTTAAATTATTCCCATTTTTAATTAATTTTTAATTAAAAAAAAAAAATAGCAGAGAGAGAGAAAGAAAGAATATGAACAGCAGAAATGAAGGAAATGACATATCAGTAAATGGACAGTACACATAGAGAAAAGAGAAGATTTGACATTGTGTGATTTGTGGCATTGGCATAAGGGTGATTTTCTGAAGAATTTTACATGTGAAGACAAGTTTGCCATCATTGAAAATAGCTCCTTGAAGAAAAATTCAGCTGCCTTAAAGGCCTCCTGCATAGTGTTTTCAGCTGCACATTTACAAAATATTTTTGTAGAGATATTGTATTGCATTGAAATTGTATTGTGAGTGAATATTGCTTCTTCATTCATAATCAGTATTTGAGTTGTTGGATTGTAGATTGCCCTCCATCATTTGAGGAGCACACTTTGTACTTTGAAAATTCTTTGGAGTCATTTGTATTTGTTGTTGAATGACATTGTAAACGGGTGCATTTTCGGTTGAAGCTGACACCCTTTCATTTTTTGAGCCTAAGTTGTTGAAAATGGCTAAAATCAATGAGGCATTAGAGTTGTTGAGTAACATCATTCATTCAAATGTTGATGATATGATAAGAATGAGCAAGGATGCTCTTTGTAATATTCAGAATTGTTTGCAAGATGCACAAGAAAATATTGAGTTTTTGCAGTTGGAAACTCAGCTTCAACAAGATGAAATTCAGCAAAAGAGTCACCATTCTGAACCTATTTCTATTCAGAAGATTGTGAAGGACTCTCATTAGAAGAAAGAAGATAAAGTTGCAGTCGATTCCCATTCAGTTTCTTGTACTAGAGCAGATGTACATGTAGATGTAATAGCTCAGCCTGCACTTCTCAAGCCCATCATCAGACCTTGGGAAGAGCTTGTCCACAACAAGCACATAACTGGTCTTGGATATGACAAGGATGTGTCCTTTCATATTCCAGACTACACCAAGCCCATCATATTTCGGAAGTCATAGGATTCTTGTATGACGGTTCATCGCATTTCTAAAATCTACACTCTTGCTTCCACAACAGATTGAAAAATGCCAACATTGTGATCGAGTTGGCTATATGAAAGATCACTGTTTTGATCTTTATCCATGCAAGAACTGTGGTCGGCACACTCATTCTTCAGAAAAATGCTTCAGACGCAAGCCTCCTGCAAGAACCAAGATTCATCTTGGATGGATCGCTTCTTGGCAATGGGCATCAGTAGCCATGAAGATGTTTAAGACACATGTCAGAACATGTTCACGGATATTGAGAAAAATTGCAGTTGAGTTTTTTCCATCATCTCACCTTGTCCCTGACAGGGGGGAAAATGGTGGTCATGTACAAGCTTCGATGACAAAACAAGCGAGCCTGAGCCGCAATCTCTCATTCCATGTTCAGAGTTGTAGCCAGAGACACAACAGTTCAAGCAAGCCTGAGCCACAATTCGTCATTCCAGATTCAGAGATGTCACCAGAGACATGGATGCCCATGAGGATGCCTTCGATTGGTGGACAACCTTAAACCATCATCTTTGGTTGGTGGACAACCTTAAACCACCACAGGTAGTAGACCTCCCTTCTTTTAGGTCGAAGGTCTCCCTTTCATATATGAGGAACACTTCCTCTAGCAGAAGCCTTCAGCTTCTTGCCAGCTTTGGTTGAGTTCCAGGAAATGCTTCAAAGCATTCCAGAGTTGTTGGTAATCCTAAAACCATCAGAGTTGTTGGTAATCCTAAAACCATCACAGGTAGTAGACCTCCCTTCTTTTAGGTTGAAGGTCTCCCTTTTTTATGAGGGACAATTCCTCTAGCAAAAGCTTTCAGCTTCTTGCCATTTTGGAAGAGTTATGGGAACTGCAACAAGTATTGCGTTCCAGTGTTGGTGGTCATCCTTAAACCACCTATTTTTTCCAACATTTCAGAGATTTGATTAAGCCCAAGTGCTGCCATGTATACTTGCATATTTGTATTACAACTCTCTTCTTGGACTCACACATACCCCTTCGGATTAAGGGGGGATGTTGGAACAACTAATCCTACATGGGTAGGTGTCGAAGGCAAAAAGTCACAATGGAGTCCAAGTGACCTTGGAATGTGAAACCAAGAGTCACACCATTGTATTATAAATGTACATCATGTATAATGGAAAAATAAGAAAGCCTCACGCTTATCCTTCATTGTGTGTTGAGTCTCTTGTGTGTGTGTTTATTCTTCTCATACACCATGTGTGTGTTTAACATGGTGTTTAACATATTATCATACAAATCATACTTAGGAAAATCATTAAAATAAGGAATGTCAACCAACATACACATTAGATGAACAGATTGCTTCTCTACATATTGATCTGTAAATCTAATTTCTGATCTATGGTAGTTGGGATTAGTAGGAAAGTGCTTATGGCCAACAACTTCTTCTTTTTCTGCAATCAATGGATCATGGTGATTTTGAATAAAAAATCCATCTTTCATGGTAATATTTTGTATAATTTCCTCTATTTTACTTACCAAAATGTCGATTTTTACCTCTGAAGATGTCAGGTGCTCTGCAATGTTGTTCTTCTTTTGTTATGCTTTCAACTTTTCCCTTCTAATTAACAGATTAACTTCTACATCTACTGCAATGTTCTACATCTTTTCAAGGGTTGCAGGGTTTCTTTCTCTTAGCTTAAACTCAATTTCAGGATCAAAGGCCTTTGGATAATGTAAGAGAGATGAATCAGGAGGAGGCCTTATATTTCCTGGCATTGAATAATAAATTTGATTAAATCTAGCAGAAAAGTGTTGTATTGTTTCATTTGGATGTCTTTTCAACTGATGATATTCTTCAATGATCATAAAAAGTTTGAATTTTATTATCCATTTATCAAAGAAAAATTTGATAAATTGTTGGAAATTTGATATGCTTGCAATGGGAAGGTTCTTGAACCAACTCTTTACTGTACTTTGCAAAGAAAGAGAAAAACATTTGATTCTAACATCATCTTCATCAATCTCAAATAGGTCCAGATAATTCTCAAAACCTTGAATATTTTTTTCTGCAGTGATGTTACTATTTTCTCCATCAAACCTAGGGAAATATTTATAATAGTTATCAGGGAAATCATGGAGTATAGGAGGTAAGATGAGTGGCTTCTATCTATTAGAAACTTTACAAGGTATAGAAATATGTACGTGGATCATAAGATTAGGCTTGATTACTTGAGGCTTACCGATCGGAGGATGATCATCATAAGTTTTAGAAGAAATTTGTTCGAAGGGATAAGGAGATTTTATATTTACAATATTCAAAGGAAATTAATCAAATATTAGTCTAAGATATTCTCTAAAATAAAATATAAATTGAAAAACTTTCTTGATGAGAAATAACATGATGTCTTGGATTGTAATCCAAGTTAAAAACCTAATCTTCCCACACTGTTCTTTCAAGTTCATTCCTCTAGTGGAGTCTCGATTTTGAAATTGATTTGGAGTCACCAGGCGAATAATTTTAAACTTTGTGTGTCTGATCAGTGTCCACCATCATAGATCAAATCTGATTCTTGTATAGTTTTTCTGAAGGAATTGATTGAGTTCCCTAGTATGGTCGCCAATATGTTATCACTCAGTAATTTCTCAAGGTTAAAGAAATAAGTCACCGAGGTAACCACAAAACTAGTTTTGAGATCAGGATCTAGCCTTCCTAATGCGCATAGAGGGCTCTCTCTTTATGATTTAACTTTTTTGTTTTTAATTGATTTTAGGCTAGTTATGTAAGATTGATTGGGTTTGATTTTTGATTTGGTTTGGTGGAATTACTGATTTAGATGGATAATTGTAGTGTCTAATTTTCCATTGGGCTATGGAGTCAAAATCTCAAGAAAAAGGACAAGAATCAAGTTCTAAAAGAAATGTTCACAGGGCAGGATAGTTGAGAAAGATCAAATATTTAAAGGCTGAGTGGTGAAATGGTTTCAATCGGGATCAAGGAGTAGTTAAGGATTCCTTAAACCATAATGATGAAGGAAGGAGAAAGATGTCAACCAAGATGGGAGAGAAATTAAGGATTCTCAGATCTAGATATCAGAAGAAAACATAAAAATAAATAACAGTTCAGAATAGAGTGTACTTAAACAATTTTTGCAATAATATTCCTTTTATAACACTTAAATTTGGAAAACATAAAAGTTTAATGGAATACGTAAGAGAAATAACATTTAAAAATTGAAATGTACTTCATTGAAGTGGCTCAAGACATGAATCTTGTAATGCAATGCCTTTATTACTTGTCTAGTCTGTTGACTTGAAAATTGTACAATGAACCCTCAGGTGTTTAGATGAATTACAACTATAGAAATTTTCAGGACTCCACGCTCAATACTTCAAATGGATGAAGTATTTTTACAAAAATTAATACAAAATATCCTAAAACTGATTTAGGATTTATTTCTGGAAATAAAATATCTAGATGGTAAAATGTAGGGACACCTTTCTAACTAACTAAAATCTGGTGTTGTTTTCCTTGCTTACTGTTAATTTGTTTGTTTCTCTTATGCTGGTTTATCTCTCACGTTGTCTTATTCCTCTATCTTTCATTTGTTTTACTCTTTCACCTGTCTTTGTTTTGATCTAGCTGCTTTCATCATTAACCATATCTTTCTTTTCATCTCTTCTGTAAATCACACTAACTCTCTTGTATTTCTGTGTTTTTAGTAAAAAAAAGTTTTTTCTGAAACACATATGTAGAATAAATTTTTTTTTTCATGGAGAGTAGTTTGTAATAATCTTTCGCTGTGCTGGTGAAAATGATTTCATCTATGTTTTAGCCATCATTGTGTAAATGGTTTTATTCCTGCTCTGTTTTTTATCTAATTTGAAAAAATATTCTGTTGAGTAAACCTTTGAATTCAAATCTCGAGAGTCTGGGACAAACATGTTTTTTAACTAGTAGTAAAACTGTTTCCTCAAGCTTCTGTTTTGCTAATAACTTGCAAAATTAAAAAAATTGTTAATTTAAAACATAGTTTTGCAGTGAGATGAGAAAGGGTTTCATTGGACTGAGAAGTCTGTGGAAGAAATCTGGAATGCAATGGGGTTTCAATTCTACTGGCAATGGCTTTAGATTTTCACAATTCCTCAGAGGCAAGTAAATGGACAGAAAAAAAAAGTTTCTTCTACAAACTATGTAGATTTTTTATATGATGCTGGTGTGGTTTAGATGGTTTGTCACAACGTAGAGAGGATAGGAAGTTTATCGTATAGTGGAGGAGTGCACAAGTTCATTGCAATGGCAGGGATTCATCACATTGATTTACCGTATAATATTGTGAACAATTTAGTGGTTTTATCGTGCAATAGGAAATGGTTTGGCAGTTTTTAGGATGAGGGTGTGATGAACTACGGTGGCGCCACGTGACAGGGAAGGGGATGGGAAAAAATACACGTTTCGCAACCCCTCGTGGTGTTAAAAATTTTGAATGTCAGGGGTGCGAAATGGCATGAGGGCTGTCTGATCAGTTTTAAGGAGATCGGGTGGAAAATAGCTCTACGAAGTTTAGATGGGTGGGACCGAGAATTAAAAAGGAGGAGATTTAAATATAAGTAGGGTTAGTGAAAGGTTTAAAGAAGAGGGGTAATAATATAAGTGGATTTAAATGATATAGGGGGATGTAATATATGAAGGGTTTAGGGAATATATATGATGGGTTAATATATAAAGGGGTTGGGTTAAATATATATGTGGGAAAGGTTTAAATAATAAAATGGGGAACTATGGGGATTAGTATAATATAGGTATTTAAAATAAACTATGGTTAAAAATGACAAAGGGTTTCAGGAAATCATAATGGTGGGGTTATTAGAAATACATTAGGAGGGGGTCTAAAATAATATCGGGGAAGGGTTTTAAATGAAATGGTCTCAACATATTTTAAATATTTAAAAACTATGAAAAGGTGGGGTTTACATGTTTTTAATGGGAAAAGGGAAGTTAGTAAAGGTAAATAAATTTCAGTGATGGAAATGGGTTATTTATCAAAAGGGAAAGGGTTTTTACAAGGGAAATGTGTTAGAATAAGGGAAAATGAATAGAGAAGGGGTTTTCTAGAATTAGGAAGGGGAAATTAGTAAGATATTAGTGATAAGAAACAAACCAATTGATGCTTTCCAACACTTGTGAAAGTAATCTACCTACCCTTCTTTTATCCTAACATTTTTATTTCCTTTATTGGGTGTATTTGAGCTTGCTAGCCCTTTTGTTTTCTTTTAATAAGAAAACTAACTACTTCTAACCTTATAACTTCCAATGGCTCAGATTAAGTTGATGAGCTTATTTTTA
Source organism: Pinus albicaulis (assembly GCA_034641835.2). NCBI lineage: Eukaryota > Viridiplantae > Streptophyta > Pinopsida > Pinales > Pinaceae > Pinus > Pinus albicaulis. The sequence goes on along the minus strand of JAXQQM020062078.1, from coordinate 450,918 downwards.
TTCTACCTAACTACTGATCTGCCAAGATTAAATGGTTTGGACAGATCTTTATTAACTAACTATCATGACATGAAATTTAAAGCATGAATAATGCATATTGAACTGTATGATTATCATGAGTTGTGGAATTTTAGACAAGATGCACACAATATTATCGAAAAAGTAAAGTAAACTAAACTAGTGGCATTTGAATGTGCAACACTTTCTGAATTTATTCTTGTTTCTTTTTGCGGGGTTTATTTTTTATATCCTTTTTTTTTATCTTTTTCTTTTTGTCCTTTGATTGTTCTTTTAGGACCTACCCTCTTTTCATTTTTCAAATATGGGAAAACATTTGGAGAAAGCAAAGGTATGTACAATATTACAAGGTTTACAATAGTCAATTGAAAATTATGAATCCTATTATTACAGGACCCTAACACACGAAACAACATAAAAACGTGTTCAAACACAAAATTGGCAGACCTAGAATCTTATTTTTTATGGCTTCAAAAACACATCGCATCCATGCCCTTATCGTATTTCAGTGATATTAAACTTTAACTTGTGGGTGCTTTAATGGAAAACATAAACTTGTGCGATTGGGATATGCAGTGACGATATCGCATCGTAAGACAAATAACTTATGGGCAGCAGAAGGTAAATACTACACATCGCAATCGAAATGCAAATAACATAGCTTTGTGAAGTGGCAGAAAGGAAAAGTGTAGAATTTGCGATGTGAGCTGTTGTGGACGATAAACAATGGTAAGTGCGGTAAACAAAATACAAAGGGATTTGGCGGAAAACAAAGGTTTGGTTCATGCGGTAAAGATAAGGTGGGTCCCGCCAGTTCGCATTAGTGGGATTTAACATTTGGTGAAGCGTTAAGGCCAAACATTAAGAATTGCAAAGGGCGTGTGGCGAAGTGGAAAAGCACGATAAGTGTGAAATCTATAAAACAAAGGAAATGGAAGTTTGTAAATGAATTCAAGTCTTTTCAAAGTGTGGTGGAGGTAAGTGGGTCCCGTCAATATCGCATCGGCGGAAACATAACATTGCGAAAGGCTTAAGGTTTAAAACTGAAAAGTTGTGGGTTGTGCCTGCAGGACAAAGGTAAGTAATGTGGTGGTTGAAGAAATAAATGTAGAGGATGGCCGCGGGTACTCTGTTCTGATATTTTGTGTGAAACTCCTCCCATTTGAAAACGGAGGCTTTTCCTTCTCTACTACAAAATTGGTGAAGTGTGGGCTGCTGCCACTGCTTCATTAATGCGGTTGTTGGGAGTTAATTCCAACAATTTGTATTCTATATTTCTTCTAACACTTAATTCAAAACCCATAAAACTCTCATGATCAAACAAGATTGATTTTATTTCTATTATATATTTCTTATAACACTTAATCAAAACCCATAAAATAATAGTAATCAAATAATTTATTCTTACAATTAATTTTAGCGTTGCTAGATGATATTTGAAACATTGACTCAACCTCTTAGGATGATATTTGAAATCAAATCTCTTGACCATGCTTATATCTTTCTATATATTAATTTTGATTTAAAAAAGATACTAACTAAATTTATTTTTTTATTATTTAATAATTAAATTTTACGGTAGTTTAAATTATAATAATTAGTATATCATCTTCTAAATCAATTTACAGTCTCTGCAGAAAATAAAAATAAATAATAAATAATAAATAATATGTTTCATAATCTAACTTAGTATGAAATTACTTAATAAAACCTACGCTCCCTTTGTATTCCCAATACACTTCCCTTCTCCCAACATATAATAATAAAAAAAAATGAATTCCACAAAGGGCGACGTGCATGGTCTTTAAATGCATGGTTCCCAAGTATCCTCTCGTCACAAAAAATCCTGAACATTATGTTCGCCTGTGAATTTTTGGTAAAGGAGTTATGCTACCTTCAGATACCCAAGGAGACAAACTACTAAATAAAGTATGTTAAGAAGGAGGTTTTACATATTTTCCCCTAATCATGCTAGTAGCTACAGGGATGTTCGTTTTGCATAGGCAACCCATGATATGGTTCAACAACAACTGCATTCGGTACCATGGGATTCAGCTGAGCCTGTTTGGTGAGATTCCTAGTCACTTTCATGTCTTCACATGACATCTTTTCACTGTCATGCTGGAAAGGACATGGATGCTTTGTAGTTCTTGGATATGGTGCTAATAATGGGTGGTCCACTTCTCCATCTTGATCGGAATTGGAAATATCCTCCATCCAAGGAGATAGAAATTCAACAAATAATGATTTTGAAGGAGAAGATATGTTCGTATGTGCACATAGTGATGATGAGACAGTCAAGGTTGAGGAAACCGATTTAGAAAACATATGAAGCCTAAGTTAGTGCTGAAAACATAGCCATGTTTCACGTGGTCCCTTACCCCACAAGCATACTGGATTATGGTCGAAGAAGGGAAACATCCCAAAATAAAAAACATTTTTCCAATAGGAGAAACACAAACTTACAGATTTGGAAATTTTTAATCAACAGTGTAGACCCTCTAAACTGCATACAGGTTCTTGTTTTTGAAATGTGTTTTGGGGTTTACCGCATCAATCATTTTTCTTTAAATTTATCGAATAGGCAGCTGCATAGTATGGTAATATGATTTGCATGTCGTTACTAGATTATTAGCCTCAGGCTTGCTTCCTCGAGGTATGGTCATTTTTTAGGTATATGTTTTTCTAAGATAGGTTAGATATTTCCTAAGGGTAGTAAGTGTTATTATTGACCTTTTCTTTTCAGCACCTAATGCTAGGGATTCAATTCTATGAATAAATTTTGATGTCTAAAACTTTAAGCTAATGGTAAGGCTTAAATTACCTTTCCAATGTCCCAAGAATTCCTTAGATTATGCAGTGCACGTATTTCCCTTTTAATGTGTGCCTACAATACCTTCTATGCCTACCTTAGAGTGTGTGCATAATGGATATTTTTCATCTTATGAGAACCAAAGTTGAATGAGAAGTTTTGTTTATCTTATGAGAACTAGAGTCAAATGAGAAGTTTTCCTCGATGCTCCTCAAACTATGCATAATGGGTCTGCATTTATGAACAGTGTTTGAATTTGTTTCACAAATATCCTCTTTGTGGTGAATTGAGTGTTATGTTAGGTAAGAGATAAAATGTGAAGAGTGAAGTAACTCTGAACTACTTCTACTAAATGAGATATTAAGAGATCAAACTTCATGGCTATTCTATAATGTATATTAGAAATAAGGATTTTTTTCAGCAACATTGATCCTTGTAGACAATTTACTTTTGGAAACGAGTCAAAGGAGGGTTTTTTTTTTTGGCTAGGGATTGATTTATACATTTATCAGTCGTATCTAGTCTTTTATCTTGCTTCTTTTCCTTCTTTAGTCTGTATAATTTTTTTTCTTGTTCATCGATTCAAAAAATGAAGCATTGAAATTCTCTGTCACTCATGGTTATGCCCCCACAGTCTCAGTGGGTGGGTAAATGTGAGTGAGACAAAATTTGACTTCCAGCCCACAAAATCAAAGATAGACACAGCGTTAGGTCTTAGTGAAATTGGATGAAGGTAACATGGGAAGTGAAGAAGAGACAGATTAAGTATTGCATCAGAATTGACCCAGATGGCGATGGATCCAATTTTGGTAGACAATATCATGGACCACCTTATGAGTGTTAGGTCCAAAAGCTTCAAACTCGTCCCAATCACAAATATATATATTTTGCAACTCTGCCAAGCCTGCAAGAATTTTTTTTGGTCACAATCCAATCTAGTGGAGCTTGAAGCACCCATTAAAATCTATTGTGACATCCATGGTTGATATTCAGAATTTCTATGGCTATTCGACTATAGTGGCTATCCACCAACATAAAAATATCTATTTCTTGATGATTATGTTGATCATGGAAGACAAATCATAGAGACAATATGCCTTCTTATGCCCTACAAGATCAAATACTCCCAAAAAAAATTCCTCTTATGAGGAAACCATGAATGTGTTTCAATCAACAAAATATATGGCTTTATGATGAATGTAAATGTCACTTCAATGTTTGAATGTGGAATATTTTCACAAATTACTTCAATTTCTTGCCTATTGCTACTATTATTGATGAAAATATTTTTTGTGTGCATGGGGGCCTTTCTCCAGATTTAAAGGACTTGGATGACATCAAAAATATTCCATGCCCTACAAATGTTCTAGATCATGGACTTTCATGGACTTTTATGTGATATTCTTTGGGTTGATCCAAATAAATACATTGAAGGTTGGGGTGAGAATGATAGAGGAGTATCATATACCTTTGGATCTGATAGAGTAAATGAATTTCTACAGAGGCATGACCTACATATTATTTGTCATGCTCATTAGGTGGTAGAATATGGATACGGGTTTTTTTGCAGACAAGCAGTTGGACACCATAATTTTTGCTCCAAATTACTGTGGAGATTTTGATAATGAATTTGGAGAATTTGATAATTTTGGGGCTATGATAAGTGTTGATGGAAGTATAATGTTCTCCCTCCAAATATTAAATCCATCTCATAATAACGAACAATATTATTTTGGCAATGTATCAAGAATAGGCACACCACCTAGAAAGTTAAGACATGTTCTCATGTAAGGTCTATTGAGTTGAATTTGATAAGTAATTTAGACATGTTTTCATGTGAGGTATATTGAGTTGAATTTGATAAGTAATGGGAGTTGATCACTACAACATCCTAATTTGTTGTTCAGGACACGGTGTAAACTAGCACAATCACATTTATCAATGTGGTCGATATACGCCGATAGGCGTATATGAAATAGATTTACAACCACATTCACTAATGTGTTTGATATACACCGATAGGCCTATATCCACCACCCACCACATGTATTTTACCAAGATAATAATTATATATTTATGAATATAATTACCAATATATCTTATATATCTACTTGTAATATATTAATAATATAAAATATATTGATACTATATATTAAACTAATATATATATATGATGATGATGATGATAGTTAACGTCCACTGAGACCAAATTTGGTCTATCGGACCTATAATTTACTTAGTTCTTAATTGTCTGGCTTCTCGTCTTTCTTGGCGAGATTGGTGTTGTAGCTTTATTTTTCTTCTCTACGGTCTTTCAACTTCCTTGACCTTGTACCTCCTTCATCTCTTCTTATTCTTGGGCCACTGGTGTCTTATCTTCGAGATCTGGGAGATTTGTTTTGCTGCTAAATGGAGATTTCTTTTGCGCGGTATTCGAATCCTCATAATTGTTGGTGCTTGAGGGGCTGTCGAGTTCATTTTTTTGTTGTTGTCCGGGGCTTTCTCCCTACTTGTCTTGAGGGATGTTTCTTTCTTGCCTGATTTCTTGCGATTCAGATTTTTCTGGAGAGTATTATTCCTTGATGACATCATAATGTTCCTTTTGTGCTCCTTCCCACGATGTAGATCTATGGTGATTCTTTCTAGCAGAATTTTTCGGGGAGAATTTTGGGCAATTTTTGGCTAGATGGCCTATCTCAAAGCAGGATCGACATCTGAAGAGGACACTATCATAGTTGAGTTTCTGGTTACATACATAGTCTTTTCTTTTTAGGATTATTTCAGCTGGGAATTTGGTGCTGAAGTCCATTTCTACACAGATGCATGTATACGTGGTTCTGACATAGTCCTCTGTTTCTGGGCACCTGCAGTAAAATTTCCCAATTGCATTTCCAATGGCTTTTAGCGAGGAGAGATTCCAGAGATGCAAATGTAGGTTTGGCAATCTGACCAAGGCTCGTGCTGAGGTTATGAATATTGTTGAGGGATCGAATGATGGGCTCCATGGCTTCATGAATAGGCTCGATTTTTCCAAAAACCAAGGGCCGTAATCTAAAATGCGTTGTCTACTTTCAGAGTTTTCAAAATATACTATAAAGAAACCCTTAGCACAGGGGTAGATATTAATTTCATTAGAAATGACAGGCTTCCATACCTCCGAGATCCAACTGTCGAGAGATTTCAGCTGTGGCCAAAAGCCACTAAACCGACAGATTAAGGCACTTTCAGAAAAATTCAAGGCCTCTTCCAGTGAGGTCTTAACCACCTGGACAGTGGGAGATTGCGCTTCAATGAAAATATGGGTAGGAGCTTGCTTCTCAGAGGTGGACGGAACTGGGCCGACAATTATCTTCACGAAGATGGGAGCCATACTTGTGAACCCCTAGTTCTAAAGATTTGCGAACCCTATTCAATGCAGTAGAAGATATCTCCATACCTGGAGAAAATATTATAATGTGAGAGATCTTCAAATCAGCGTAAGTAAACTAGGATGCCTGCAGCTCGACTGATCCGAAGATGCCAAGATGCCGATGTGAAGAGCAGAAGATAGGTGAAGATGTGCTCAAATATATCCAAATGTGACAGCGTCAACTCAAATTATCCGATATTTTCAAAATTTACTGTATTTAGATCGTCAAAACCTCCGAGATCGGAGGGTAAATTCCATACCCCAAGATTTAAAATTTGAAGTAAGAGTTGTGACACAGGCAAGAAACCAAGAAATGAGCAAAAAAATATGGAGAATTTGGCTATCTTGAGGGAAACCCATTGTCAAACCCTAACTGTCTAGTAGAAAACTGTGGAGAATTTCACTATCGAAATCGACCCTGACTGATGTGAAGATGCCGAGATACCGATGCGAAGAGCAGAAGATCTGGAGCAGATGCGTAGGTGTAGATGCATAGGTGCAGATGAGTGAAGGATGGTAGGTTTTTCATAAATTTTCAAGGATGAGTGCAGATGCGAAGGTGCAGAAGATAGGTGCAGATGCGTAGGTGTGAAGGATGGTAGGTTTTTGGTAAATTTCCAAGGATGAGTGCAGATGCGATGGTGCAGAATATGACTCGAAAACTACAGAGCTGAAGCTGCAGAGATCGAAGTTCAGGAGTGATTTAATCGTAAGGATTTTAACACAAAGCAAAAGCCGCAGAGAACAAAGAGGGCTCGAACACGCGACGGATGAGAGATGACGAACAGATCTAAAGACGTAGTCACAATTGTGAATTGGTGTGAAGAGCAGATGCAGCTGCAGTTGCGAAGATCAGAAGATTGCCAAAAACCACAGAGCTCACCATATATATATATATATAATATTTTATTATTTGATAATAAAATATTATTAAATTTTTTCAATACATTAATAGTTATAACTCAAACTATACTAAAATTAAAATATAACATAATACTAGTATTTTATTACTATTTATAATAAGTATATATCTTACAAATATACGAAGTGATTACTAATATTATAATCCAAAAGAACTAATAACCTCAAGGGACTAATATTATAAACCCAAGGAATTGGTGAGCCCAAGGGGAGAATATTAAAAAGATAATAGATCAAGAAGCCCAAGGGATCCATATTAAAAAGAGAATAGATTAATAAAGCCTAGGAAATAATATTTTAAATACAAATGAATGATAAACTCACATGATTATTAATATTATAAACCGAAGAGAGCAATCAACTTTAGGGATTGTTAATATTATAAACCCAATGAATTAAAAATATAAAGGATTAAAAAAATAAATAGATTGATATTAAAAATCCAAGGAAATAATAAACCCAAGGGATTAGTAAGGCCAAGGGATTAATATTAAAAAGACAAGAAATTAATAACCCCAATAGTTAATATTTTAAACTAAAAAAACTAGGACATTAATGCCATAATAATCAATATTTTAAACTCAAAAGATTAATAAACCCAAGGGATTATTAATATTATAAACCAAAAGAATGAATAAACGCAAGGGTTTAATATTATAAACCAAAGGAATCGGTGAACCCAAGGGATAAATATTAAAAACACAAAAGATTACTAAATCCTAAGAATAAAATTTTTCTACTAAAAAACCTAAGCAATTAATAAACCCTAATAATTAATATTTTAAATTAAATAGATTAATAAACCCAAGACATTATTAATATTATAAACCAAAATAAGTAATAAACCCAAGGGTTTAATACTATAAACCAAAGTAATTGGTGAACCCAAGGGATAAATATTAATATTATAAACCAATAAATTAATAAACCTTAATAATTAATATTTTAAACTCAAGAGATTAATAAACACTAAGAATTAATATTTTAAATTAAAGAGATTAATAAACCCAAGGGATTATTAATATTATAAACAGAAAGAACTAATAAAGCCAAGGGTTTGTTATTAAAAACAAAAGGAATTGGTGAACCCAGGGGATAAATATTAAAGATATAAGTGATCAATAAGGCCAAGGGATCAATATTAAAAACAAAAGAGATTAAAAACCCTAAGAGTTAATATTTTTAACTCAAAAACCTAAGAATTAATATTTTTAACTCAAGAGATTCTAAGACCCGAGTGTGTTTTAATATTATAAATGAAAATAACTAATAAACCAAAGGGTTTTATGTCATAAACCCAAGGAATTGGTGAACTCAACAGATAAATATTAAAAACCTAAGGGATATAAATAAGGTGAAGGGATCAATATGAAAAACAAAAGATATTAATAAATCTTGCAAATTAATCTCTTAAACAAAAAGGTACGATAAACTCACATGATTATTAATATTATAAACTCAAGGGAATACTATTAAATCTAAGAGATTAATATTATAGATATCAATTATATAAAAAGCTTTAGATAAATACTATAAACCATAAAATAAATATGGTTGAGCATGTTTGAATTAAACATTAAGACAATTATTGTCATAATGAAAAGTTGGACGAAGAATAACCATGGTTTTCCATGGTTTATTTTCATATTGAGACAATATTTGTCACAACGTGACATTCGACCATGGAAGACCTTGATTGACTATGACTAACTATGATTAACAATGGTAGCCCATGGTTGATTTTCATATAGAGACAATGTTTTTCATAATGTGACATTGGACCATGCATTAATATTAAAGTGTATGACTAATATTTCATTCCTAATATTACCAACCCAAAGAATTAGGAAACTCAAGGGATTAATAAACCCTAATAATTAATATCTTAAACTCAAAACGTAAGAAATGAATAAACCCTAAGAATTAATAATTTAAACTGAAGAGATTAATAAACCGAAGCGATTATTAATATTATAAACCAAAATAACTAATAAACCGAAGAGTTTAATATTATAAACCAAAGGAATTGGTGAACAAAAGGGATAAATATTAATATTATAAACCACGAAATTAATAAAGCATAAGAATTAATATTTTAAACTCAAGAGATTAATAAACCCTAAGACTTAATATTTTAAACTTAAGATATTAATAAACCCAAGGGGTTATTAATATTATAAACCAAAATAATAAATCCAAGGGTTTAATATTACAAACCAAAGGAATTGGTGAGCCGAAGGGATAAATATTAAAGACCTAAGGGATCAATAAGGCCAAGGGATCAATATAAAAAACAAAAGAGATCAATAAACCCTAAGAATCAATATTATGAAGCAAAATATTATAATCCCCAATATTAAAAATTGTAAATATTAAACAAATTATTATAAACCCTAATATTATAAACACAATATTAACCCCTAATTATAAACGCTATATATTAAAATCTATATTATAACCCAACATATTATGCCATAATGAAAATCATAATATTAAAACTCAAAATATTAATAAACCCAAGGGATTATTAATATTATAAACCAAAAGAATTAATAAACGGAAGGGTTTAATATTATAAATCAAAGGAATCGGTGAACCGAGGGGATAAATATTAAAACCTACATGATCAATAAGGCCTACAGATCAATATTAAAAACAAACAAGATTATTAAACCCTAAGAATAAAATTTTTAAACTAAAAAACCTAAGAAATTAATAAACCCTAATAATTAATATTTTAAATTAAATAGATTATTAAACCCAAGACATTATTAATATTATAAACCAAAAGAGGTAATAGACCCAAGGGTTTAATATTATAAAGTAGAGTAATTGGTGAACCCAAGGGATAAATATTAACATTATAAACCAAGAAATTAATACATCCTAATAATAAATATTTAAACTCAAGAGATTAACAAACCCTAAGAATTAATATTTTAAACTCAAGAGATTAATAAACCAAGGGGCTATTAATATTTTAAACATAAAGAACTAATAACACCAATGGTTTGATATTACAAACCAAAGGAATTGGTGAACCGAAGGGATAAATATTAAAAACCTAAGGGATCAATAAGGTCAAGGGATCAATATTAAAAACACAAGAGATTAATAAAGCCTAAGAATTAATATTTTTATCTCAAAAACCTAAGAAATTAATAAACCCTAAGAATTAATATTTTTAACTCAAAAGATTCTTAGATCCAAGGGTGGTTTAATATTATAAACAAAAAAAACTAATAAACCCAAGGGATTTATATTATAAACCCAAGGAATTGGTGAACCCAAGGGATAAATATTAAAAACCTAAGTGATCAATAAAGCGAAGGGATCAATTTGAAAAACATAAGAGATTAATAAAGCCTAAAAATTAATATCTTAAACAAAAAGGTTTCATAAACTCACATGATTATTAATTTATAAACTCAAGGGAATAATATTAAACCTAAGATATTAATATTTTAAACCTCAAGTATATAAAAACCTTTAGATAAATATTATAAACCTCACGTATATAAAAATCTTTAGATAAATACTATAAACCATAAAATAAACATGGTTGAGCATGCTTGATTTTAACATTGAGACCAGTGTTGTCACAATGAGACATTTGATGAAGAATGACCATGGTTTTCCATGGTTGATTTGAATATTGAGACAATCTTTGTCACAATGTGACATTCGACCATGGATGACCTTCATTGACTACGACTAACTATGATTAACAATGGTAGCCCATGGTTGATTTTAATATTTAGATAATGTTTTTCATAATGTGACATTGGACCATGCATTAATATTAAAGTGTAAGACTAATATTTAACACCTAATATTACGAACCCAAAGAATTAGAAAACGAAATGGATTAATAAACCCTAATAATTAATATCTTAAACTTAAAACTTAAGAAATTAATAAACCATAAGAATTAATAATTTAAAGTGGAGAGACTAATAAACCATAGAGATTATTAATATTATAAACCAAAAGAACTAATAAACCCAAGGGTTTAATATTATAAAGCAAAGGAGTTGGTGAACCCAAGGGATAACTATTATTATTATAAACCAAGAAATTAATAAAGCATAAGAATTAATATTTTAAACTCAAGAGATTAATAAACCTTAAGAATTAATATTTTTAACTTAACAGATTAATAAACCCAAGGGGTTATCAATATTATAAGTCAACATAATAAACCCAAGGGTTTAATATTACAAACCAAAGGAATTGGTGAACCTAACGGATAAATATTAAAGGCCTAAGAGATCAATAATGCCAAGGGATCAATATTAAAAACACAAGAGATCAATAAACTCTAAGAATCAATATTATAAACCGAATATTATAATCTCCAATGTTATAAACTCTAAATATTAAACCCTAATATTAAACCCAAATATTATAAATCCAATATTAACCCCTAATTATAAACGATATATTTTAGAATCTATATTATAACCCAACATATTACGCCATAATGTAAATCACAATATTAACACTCAAAAGATTAATAAATCCAAGGGATTATTAATATTATAAACTGAAAGAACTAATAAACGCAAGGGTTTAATATTATAAACCAAAGGAATTAGTGAACCGATGGGATAAATATTAAAAACCTACATGATCAATAAAGCCAAGGGATCAATATTAAAAACAAAAATTATTATTAAACCCCAAGAATAAATTTTTTAAACTCAAAAACCTAAGAAATTAATAAACCCTAATAATTAATATTTTAAATTAAATAGATTAATAAACCCAAGACATTAAATTAATATTATAAACCAAAATAAGTAATAAACTCAAGGGTTTAGTATTATAAACCAAAGTAATTGGTGAATCCAAGGGATAAATATTAATATTATAAACCAAGAAATTACTACACCCTAATAATTAATATTTTAAACTCAAGAGATTAAAAAACCCTAAGAATTAATATTTTAAACTGAAGATATTAATAAACCCAAGGGGTTATTAATATTATAAACATAAAGAACTAATAACACCAACGGTTTGATATTACAAACCAAAGGAATTGGTGAACCGAAGGGATAAATATTAAAAACCTAAGGGATCAATAAGGTCAAGGGATCAATATTAAAAATGCAAGAGATTAATAAAGCCTAAGAATTAATATTTTTATTTCAAAACCCTAATAAATTAACAAATCCTAAAAATTAATATTTTTAACTGAAGAGATTCTAAGACCCAAGGGTGGTTTAATATTATAAACGAAAAGAACTAATAAACCCAAGGGTTTTATATTATAAACCACAATAATTGGTGAACCCAAGGGATAAATATTAAAAACCTAAGGGATCAATATGAAAAACACAAGAGATTAATAAAGCCTAAACATTAATATCTTAAACAAAAAGGTTTGATAAACTCACATGATTATTAATATTATAAACTCAAGGGAATAATATTAAACCTAAGATATTAATATTATAAAACTCAAGTATATAAAAACCTTTAGATAAATATTATAAACCTCAAATACATAAAAATATTTAGATAAATACTATAAACCGTAAAATAAACATGGTTGAACATGCTTGATTTAAGCATTGAGACAATTGTTGTCACAATGCGACGTTGGATGAAGAATGACCATGGTTTGCCATGGTTGATTTTCATATTCAGACAATCTTTGTCACAATGTGACATTCGACCATGGAAGACCTTCATTGACTACGACTAGCTATGATTAACAATGGTAGCCCATAGCTGATTTTCATATTGAGACAATGTTTTTCATAATGTGACATTGGACCATGCATTAATATTAAAGTGTAAGACTTATATTTAACTCTTAATATTACCAACCCAAAGAATTAGAAAACTCAAGGGATGAATAAACCCTAATAATTAATTTCTTAAACTCATAACCTAAGAAATTAATAAACCCTACAAATTAATAATTTAAAGTGAAGAGATTAATAAACATAAGATATTATTAATAATATAAACCAAAAGAACTAATAAACCCAAGGAATATATTAACCAAAGGAATTAGTGAACCGAAGAGATAAATATTAATATTATAAATCAGGAAATTAATAAAGCATAAGAATTAATACTTTAAACTCAAGAGATTAATAAACCATAAGAATGAATATTTTAAACTCAAGAGATTAATAAACCCAAGGGATTATTAATATTATAAACCAAAAGAACTAATAAACCGAAGGATATAATATTACAAACCAAATAAATTCGTGAACCCAAGGGATAAATATTAAATACCCAAGGGATCAATAAGTCCGAGGGATCAATATTAAAAACACAAGATATCAATAAACCCTAAGAATGAATATTATGAACTGAAATATTAGAATCCCAATGTTATAAACTCTAAATATTAATCACAATATTATAAACCCCATTATTAAACCCAAATATTATAAACCCAACATTAAACCATAATTATAAACCCTATATATTAGAATATATATTATCAACCAACATATTACTTCATAATGTAAATCATAATATTAAAACCAAATATTATAAGCCCTATATATATTAAAAACTCTAATATTAAACCATATATTATAAGACTTATTATTAAACACAATAATATAAACCTTAATATTATACCCAATAATTGTCTCAATATTTAACTACCCCTCATGAGGTTTCATCTTCGCTCACCTTGCTGAATTTTATATAAATATTTTAATTAATATATTGTCAAGTATTTTAAGTAATGTTATTAAATATTTTAATTAATTAACTTAATATTACTATTGATTAATATGAAAATATTAATTTTAAATTTTAAAAACTAATTTTTATTGTAATTGAACATTTTTATATAAATGTTTTAATTAATGTATTGCCAAATGTTTTAATTAATGTTCTTAAACATTTTAATGTTTTTATAAATGTTATCAATGTTTCATATAATGTTAAAAATTAATTAATTAAAGTTAAAATTAATTAATGTTAATGTTTTAATTAATTAATATTAATGTTAATTTTTGTTTTAATAATTTAATTAATTAATGTTGTATTAATTCATTTCTTTAAACGTGTTTAGATTAATGTTATTAAACATTTTTAAATAAGTATTTTAATTAATATATGGTCAAAATTTGTAATTAATATTTTAAAGTTAAAAACATTTAAGTACAATTTCAACATCTTATTATTATTATTATTAACCAAATCTCAATATATTCATGTTTAGATATATTTGAATATTGTAGTTAAGTATAATAATTACGTAGAAATTTGAATAACTGATATATTATTCACCGAGATTCTCCTGATCACACACTATTTTAGCTTCATGCATAATACAAAATCTCTTCTACCATTGATCATCACATGCGGAAATAAAATCAATTGCATGCACACTTTAAAACCATAAATAATCACACATATGAACACAATATTTAATGGGAAAGCTTAAAGCTGAAAACCCCAACTATCTGTATATTATATGTCATGGATATCATGTAACAATCATAGTACAAAACTCCTCACAAGCTCTCATGCACTACCTCAATTGCTACACACTATCAAGCTAGATCTAGCAAAACTCATGCTCCAAACTTTTGCCACTTGATAGCCAGCCTCTATTGCATTTTCAAAGCTATGGGATGGCTTCATTAAATAGATAAACCACCTGGCTTGAACTACGCAATCCTCATTGACTTCTCCACTTATCTGTGTGTTGCAAATAGCAATTGTATAGTCACAACTGATAGTTAACCTGCTCTTTCACCTATTTTTGCACTGATCTCCACTGAAACTGTCCACGCACTGAAGTTAACTGATGTATTCTTTAGTTGATTTAAGAGTTTATAATTAGTGAATTAATTAATAATTAATTCACACCACTCTCACTAATTGTATCAATTAGTTAAACTGAATACAAATAGCTCAACTATGTTTAGATTAGTTAAACTGAACACAACTCCATTCACTCCTCAATCAACTCCACCAAACTCTGTCACATGAGTTCTAACTGAAGTCTTTCATGCAATAGCTCAACTAAACCCTAGGAATAGCGTAATTCTTATTTATTTACCTGTGAAGGTGGAGACTCTTACAAGCGAGATATCGAAGGCAAATAATCATTTGGAGGTCTAAATAATGGCATTAGGCCTAATAATATTCGACATATCTATTTTTAGACTGGCAATCTAAAAATAGATTCCACCCAGTATGTCTAAAAATAGAAGTCCATCTATTTTTTCTGACTTGTCCAACCATCCACAAATAGCACCCTGCAACTCATAGAACATGATCCATATGTCTAAAATTAGACATAGTCTAAAAATAGACTTTGCGCCAAAAATAGCCCGCGGACCCACTTAGTGAAGGTGACTGCTTTCCACTAAGCTCATCATCTTGTTGCAATATCAAAACACCCTCTCAACAAGATAAGGATTATCTGCAACCCCTATCCTGCCCCTATGGTATTCGAATTTACTCCTGGCGAGTGCCTTCGTCATGATATCAGCATCCTGATCCTCCGTAGGAATGTATGAAAGTAACATGACCTTCCGCTGCACACAATCTCTGATATGATGATACCGGATGTCAATGTGTTTGGATCTATCATGAAATACTGGACTAACCGAGAGTTTGATGCAACTTTGATTATCACAATAAATCACAGTAGGCTCCAAGTGTGAACCGAACAACCCGACCGAGATTTTCCTCATCCATATAGCCTCGCGTGCAGCCAAGCTTGCTGCCATATACTCGGCCTCCGCTGAACTGAGTGCCACGGATCTCTACTTCCTGCTGTACCAAGAAACTGCTGTCGACCCGATACTGAAAATCCCTCCAGATGTGCTCTTTTTGTTCGTTGGGCTCCCTGCCCAATCTGCATCCGTGAAGCCACATAGCCTCACCTCATCCTCCTGTCTGTACGACAATCCATATCCCAATGTGCCTCTGAGATAACACAATACATGCTTGCCTGCCTTCCAGAAGAGCTTGGTTGGCTTAACCATAGCTTGTGAAAGCTGGTTAACAGCATAGCATATGTCAGGCCGTGTATTGACCAGATACATAAGCGACCCCACCAACTATCGATAAACAGTGGCATCCACTACCTCTGCTGAAGTAGCATCCTTCTTCCTCCAACCTCTAGGAAGAGGAGTATCAACAGGCTTGCAGCCATGCATGTTGAACTTCTCTAGTATTTTTCGGGCATACTTACCCTGAGAAACAAACAGTCCATCACTGCGCTGCCAAATTTCCAATCCCAGGAAATAATGAAGGAGGCCAAAGTCCTTCATCTCAAACTCTTTTGCAAGATTCTCCTTGCATGAGAGTATCAACAACTCATCACCTGTCAAAATCAAATCACCTACATAAAGTACAATGATCAGCAAATTACCCTCCACCACAATCTGGTATAGGTTAGGATCCGCCTCACTCTTGGAGAATCCAATTCCAGTGAAATAACTGTCTATCCGTGTGTACCAAGCACGAGGTGCTTGTTTCAATCCATACAATGCTCTCTTGAGCCTGCACACATGCGACTCGCTGCTGAAGATCTCAAAACCTTCGGGTTGCTCTATGTACACCTCCTCCTCAATGACTCCATTGAGGAACGCAATATTCACATCCATCTGATGAATGTGCCACCCCATCTGCGCTGAGACAGCAAGAATCGTCTGTATGGAAGAATACCTTGCGACAGGTGCAAAGGTATCCTCATAATCGATCCCCTCAATCTGTGAAAAGCCTCGGGCAACAAATCTTGCCTTTTACTTCTCCACACTCCCGTCAGCTGCCTGCTTCACTTTGTAGATCCATCTTGAACCCACCACTGATTTCCCTTCCAGCCTCATGACAATCTCCCATGCACTGTTTCTGACAATCGAATCATACTCTTCCACCATGGCATCTACCCATACGGGGTCCTCCACAGCTTCCTCGAAAGAGGATGGCTCTGTCACGATACACTTGCTCACAAGAGCCATGTATCCGATGTCTGCAATCCCGATGACTATCTCGCCTTGTCGCTGTAGGTGGTCCTAAAGCCTTCTCATCTTGAACTGCGGTCGGCGCTCGGCTCTGAAATGAAACACGCCCTCGATGGTTGGCACGCAGGCCTGGTATCTTCCCTCCATGAACCTTCCTCTTTGTGGCTGATCCACATCCACCTGCTGAGGCTCATCCTTAGGAACTAATAGCTCTCATCCCATGAAGTCATGTCTCCCTCTCCAGCGAGCAGCACAACGTTTCTCCTCACGAAATTTTATATCCGTCGCCACAATAGTCTTATGGCCAATACATAAGAAAATACACACGATAGTTGTGGGGCGTATCAGTGTACCCCACAAATATCCCAACCTCCGCAGTCGGCTCTAGCTTCTTCCTAGCATACTTTGTCACATGAATGTAAACAGGTGAACCAAAAATCCTCAAATGGGAAATATCAGGCCTCTTACCAGAAAATGCCTCCTTAGGTGTACTCATGCCAAGTATCCTGTGAGGACAACGGTTCTGCACATATACTGCAGTATTGCATGCCTCCACCCACAAGTGTATGGGTAGGCCCTGATCATGCAACATCGCTCGTGCAGCACCCACGATTGTTCTGTTCTTTCGCTCAGCAACCCCGTTCTGCTGTGGGTTATGAGGTGCTATGAGCTCTCTTCGAATTCCTTCTGTGCTGCAAAAGTCCTTGAATTCGCCAGAGATGAATTCACCACCATTGTCACTCCTAAGAGCCTTCACCTGCTTCCCCGATTCTTTCTCAACCAGTGCCTTGAACTCACAGAACTTTGAGTATGTCTCGCTCTTCTTCTGCATGAAGAAGATCCGGCACTTATGAGAAAAATCATCAACAAAGATCACATAGTACCTGTGCTTTGCTGTCGAAGCTACTGAGAAAGGTCCACACACGTCTGTGTGAATTCTCTCAAGGATCGTCGTGGCGCGACTATCCTTCTCGTGAAAGGTGGCTTTCACAAATTTTCCTAAGGTACATCCCTTTCACTGATCTGACTGCGCAAGAGTACCCTTAGGAAGCCCAGTAGAAATCTGCTGCAGTATCTTCAAAGCTCCATGGTGAAGGTGGCCCAATCTCCGGTGCCACAACTCGCCATCATCCCGACTCACCACTCCTTCTGCCTTGCCTGCCATTGCTGCGCAGCCATCTACCTGCAATTGATAAAGGTTCTTAACTTGAACCCCTATCCTCTGGGTCTCACCAGTTGCCTTACTGCGCAGGAAAGCCTTTCCCTCGCTAAAGACAACATCATATCCCTTGTCTTCTAACATCGCCACAGAGATAAGATTCTTCTTCAATCCTGGAACATACATCACTTCCTTCAATACGAAGGGTTTACCAGACTCCCTCTCAAAGGAAATGGTACCGATACCGGTCGCACTGTATCTACCATCATCGCCCATCTCGATGTGCACTCCAAGATCTTTCTCATCCAGATCAGTAAACAAATCTCGATCTCTTGTCATGTGAAAAGACGCACCACTGTCCAGAAACCACACTAAACCCATCACACTTGAAACAAAGCATGTGATCAGTGAAAAATCTAGCTCAAACTATGAGGCTAAGGCCTCTCTAGCTGCAGATCCAGCAGCCTGCTTATTTTTCTTCTTCTGCGGACAATTTGTGGCATAATGTCCGTGTTGGTGACAGTGAAAGCACTTCACCTTGGACATGTCCTGCTTCTTGCCTTTCGCACCGGAATGAGAAGCTTTCTTGCTCTTCCCCTTCTTTTCTTTGGTAGCCAAAGCACAATTCTCTTCATCAGAGTTCTTTGATGAAGATCCGTCCCTGGTACTCCGCCTTATCTCCTCTTGCACAAGATCCGACCAAAGTCGCTCCCATCCTGGCAATTTCTCCCGACCATTGACAGAGTCCTGATAGGAATGCCAACTCTTCAGAAGCCCAAGGAGAGCCAAGCTCACCAAGTACTCATCATCTACAGTCACCCCCACACTTCCCAGCTCATCCCTGCATTGGATGAACTTCGTGAGGTACTTGGGCATACTGTCGCCTTTCTCCATTTTTATGTTCTTGAGTTTATCCTTGAGCGCCAACTTCCTCTGGTCGCTCTTGCTTTGGAATAAGTCTGTCAACGCTTTCCACATCAAGAATGGAGAAGCCTTACCATGAAGGCTAGATACTATGTGATCCTTCACACCTTCCAACATAATCCTTCAACACTTTGCTATCTTCTTTTGCCATGCGTCAAGTGCGGCAGCATCGCTAGAAGCAGGTTTTGGAAAATCTGCATTTATGAACTCCTTCAACCCATTGTCATCCAGCACCGCCTCCATCCTGTCCTTCCATGCAATATAATTTGAGTTTCCCTCAAGGGCATACTCCAATTGCAATCCATTGAAAGACATCTCAACTTCGACACCAAGAAAACACTGCTGCAAATTCGAATTCCACCAGCACAAAACTCAACCGCTTCAATGTTTTGCAATTGCTCCAATGATCAATATCGCTCTGATACCATGTAGAAATTTGAATAATTGATATATTATTCACCGAGATTCTCCTGATCACACACTATTTTAGCTTCATGCATAATACAAAATCTCTTCTACCATTGATCATCACATGCGGAAATAAAATCAATTGCATGCATACATTAAAACCACAAACAATCACACATATGAACACAGTATTTAATGGGAAAGCTTAAAACTGAAAACCCCAACTATCTGTATATTATATGTCATGGAGATCATGTAACAATCATAGTACAAAAGCTCCTCACAAGCTCTCATGCACACCCTCAATTGCTACACACTATCAAGCTAGATCTAGCAAAACTCATGCTCCAACCTTTTGCCACTTGATAGCTAGCCTCTATTGCATTTTCAAAGCTATGGGATGGCTTCATTAAATAGATAAACCACCTGGCTTGAACTGCGCAATCCTCATGGGCTTCTCCACCTATCTGTGTGTTGCAAATAGCAATAGTATAGTCACAACTCGGGAGAAGTTAACCTCGCTCTTTCACCTATTTCCTCGCACTCGGTCTCCACCGAAACTCGTCCATGCAATCGAAGCTAACTAATGTATTCTTAGTTGATTTAAGAGTTTATAATTAGTGAATTAATTAATAATTAATTCACACCACTCTCACTAATTGTATCAATTAGTTAACTTGGATACAAAAAGCTCAACTATGTTTAGATTAGTTAAACTGAATACAACTCCACTAACTCCTCAATCAACTCCACCAAACTCTGTCACATGAGTTCTAACTGAAGTCTTTCATGCAATAGATCCACTAAACCCTAAGAATTGCGTAATTCCTTCTGTCAGCTGCATGTGCCACTTCTAGGCATCAAACCGAAGTGCTCCAAGAGAATAAGATAATGTTTAGAGTCTAAATATTATTAAGAGCTAATAATATTTGACATCCCTATTTTTAGACTGGCAATCTAAAAATAGATTCCGCCCGCATGTCTAAAAATAGAAGTCCATCTATTTTTTTCTTGACTTGTCCAACCATCCACAAATAGCATCCTGCAACTCATAGAATATGATCCATATGTCTAAAAATAGACTTTGTGCCAAAAATAGCCTACGGGCCCACTTAGTGAAGGCGACTCCTTTCCACTAAGCTCATCATCTTGTTGCAATCTCAACACTCCCTCTCAACAAGATAAGGATTATCTACAAGCCCTATCCTGCCCCTATGGTATTCGAATTTTCTCCTGGTGAGCGCCTTCATCAAGATATCAACATCCTAATCCTTCGTAGGAATGTATGAAAGTAACATGACCTTCCGCTGCACACAATCTCTGATATGATGATACCGGATGTCAATGTGTTTGGATCTATCATGAAATACTGGATTAACCGAGAGTTTGATGCAACTCTGATTATCACAATAAATCACAGTAGGCTCCAAGTGTGAACCGAACAACCCGACCAGGATCTTCCTCATCCATATAGCCTCGCATGCAGCCAAGCTTGCTGCAATATACTCGGCCTCCGCTGAACTGAGTGCCACGGATCTCTGCTTCCTGCTGTACCAAGAAACTGCTGTTGACCTGATACTGAAAATTAATCCACGTTGCAATGCATCTTTTATAAGTTTTAGGATTAGGACTGTTGTCGAGTCCTAATGTGAACATTTATAAGTTTCAAAATTAATCCACGTTGCAATGCATCTTTTATAAGTTTTTTTTTTTAATTTCATTTCTAACTAATTAGCATATGTGGTTATGAACAATAGGCACAGTAAATTTTTAATCATGTTTTGTAAAAAAATAATTTAAGTATCTTTTAAACATGTGATTTATATATGCAAGGAAGTTATGAATTTTAATTCCATTCATTGATGGAGTGGCGATGACGAGAATATACCGACATCATCCAATTCACACAATCCGATAAAAAAGATTAATTAGAAAATTGATTAAAGTAGCTAGTTCCAACAGGGGGGATGCCTATCGGCGTAACAATATTTTCCTATGATTGACCAAAGTTTGAGTTCCAGCCATTTTTGAAAGATTCTTGTGTGTCTTTGTGACTTGAGAGGTCTTGGTAGAATGAGGTTTGGAAGAAATATGAAGGTAGAATGAGCCTTGGAAGAAATATTATGTCAAGGATTTGTTATCAACACACTTCCTCTATGATAAATTCACTTAAGGAATCTACTCAAAACAAAAATATTTTAATATGGCTAGACATTTATCTTCACTTGAACATTACTATCTGTTCTTGTAAAACATGAGAAGTGAAGTGCAGAAGAAAGGTGATAAAGGAGACACCCGGTGATAAAGGGTAATAAAGGTGATAAAGGGTGAGTAGTGAAGTGCAGAATAAGGGTGATAAAGGAGACACTCGGTGATAAAGGGTAATAAAGGCAATAAAGGAAGGGTAATAAAGGTGATAAAGGGTAATAAAGGTGACAATGTTGAGATTCGTGAAAGCTGTTGAGGACGACGAATCTCAACAGTGTCACCGACAAGAAACTCATAATAAAATGTCTATCGACATAATTATTATCTAATTTTAAGGTCACAACCAAGCCATACACCAAATTGGTGTATGAGTCCCCTTGTTTATAGGACAACCTTGTTTGTGGGACAAGAGACCCATACCTCCACCTAGCGATTTGACTCCTAAGTCTACAAGGACATACATACTCTACCTCCTCTAGTTTTGAATCTGTGACCTCTTAGGAGGAAAAACATGCTCTTAATCGTTAGGCCCACTCAAGCTGTAGTAATAATTTATAATTTTCTATGTTTATTACAGGCTTTAACAATTTTATTTAATTATTATATAATAGAGATTTAATTTTAATATAATATTTTAGAATATTCATAAAATGTACACAAATTAAATGTTGAGAATATTTTTTCCTTTTTAATTAAATTTATTAATTAAAAAAAATGACATTAGAATAAGTCTTATAGAAATAAGTTGTGTTTTTTTTTGGATATGTGGCATTGATAAGCCATGGTATTGTGACAAAGCCTATTTACATATTAAAAATCTCCATAGTAAAATGCTGGAAAATATTCTACCTTGTTGCATGTTTTTTCAAATGTAGAGATGTTGTAATGTAATGTTTAACATTTTGGCTTAGTAAAATTACATAAAATTAAATAAAAAAAATAATGCATTAAATAGTCCACTTAGCACTCATTGCATCGGGTGATGATCATAGAGGTGAAGAAGTGGGATTGAAACTAGTGAAATAAATCACATAGGTGAAGAATTGGGATTGAAACTAGTGAAATGAATCACACGCTGTTAATCATCACTTCTGAGACTTGCACCCGGTAACCAAGACTTCTCGGGAGGTCACCCATTACAGATCGCCTCTCGCTCAAGCACGCTTAACTATGGATTTTTCCTCACAATTACGCCCACTTAGCTTGCTACCCCATTTTCAAAAACCTTTGGCAAGTATTGTGCCTCATGAACCATTCAAGTAGAGCTCCCTTCACTCTTTGTATTTAAGTATTGAGGTGTTTTTGTAGTGTATTATATTAGATATCTTTTTCTGGGATTCAATTGCATTAAGTAAGCCATTCATCAATGATCATTTCCCATTTCCATGAGAGGTAGTCGTAACTATCTAATTTCTCATGATTTTTTAATAATTCACTTAACTCTGATTGCATCGGATGAATAGTCCATAATGTAATGTAAAAATTTTAACTTGGTCAAACTAAAATTAAAAAAATAAAAATAAAAATAACTCTATAAGAATAAAATAAAATTGGCCCAAGGTATTGAGAACCTATGGTATTTGACCCATGGTAAGATGGATCTAGGGTGGTAAAAATAAGGTTATAATTCAGTTTTTTTTTTTATGATATATTTGTTGATATGAAAACCTCTTTTAAAGTGAAAACATATTTGATTCTTCTAGGAGCTTTGTAGATCTGGAGTTAAGATGGATCTAGGGTGGTAATAATGAAGTTATAATTAAAATTTTTTTATGGTATATCTGTTGATATTAAAAACTCTTTTAAAGTGAAAAGAGATTTGATTCTTCTAGGTGCTTGATAGATCTGGAATTAAGATGGATCTAGGTTGGTAAGAATAAAGTTGTAATTTAGTTCTTTTTATGGTATTTTTAATTTTTAACAAGGTGAGATGTATAATGAAATAAGTGTTTTGATGTTTATTATGGATTATGGATTGATATTTATCTACAATTGTCAAAAATTTAATTTATATGACTACCCTAATTTGTAAAAGGAGTTGTCTTTAAGTGTGACTTTTTGGAGTTTTGGGTGGATTTTTAGCCAAAATTTGATAGAAAAATTTGTGGTGAAATCTTGATTTATGTTGTTTAAATTGGATTTTTAACTGCATATATGAATTCAACACCCTCAAAAACCCCTTGGGCACTTTGACTGTGCAGATTTCACCCCCTTGGGCACTTTGATTGTGCGGAGTTCACCCATCAAACTTATTATTTCAAAGAATCCTTGATGGATTCTAAACAAATTAAAATTAGATCAAACCATAAAATTTTCAAAAAGTCATAAAATTTCATTTACCAGAAAAAGATCAACTTATAAGATAATTTCCCATAAAACTCCAAATCTATGTGCTTCAAATGCCAAATGCTCATAACTCTTTACAATAAAATTTTATAATTAAACCTCGATATAAAAGCATGTCATATATTTGGGTAAATGGTGTCGAATGAATTAATGTTTTTGAAATACTTTTAACTAATACACTATCTATTATATCACATTCTTTCATCAAATAATATTTACTTTTAATCAATACACTATATATTATATCACAATCTTTCATCAAGTAATATTACTTTTAACCAATACACTATCTATTATATCACATTCTTTCATCAAATAATAACTCTTTACAATAAAATTTTATAATTAAACCTCTATATAAAAGCATGTCATATATGGTTGGGTAAATGATGTGGAATGATTAATGTTTTTTAATGACTTTTAAAAAATAGACTATCTATTATATCACATTCTTTCATTAAATAATATTCGCTTTTAACCAACATGCTATCTATTATATCACATTCTTTCATCAAATAACATTTATGCCACTGCCATAATTCTATTATATAAAGAATAATATAGCTTTTTAAGAATGGTATATATATATATATATATTCAAGATAAAGTATAAATATAATTTTGGAGGATTGATAAGCATAATTAATGATGTACTTTAGTTTTTGTGTCATAGTAATTAATAACTAGTACAATTATTTATTTTAATTGTATTAGGTAAATGTGAAAATGTAAACTTGTACTCATATAGTGCTATTTGTTATTTAATAATTTGTATGGAAATTTCATAATTGTACGAGGTAAATGCCAAAATATAAAGATAGATTTAGAGATGCAACCTAATTAATATTTGAAATTCTATTCATTGATGTAGATGAAAAAACGAGAATATGCCAAGATATTTCATTTATGAACATAATACTAGTACAACCATATTGTTGAGGTACTTTCATTGATGTCAAAATAGTGGTTAAGCATGGCCTTGAAGTCAGAAACAACGACTAATGTAAACCAATATTTTGGTGGAAAAAAATCAAGGCAAACACAAGAATGGATTACACCATCTCATAGTGCTCGTTGAGGCCTTTCCAATAGTAGGTGGCACACCCTCTAACTCCTCACACTTGAGGACATATGAGTTTTTGAAATGCATATATTGATTTCCTTGCCAAAAATCAAGTTGGCTCAACTAGTGTCAAGTAAGCACTGATTTGAGCGGTCAAGATCACTATAAATAGCTTGTCTCCTCCCTCAATTTGGAAAAGTAACTTGATGGTGTAACAAACCTGGTAAAAATTCATGTAAAAAAATATATAAGACCATGGTGATGGGACACGTATTGTAAGCTGAATGGTGGGAAAAACGTCCTAGTGGGTGTTCATTCAGTTTATTATGGCTAAAGGAAATTGGAAAAGGCAATGGAAAAGGCTTTAGAAACACAAAGTGGCATTTATTGGCATTTATTTATGAAAATAATGGAAATTAGGAGAAAAGGAAGGTGAAAGGTCACAAGTTGCATATGAGGAGGAAAATGAATGAAAATAATGGAAAATGAAGAAAATAGAGGCCTCAATGAAAAAAATGCTTATGAGGATCAGTGAGGAAGACTTGATAAGTTCATTTTTGTAGCTCTCATTATTCTCTCTCTCTCATACTCTTGAGCACTTAGATTATTTTTGGAGCACTCTTGGGAAGTGTGGCATACTTGGAGATTTGGATCAAGAAAGAAAAGGAAAAGTAGGAAAGCGGAAGAGGACATCAGGATCAACATCTACATCAGGTTCTAACTGCAAGTACTAAGTTGCATGTATGATTTCCTCACTAGCTTTGGCATGCATGCTATTGTATGTGGTTTCTTGACTATGATATATCATTGGCATGAAGGATTTTTTGGATTAGCAATGGATTTTCCTAGCCTTTCCATTTTCTGTATAGCCATGGTGTTTGTGGGTTTATTTCCATTGATTGTTTTTTGATTAGTTCTCATGTTTTTCCCTTAGCTTGGGTTGATTTATTAGTTCTAGGAAGCCTTGGTTGGACAAACTCTCTAGAAGCCTGACAGACAATTGTGGCTTGAGTTACTAGTCTTGGAAGCCTTGGTTGGACAAACACTCTGGAAGCCCTAGGTGGGTTAAGTAAGTAGTCCTGGAATCCCTATAAAAACTGGGGTTGAGTTAGTAGTCCTAGAATCCCTGGTTGGAACAAACGATCTGGAGACCTCGAAGGCTTGGGGAGAGGCCGATATGGTTATGGTTAGTGATGTCTGAATGTGAGGTGGAATCGTTGGTTTAGGGTTGGGACGGTTTGATCTCTGGAAGCCCTGGTTTGCTTTGATTGATGTGTTTGATGAAGTCGCACATTCATGCTTGGAATATGGCACAAGGGTGACTAGATGAAGTGAGATTTGGCTCAGCCATGTCTATAGTCTGGTAGAACATGGAAGTCTCAAACCTGGTTGCAATGTTCTTATGGAAATAAGAGCTATTTTGATGAGTAAATATTATGGTTATCATATGGATTCTATAGCTGACATATCCTTCATATTTCTGTGATTATTATGTTGGTTATGGGCATGTATTATATCAGTGGAGATGTATGGCTCTCCTCGTGTTTTTACTTGTAAATGAATGGAAAATGTATCTATGGTAAAATATATGGTAATGAAACTAATGATGTATGGGAATTGTTGATCATTACAGCCCCCATTAAGATTCTCGGCTAGTAACCTCACTTTAACATGTTAAATCCCCTCTCATGGCCTAAGAAAATAATTTTCCATATATCGTTCCCCGCCTTCAAAGTCAAATTACATTGTAAAAAGGCCGAAAAATGAAAATATTTAAGGCCCAGCCCTTTTGGTCCTAGCCCCTTTAGTTGATGGTTCACATAACCTAGGTGCTAATACCATGCGCCAGACCGAAAAGCGCTTACCATATATGGTTATCAGGTGCACTTTGAGCCGTCAGATCAAACATAGATCACTGCACCGCAGCCCATTTCTCTTGTGGTCCTCGCCCCGCGTTCACTGCTAAAAAACCGGCTCGTTTTCATCGCACCGCTTTCCTGAGGCTGGCGGTATTTCTCAAATCACAGCGATTCCATTCAGCACCTGTCGTGTGTCTCTGTTTACGGCCCCAATACCACGCTCCATCGCACGTTAATGTTCGGTCAAAGTCGCGCAGTGATATTCATGCTAGCCGTTTGATCTGAAGGTCTCCATCCTATGACTGTCACTCCGCAAAGATGCATGGGTGATAATTAAAGTCCACAGTGTCCCTGGCCCACCTTCCCATTGCTCTCCGATGTGCTTTCGACCGTCGATCTCCTCCTGAGATCGAACGGTTTGTATATAAACCATTCCACGGCATCGACCCCATATCTCCACGTCACTCCACATGCTCTCATTGTACATTCCTCAGTCTCTCATATATACTTCTATTTAAAGGTCGAAGGTCCACTGTCTACATTAAATTTTACATATTCCTCCAACCTTTACCAAAATACTTCTCTGCCATTCCTCTGTGTTTTCCACCACCCCGCATCGTTTCACCTTTTCACCAAGTCTGCACCACCATTTCCATTGATCCCGCCACCCCACAGTCCTTGTGTCCGGTTTTCTTAACTAGTTTGTGGGTTTTGTTGAGATTTTTCTTTTAATTATTTTCGGAGAAAATCTCATGTAGGTGAAAACAATAGGATTTGTTGCTACATTGACTCCATCAATTTATGATGAGGAGTTAATGCATCCTATATTTGTTGTGAGACAATTTATGAGTCTGTTTCCATTCACAGCTATAAAATGTAAGCCCGTAGAGGCAAGTGAGCATGATGAGGAATGTGTAGTGAGGAAGAGCTGAGCAGATGAGAAAATCTGCTATTGTATTTTCTCCAGTTGATGAATGAGATTGCCGATGCTCTGTTAGGTGGACGTAGCCCAGATTGGTTGGGTGAACCACGTTAAAATCTGTGTTTTTCATGGTTGAATGCTGTGTGTGTCTTATTTGATTTACATTTCCGCTGTGTTAACTCTAATAGGTTTTGTAGGTTTACAGTGATGGAAAATTGCCATAACTCACCGCCTCCATTACAGAGGCTGAGGCTACTCCAAAGGACCATTTTTCAGAAGCAAATTTATGAAGAAAAGCTTAGGAGGCTGTTGAGGCATGACTGTTATTTAAGAAACAGGGGTTAAGATCTATCAAACCCTCCGGAGCCATTCAAAACAAAGATTTTTGCAGATGAAGATATTAATGGAGCAGCAGCGAAATATCAGTGAATGATCGAGAAATTCAGCGTTCGACATTAAAGATGTTAGATTTGAATTCAAAGTTGGAAGACAGAGGGTACAAAGCACAAAAAAAATACCCTCTAGGTTTTATTTCAGCCAAATTTCCTTCAGGAAAGTACAGAATGCTTATGTGGATTTATCTCTATATTGTGTTCCTGAAGAGATTTTCTACCCAGTGCATTTATTTCTGAAAGCAGGTTATCAAGTACAGAAGCCTAGTCATTCAGCAATATGGGCATGAATGTTTCTACCATTTTGTTTTAATGAGATAATTAAATGTTCATTACCTACCTCCTTTGCTAGGTTTTTGGTTTTCTCCTATAAAACTCCAGGAGAACGAATTGTTTGGGGTTCCAGATTTCTATCAGAAAATTATGCAGTGAGAGGCATTCTTGTATACATCTTGCAAAAGCCCTTGTATGAAGGCTCAGAGCACATAGGGTCTCAGTGAGGAGGAGTTCTATCTGTTTTAGAGGATTCTGGTCTTTGGTATTCCACAGTATGTAACTTTCTCTAATGTGTTTAATATAACATTTCATTTCATCCATCTTCTTATATCATGTTACTGGAATGCGAGTGGCTCACTGATTTTAGGTAAGGATTTATCCTAGTCGATACCCATACTTGGATCAGTCAAGTGCTTTAAATATGGCTCAGGCATGATATACTGTTCCATGTTCATTTCATCCATATTTCTGCTATATTAGTTTCTTTGGGAGGATGCTTTTAAAATTCCATTGTCATGTATGGATTCTTAGATTGATAATCCCATGTGTGGTTCTGTTGTGTATCTGGGTATCAAATCAAGGTTAACTAATATCTTCTTGATATTTCTTTCACCGCATACACCTTCTGATATTTGATTTCTGTGGCATATTACTTGAATCGTCCCTCTTTACAGTAAATTGTCTCTTAACTGTCTGATGCTTTTATATTGGAGCTTTGCATCTTGTCTCTGCAACATTACCTTCCCTGTGACAATTTTTGTAGATTCTAGTCCCATTTAAATCAATTTCCTTGTTTTACAAGAGATAGCAGGAGAGCTCTTTGGATTGACACCCAAGTTATATGAGGTGCTCCGTGCTATGATAAGATGTCCTAGGCACTGGTCTATGGCAACTCTAGGCTGTCTCTAGGAGCGACAACATCTTTCTGGCGCCGTTGCTAGGGATCGAAGTTAAGAAAATCAGTATCCCCGGGCCTCGACAAACCTTATTCACTCTCTAATTAGGTGAGCACAGAGAGTTGAAGAGTTGTATATCCCTCACCTTGGCGACTCCACATTCAATTATCAGAAGAATTTGCATGCAGTCCCGACTCCGCTGGGGAAGAGACAAATGGCTTTGATTCGGTAAATCACTGTGGTGGATAGTAAGATCTTAAATCATCCACTTGGCGACTCCCCAGTTCCTAAATGATTAAAAGACTCCACTGGGACACCATGTCATAATACAACATCGGCTATGCTAAAGGCCAAACCACCTCACCAATGGGAGACTCTGAGCAGTTTGCAAAAATGCATCCAAGTTTCATAGCAGAGTGTCGAGACGAAATATCACGTGGCCTGGAAAAACTGGAAGTGGAGGACCTTCCACAGGTTACTCTTCTCAGCTCAAGTTGCACACCCGTGCTTAAGAAAATCTTTCTAAGATTGATAATTGAAAGATATGAAGCTGAGATCAAACTCTTGAAATCACAAGAACAAATTCAAGACCTAGATAATGAGCGAGACATGTATGATGCTTTAAAGCCTATGGAAGATAAGGAGGAAGGTGATCAGGAACTTCCTGATTGCTTACCCATGTCTTATATTATGCTGATCAAAGCGTATCAAGACCTAATAGCAATAGAAAATAGGGAGTGTTTCTTGGAGGAAACAAGAGACTACATAGAAGACGCAGAATCTGATGTGGAGGAAGAAACCACTCATGAGCCTTGTAGTCTAACTGAGTATCATCAGGTTCACGAAGACTGGTCTGAATCAGAGAGAGATCAAGGAACATCAGAAGATCCTCATGATTTCCCTGCAAGCATAACTAAGGATACTCTAGAAGAGGCTCAAGAAGACATCCTACCTCCTAATCAGCTAGCACAAGAAACATAGAGCTGCTGCTCTTCTGCACAAAGGAACACAAAAAAATCTTCTCCTTTGACAGAAGGAGAGATTGGTCAGATATTAAATCAGCAGCCCACCTCAGAAATATTTTATAGAATACATGCTCCTTCTATTCTATCTCCTGATTTTGATGATACGGATCCAGAAAGTTCCTCTGAGGATCAAGATGAAGAAAGACCTGCTGAGAAGCCGTCAGGTTTGATTGGGGACATTGCTTACAATTATGACTTTCCTAGTTATGATCTATTTGATGATGTTTGTTTCCAGAGAGAAGCTGAGCCTGCAGAATCATCATCAGTAGACCCATGGGTGGAAAGCCAGGTCCAGCAACCCCAGAGGAGTAGTGAACCTAGTCAGCCTATCTATGACACTGATGGGGAAAGTTATGAAAACATCAGAGATGAGTGTCATGTGATCGGTGGTCAGCGGTCCTTCCTTTCAGAAGATGAAGAGGAAAGCAAAGAAGAGATTCTTGAGCAAGATGAAAATAGCGAGCTTTCTCTTGAGAAAGAGGAAGTAATTGAGTAAGCCCCTGCTCAAGAATACATAAACCTTTTCATGGAGCTCAGCGCATCAGAGAAAAACATATCAGAGCTCCAAGAGGACTCAGTTGCAATATATGATGAGTCCTCCAGTTCAGAAGATGAAGAAGACATTCTTTCTCAAGAGAGTTTTCTTCTCCATCCATTAGAAGAAGAAATCCTGGTTAAAGCTTGCTTGCTCGATATTCATAGCCAGGTATCATTTCATGATCTTTATGCCCATTTCCTGCAAACATTCGAGGGAGGATCAGAGGTCTTTTTTAGCAGCATGTTGCAAGCAGAAAGAAAATTTTTCAAAACTGCCCAGGATACAGACAGCCTGCCAGTCATGGAAGGCCTAAAAGAAGAAAGTGTACACCATTTGTTCATTGACCCTGTGGCAGAATATATGGAGGCCCTGATTAGCTCAAATTCTCCAGCTTTGATCCTTCACCAGGGCCAAATTCATCAAGAATGGTCACCACTGATGGTGACCGCATTTTTGAAGAACCACATGCAGAGCATCCTGTGGTTACCTCCGATAGGCAGTCAGTACTCCTATCCCTTCTTGTTACTGCTTGACTGGCTGCATTGTCATTATTGTATCACCTAAAAACACCAGATTTTTCCAAGTAGAGTAGGGTAGGTAGGAAAATCTTAATAAAGCTCAGTCTATGAGCATGTAGTTAGTTGTTTTAATTTATGCGAAGTCTAGCAAGTCAGACAGTCTGATCCTGGTTTGGCTATTTTTCCATTTTTGTTTTAGAATGCAGAGAAGAAGTCTGCTAGACAGTTTAATCCTAGCAGAAGAAGTTTAGGTAGAAAAAATGTGAGACCAATAGTTTAGTCTGGTCTCATGGAGTAATAAGGGTAGAAGTAGAATAAGTTTATTTTCCCTGTCTGAAAAACTAACAATGTGGGTGTTGTGATGAATTATTAAGTGAAAAACAGAAGTGCTAAAGAGCAGAGACTACATAGAAGATGATCAGGATGGTCTGCGTAGTTCTCGACACGTCCAGGGATGAACGTGCCGTCCCCAGATGGAGCCGATGTTGATCATTACAGCCCCCATTAAGATTCTCGGCCAGTAACCCCACTTTAACATGTTAAATCCCCTCTCATGGCCTAAGAAAATCATTTCCCATACATCGTTCCCCGCCTTCAAAGTCAAATTACATTGTAAAAAGGCCGAAAAATGAAAATATTTAAGGCCCAACCCTTTCGGTCCTAGCCCCTTTAGCTGATGGTTCACATAACCCAGGTGCTAAGACCATGTGCTAGACCGAAAAGCGCTTACCATATATGGTTATTGGGTGCACTCTGAGCCATCAAATCAAACATACATCAACGCACCACAACCCATTGCTCTTGTGGTCCCCGCCCTGCGTTCACTGCTAAAAAACCGGTCTGTTTTCATCGCACCGCTTTCCTGAGGCTGGCGGTATTTCGCAAATCGCAGCGATTCCATTCAGCGCCTGTCACGTGTCTTTGTGTACGACCCCAATACCACCCTCCATCGCATGTTAATGTTCTGTCAAAGTCGCGCAGCGATATTCATGCTAGCCGTTTGATCTGAAGGTCTCCATCCTACGACTGTCGCTTTGCAAAGATACACGGGTGATAATTAAAGTCCACAGTGTCCCTGGCCCACCTTCCCATTGCTCTCCGATGCGCTTTCGACTGTCGATCTCCTCCTGAGATCGAACGTTTTGTATATAAACCATGCCACGGCATTGACCCCGTATCTCCACGTCACTCCTCTACGTGCTCTCGTCGTACATTCCTCAGTCTCTCATATATACTTCTATTTAAAGGTCAAAGGTCCACTATCTATGTTAAATTTTAAGTATTCCTCCAACCTTTACCAGAATACTTATCCACCATTCCTCTGTGCTTTCCACCACCCTGCATCGTTTCACCATTTCACCAAGTCTACACCACCATTTCCATTGATCCCGCCACCCCACCGTCCCTGTGTTCGGTTTTCTTAACTAGTTTGTGGGTTTTGCAGGTTTACAATGATGGAAAATTTCCATAACTCACCGCCTCCATTACAGAGGCCGAGGCCGCTCCAAAGGACCATTTTTCAGAAGCAAATTTATGAAGAAAAGCTTAGGAGGCTGTTGAGACATGACTGCTATTTAAGAAACAAGGGTTAAGATCTATCAAACCCTCTAGAGCCATTAAAAAAAAATATTTTTGCAGATGAAGATATTAATGGAGCAGCAGCGAAATATCAGTGAATGATAGAGAAATTTAGCGTTCGGCATTAAAGATCTTATATTTGAATTCAAAGTTGGAAGACAGAGGGTACAAAGCACAAAAAACAATACCCTCCAGGTTTTATTTCAGCTGAATTTCCTTCAGGAAAGTACATAATGCTTATGTTGATTTATCTCTATATTGTGTTCCTGAAGAGATTTTCTACCCAGTGCATTTATTTATGCAAGCAGGTTATCAAGTACAGAAGCCTAGTCATTCAGCAATATGGGCGCGAATGTTTCCGCCATTTTGTTTTAATGAGATAATTAAATGTTGATTACCTACCTCCTTTGCTAGGTTTTTGGTTTTCTCCTATAAAACTCCAGGAGAACGAATTGTTTGGGGTTCCAGATTTCTATCAGAAAATTATGCAGTGAGAGGCATTCTTGTATACATCTTGTAAAAGCCCTTGTATGAAGGCTCAGAGCCCATAGGGTCTCAGTGAGGAAGATGTCTATCTGTTTTAGAGGATTCTGGTCTTTGGTATTCTATAGTATGTAACTTTTTCTAATGTGTTTAATATAACATTTCATTTCATCCATCTTCTTGTATCATGTTACTGGAATGCGAGTGGCTCATTGATTTTAGGTAAGGATTTATCCTAGTCGATACCCATATTTGGATCAGTCAAGCACTTTAAATATGGCTCAGGCATGATATACTGTTCCATGTTCATTTCGTCCATATTTCTGCTATATTAGTTTCTTTGGGAGGATGCTTTTAAAACGCCATTGTCATGTATGGATTCTTAGATTGATAAGCCCATATGTGGTTCTGTTGTGTATCTGGGTATCAGCTCAAGGTTAACTAATATCTTCTTGATATTTCTTTCACTGCATACATCTTCTGATATTTGATTTCTGTGGCATATTACTTGAATCGGCCCTCTTTACAGTAAATTGTCTCTTAACTGTCTGATGCTTTTATATTGGAGCTTTGCATCTTGTCTCTGCAACATTACCTTCCCTGTGACAGTTTCTGTAGATTATGGTCCCATTTAAATCAATTTCCTTGTTTTAAAAGAGATGCAGGAGAGCTCTTTGGATTGACACCCAAGTTATATGAGGTGCTCCTTGCTATGATAAGATGTCCTAGGCACTGGTCTATGGCAACTCTAGGCTGTCTCTAGGAGCGACAATAGGAAAAATGCTTCTTAGTGATTCTTAGATAAGTATGACACCCCTATGCTTAAATATTCTTTTTACACATGTAGATTCAATGTTTATGACATGTTTGACGAAATTCCTATCATGGCTAGGA
Source organism: Pinus albicaulis (assembly GCA_034641835.2). Lineage (NCBI taxonomy): Eukaryota > Viridiplantae > Streptophyta > Pinopsida > Pinales > Pinaceae > Pinus > Pinus albicaulis. The sequence continues at coordinate 416,304 of JAXQQM020062078.1, read as the reverse complement.
GGGGTCCAGATGAGTTCTTGTTGATGTGATTTCTTCTATATCATTTTCCTAATGTTAATTATCATCTCCTAAGTTTTCATGAAGTTTTGGGAAGTGACCTAGGATCCGGGCCTAAAAAGGTGGCTCAAATCCCAGGGATGCATGCACAAAACTGAGTTTTTGGGGCCCTAGTCGCTGGTATGCAGTGTTATTCCTAGGGATATAGCTTCCTAGTTGTTGGCATGTGTCAGACCAGGAGGTAACTTGACAAAAATGAGTTACCTCTTGGCTTGACATGGTATTAGAGCCAACTCTATTTTTGGCTCCCCTGCCATTGTAACTCCCTCCTTATCCTAGCATAACTACCTCTCTACCTGCACCTTACAGGACTTTCTCACTGCCCACTACAAATCCTATTCATCTTATTATTGATACATTCCTCTCCCCTCCCTCACCGTCGCACAAAACTCTATCACCACATTGCAACTCTTGGCAACGGTTGTTCCTTCCACACTCTCGAAGTTATGTATACCCTCCCAACTGCGCTCCTTCAGCCTCTACACTAAAATATTACACATTGTGCTCCCACTGTACGTTATATTCCTTAGCTATATATGCTTCTCCATACGACTACTCAGTTAAAATACTCCTACATTGTGGCTTGGCCTCCTCCAATATGTAGTCTCCTCATATGTTGTCAAAATTATAATCAACACCGCCTCTTACATTGCTCGTCCCTCATTACAGTTGTTAGTGTCCTATAGTCACAATGACCATTATTGTTTGAGTCTTAGGTCAAATTATAATATTTTCAAATTAAATTTTACATGTCTCTTGATTGTCAAATGGTTCTAAGTTATTGTCTAGGTGTCATTGAGCAACCCTCCACTTATCCAAGGTCACAAAAATCCATCATGGTAATTATCATCATTTCCTATCATAAGTCATCAAATATGTTAGTTGATCATCATACTGGTCATAGAATCATAAAAATGAATACTTTGAGAGCTAAATTTCTAAGTCATGGTCAAGAACATGCATACGATGTTCATCATTTTGAAATAGGGAGTCATGTCATCCATTATGGTCATCATCATGGGAGTTAGAAATTATGAAAATAAAGTGTTTTAAAGAGAATCAAAGTACATATGCTTCACATGGAGATGTAACACTTCCTATTGAATAATAATGTTGCTAGTAGCAATCACATCATCATGTCACTTTGTCAAAGTACACATGACGCCATTCCAATATGAAGCCAAAAATTGATTTTCCAAGTTGTAAAGGAGCATCAAGACATTTAAAAACTCCATTATATCCTTCTAAGAGCCCCAAGAGCTACCTATACCACTTTGATACTTTCCATAGCCATCAGAACATTGAATTTTTCCACCACTACACTTTTCACCTGATTGCTACGTTTCTGGCCTAAGTATGTGTTTTTCCCTTTTCACCCCTTCTTTCTGCTCATTTTGAGAAAAAAACACCTTCATTATCTTCCTAACATCTATCCCTACCCCACATAATTTTCTTAGAATGTTTCCTATCCCCTTTTCCCTTCCTTCGCTTCCCTCAAGTTGCATTTAGCTCTGTTTTGCATATCAAATCCCTTGCCCTTTCTTGTTTGAAATTATGGTTTTCTAATAAAAGTGAAGCCAAAAACATGGTTAAGACCAGTGAAATTAGGAAGTATAAGGGAGGAGATATTTCTAGGTATGAGCCAACTCATATGCAAGAGGTTAATTCATCAAAGTTCATCAGAAAATCATTTGAGAAGGCAGGTTTCCTAGGGTTTTGTCAAAAGGTGAAAGAGGTGGGTTGCCATCATGATTTAACAAGCCTATTTTCCATTAACTTCAAGAAGGATCAGGCCACTATAGCAGGGTTTAACTTTCTAGTGTTAGAAGAGATCATATCTCAAGCAACTACTATCCCTAATCAAGGTGAAATTTGGTTCAAAGGAATGGACTTGGATCTAGAGCACGACAAAATGTTTTTGAAGCCACAATACAAGGATTCTCCTTCTCACATATTTCCTAGCAGGAAATTGTTAGATAAGTATAACCCTTTAATGAAGACCATCATGAAGTACTTCACGTGTGAGAGAAATATGGAAATACACTAATATGCTAGGAACATATTTTGCAAAGTTAGGGTGTAAAATATGAAGAAGAAACTCAAAAGAACCCTAAGTAAACTCAAAAAGAGGGACAAACTTGACCTATTACATGATGCATAATTGGTGGTTTAAATGAAAGACATAGAGCAAAGAAAAAGGAGACAAAGTTTTGAAATTTTGAGTTTTTGTGCACACAGGAAAACGTATCCTACAGAAATGCAACAACTATCTGTTGTGCTTTTTCTGAGAAGGTAAAAATCCAATTTTTCAAACATGCCTTGATAGCTTATGGTATATGGATACCAGAAAAGTACCCGAGGATACTTGAGAATTGATAAATTTTCAGAAAAATTATCAAAATGTGCCTTTTTGACACCTTGTTTCCCCCTTTCCAGCATTGTTGCTGCGTTTCTGGATAGTTAGTTTTGAAACCAAGTTTGAAGAGGTTAAAATGATATTTTTGAATGGTTTAAAGGCTCTTGGGTGTAGTGGACATATCAAATTTTCTTCACAAGTATTCAGCAACACTCAAAACCTCATCCAAGTCATCAAAACTTCAAGCCAAACATTTGATGCGCTTCAACTAGGATTTGTTGTGTTTCTATGAGATTTGATGCGTTCCTCTATATAAATATTTTTAAATGCTTTTAAAAGGGTTAAGTGTCAAATAGGTTAATGTAAATAGTTTTCTCATGAGTTTATCTAATTTCAATAGGTTTATTAATGGTTACCATTGTAAAACAATCTTGTAATCAATGCTTTGAGAGATAAGCTCAATCAATTAGCTAAAAAGGGGAAATTTGTTTCTAACTTCCCTAGGATGTGGTAGTGATTATATAGGTTCATGAATATGGATCAGGATTCGACACCTTAGAGGCAAAATCTTGTTTGTCTTCTATATGTACTCAGAAACAAGTCTAAGAAAAGGGTTGGATACTAGAGGTAGGGACATTTTGGAACTGGTGTACATGATTTTTGGCAGAATTAATATACATTTACAACCATTTTTTTGGGATTCATGTGTTGTGGTCAGTGACATTGTTTTCTTCAATTTTTCTTAAGCATATGATTTTTATATGTTTCTAGCAGCTATTCATATTTCTTCTTATGTTAATATCTTAAGTGTTAAACATAAATCATTTTATTAATGTTTTGTTTTGTTTGAGATTGTAATATAACTGTTTCTCTTCCAAACAAGTGAATGCATGCATGTATGCTCACATAACTCCTTTTATCTAATTTCCTCATCACCATACTATTACGACAAAATCCATTTGTGTCTCTAATTTCATCTATATTTCCTCAATTAATGACTGCAACTGATATTTTAACCTATTTTACGTAGTTCCTAAACCTATTGCTTCACATATAGCAGAAAACTAAATCAAAAACCTACTGTGAAAAATACTTAGCCTAAAATCCTGATAATTTCAATCATATTTTGGTTGATTATAGAGAGAGCCCTCTCTGATTTGGTAGGGCTAGCTACCAAGTCAAAATTTTGGTCTGTGGTTACCTCTTTGGCTTCTTTTCTCAACCTTGGGAAACAAAGGAGTGTTAAAAACAATCAACATTGATCTCATCACAAACGCTCTCCATCTAACCACTGGCATCTCACATCAGTCTCCTGTCACTCTCATTAGTCTCTCATCGTTGTTCATATCTCAGTCTCACATAACTCCTCATCGGTGGCATCTATTTGCGCAATGGAACCGTGGCTTGGCCTCACACTTCTCTTTGCCACTCTCTGATTGCTCCATTGTTTTGTCATACCACCGGTTGCAAGTGTTATACCACAGAATGTAACACCATTTTTACATTGATATAAATTTGCGATCCACATAAAATAATCCTCATATGCTTCCTCAACAGTTATGTCCTCCCCCAGTTAATCCCTACCCCAAGTAAACCCTCCCCTATATAATACCTCTGCAAAAAAAAAATTAGCACCAAATATTTTTTACAAAAACAATTAGTACATAATTCAATTTTTAGGACCATAATTGTTTTTTTTAACAATATTCACATAGTGGCATCAGAGTGTTTTTTTTATAGTACATATTATAATGTATTAACTCATATATATTGTGAGAGTGGATCTCTTTGGCAAGGAGAACTATCCTGAGTGGTCCTGGAAAATCAAGCACACTCTCAATTTTAATGAGAACAATGTTACCGATGAAATGGGAACTATTACCTCAAAACAAGAACTCTAGCCCAAAAAGACTCAAAAAATATGAAAAAACGCCCCAAAAACAAAAAGTGTGTATTCCAGAATGCATTTGTTTTTTTCTCAAGGTCAAATTTCACATTTTTATAAAATTATGCTAAAATTGAAATTTCTTCTTGAAAAAGTGATTGAAAAAACACCCTCAAAACAAAACGAGTTGATGCTGGAATAACAAAAAAAAACGTTGTGTCACACTTTTGACACATTGTAACAATGGAATTAAAGACAACATATTAGGACATTGAAAAATCGTAAAATTCTAAATTTTTTTTTAGAAGATGTTAAATATAAACAAAATCATGTCTGAAGGGCTTATCATTTCGAACAATTTTTATCCATGTTGTTAAACATAAAATATCTTGACTCTAAACAACCCTAAAATTGTAATTATTTTCAACCATAACATTAAAGATAAAATTTCGTGGCGCATAAAAACCTTAATGACAAGTTGTAAATCTCAAGTTTTTAAATCTTAAGTTTTCAAGATACTTGAACCATGAAATTATGGAGAAATTCTATGACTTAAACAATTTTTAAAAATGAACAAGTAAATGAAAATTTTATTATTTATATATTTATCTGTTTATATATAAAAACATATTTTTAAATTTTTTTTTTATTGTTTTTCTATATTTTAAATTACAATTGTTTTAGTTTTAAGAAAATAAAAACTAAAAATTAAAATCTTCTTATATATGTTTGTTTATATTTTAAAACATATTTAAAAAAAAAAAATTATTGTTTTTTAATATTTTAAATAATAATTGTTTTAATTTAAAAAATATTAAACTATATATATATATATATATATATATATATATATATATATATATATATATATATATATATATATTTAAAACATATTTTTTAATTTGTTTTTTTATATTTTAAAAGCTTAATTGAATATATATATATATATATATTTTTAAACAATACATTTATTTTTTTATTATAATAGTTTTTGTTTAACAAAAAAAATATTTTTTTTTGAATAGTTTGTGTTTGAATAAAATAAAATAAAATAAAAATTAATTTGTCGCACGTTGGGGGCTGGAGGCAGGCTGGGCAACCCTCGATGGCGTTGCCCAGCCAACCTCTGGCCCCCGGCTGGGCGGAGGGTGATTCCAAGAATCACCTCCGGCTAGGCGGAGAGTGATTCTCGAAATCGCCCTCCACCTAGTCGGGGGTGATTCTCGGAATCACCCTCCGCCCAGCCGGGGGTGATTCTCAAAACCACCCTCCGCCCAACCGGGAGTGATTCTTGAAATTGCCCTCTACCCAACCGGGGGTGATTCTCGTAATCGTCTTCCGCCCAACAAGGGCTTGGAGGCAAGTTAGGCGGCGTCGTCGACGGCTGTCCAGCCTTCCTCTAGCCCTTGGCTGGGCGGAGGCAGGCTGGGCAGCCCTCGATGGTGCCACCCGACTGGCCTCCAGCCCCCAGCTGGGCAGAGGGAAATTCTCAAAATTGGCCTCCGTCTAGCCAGGGGTGATTCTTGGAATCGCCCTCTACCCAGCCGGGGTTGATTCTCAGAATCACCCTCTGCCCAGCTGGGGGTGATTCTCGGAATCGCCCTCTGTCCAACCAGGGTTGATTCTCAAAATCGCCCTCTGACCAGCTTGGGGTGATTCTCGGAATCGCCCTCTGCCTAGCCAGGGGTGATTCTCGGAATCGCCCTCCACCCAGCCGACGTTGATTCTCAGAATCGCCTGTCGCCCAGCTGGGGGTGATTCTCAGAATCGCCCTCCACCCAGTCGGGGGTGATTCTCAAAATTTCCATCTGCCCAGCCGGGGGTGATTCTAGGAATTACCCTTCACCCAGCCAGGGGACGGAGGCGGGCTGAGTGGCGCCGTCAAGGGCTGCCTAGCCTACCTTTGGCCCATGGCTGGGTGGAGGGCGATTCTCAGAATTACCCTCCACCCAGCTGGGGGTGATTCTTGGAATTGACCTCCACCCAGCTGGGGGTGATTCTTGGACTCGCCCTCTGCCTAGCCAAGGGTGATTCTAAGAATTTCCCTCTGACCAATTGCTGGTGATTCTTGGAATTTCCCTTCACCCAGCCGGTGGTGATTCTCAGAATCGCCCTCCGCCCAGCGGGGGGTGATTCTCGGAATCGACCTCCGCCCAGCCGAGGGTGATTCTCGGAATCACCCTCTGCCCAGTAGGGGGTGATTCTTAGAATCATCCTCTACCCAGCCGAGGGTGATTCTCTAAATCACCCTTCGCCCAGCTGGGGGCGATTCTCAGAATTGCCCTCCACCCAGCCAGGGGTGATTTTCGGAATCGCCCTCTACCCAGCCAGGGTGATTCTCAAAATCGCTCTTTGCCCAGCCCAGGGTGCTTCTCAGAATCGCCCTCCGCCCAACCGGGGGTGATTCTCGGAATTGCCCTCCGCCTAGCCGGGGGCGATTCTCGGAATTGCCCTCCACCCATTCGGGGGCAATTCTTAGAATTTCCCTTTGCCCAGCTGGGGGTGATTCTCGGAACCAACCTCCACCCAGCCGGGGGTGATTCTCCGAATCGCCCTTTGCCCAATCGGGAGTGATTCTATGAATCTCCCTCTGCCCAGCTGGGGGTGATTCTCGAAATCAACCTCCACCCAGCAGGGGGTGATTCTCGGAATCGACCTCCACCTAGTGGGGGTTGATTCTCAGAATCGACCTCTACCTAGCTGGGGGTGATTCTCGGAATCACCCTCTACCCAGCCGTGGGTGATTTTCGGAATCGCCCTTTGCCTAGCCGGGGGTGATTTTCGAAATCGCTCTTTGCCCAGCCGAGGGTGATTCTCAGAACCACCCTGCGCTGCCTGGTCTGCCTCCGGCCCCTGGTTGGGCAAAGGGTGATTCCGAGAATCACCCTCGACTGGGCACAGGGTTATTCTCAGAGGGCGGGCAGAGGGTGATTCCGAGAATCTCCCTCTGCCCAGCTGGGAGCTGGAGGCCAACCAGGTGGCACCATCAAGGGTTGCCTAGCCTACCTCCACCCAGCTAGGGGCCAGAGGTAAGCTGGGCAGCCCTCGACGGCACTGCCTGGCCTGCCTCTAGCCCTCGGCTGGGCGGAGGGTGTTTCCGAGAATCACCCCCGGCTGGGCAGAGGGCGATTCCGAGAATCGCTCTTGGCTTGGCATAGGACGATTCCTAGAATCACCCCCGGCTGCGCGGAGGGCGATTCCGAGAATCACCCCCGGCTAGGCGGAGGCCGACTAGGTGGTGCTGTCGAGGGCTGTCCAACCTGCCTCTGGCCCCCGGCTGGGTGGAGGAAGATTCTCGGAATTGCCCTCCGCCCAACTGGGGGTTGGAGGTAGGCCGGGCGACACCATCAAATGAAGGAGATTGGGTTTTGGATCTATTTTGAGGTTCAAATAAGTTTTATTATACAAATTTAAATTTAAATATTTTATTTTTTACTTTTTATGTATTTATATTAATTTTCTTACTTATTTCTTTTGTACTTGATGATTAGGTACAACACTAGCATATTGCCTACCAAAAGGAAGAAATTTCATTTCCATTGAGAAAGACCTAGTGCAATGAAAATTTATTCAACAAAGAATTAACGCTCTTGAATTCCTTCTAGATGCGAAGCAAGAAGTTGGTTTGAGGAAAGGGGATTTTAATGAATCACGTGCGGCAAAAAAAGCAAAGGAACCTCAACCACCATTATTTGGAATGATTGGAAACGGACACTGGAAGATTTGCAGACATGAAAGGTCCATTAGAAGATGACAATGACCAAAATGAAGTAGAAAATGTTGCGGAAGAAGCCATCAATGATGTTCTAGATTATGTTGAACATGTATTAGTTGATACTGTTGAGGATCTTTAAGTTATGCTTGCAAACAAAGCTCATTTTTGAGATTTATTAGTCAATTTTACTTGTAATGTTTAGACTTTGATATTTTATGAGAAGAATCCTTATTCTTTGCAAAACACATGTGATTACTATTATTTTTTGACATAAAATTCAATAAAAATGCTATTTTCTTAAGTTTTTTTGTTAAGATTTTCCCAAAAATTAGTTTATTTAACATGTTTTTTTTTACAAAGTTTCTAAAAGTGTATTTTTTTCATTCTATTTGTATTGAAAATTTTTATTTTTTTGTCATATCATTCAAAATATTGGTTTTCTAGCAACAATTATTTGATGTGCATTGAAAAATTAATTATAAATACATAAACTTGTAGAAAATATAAACTTTATAATATTGACCCTTTTTTCGTTTTTTATCTATGTGAAAAAGTGAAGATATCATTACAAATTTTTATTTTAAAATAATATTATTTTTTTCTTTTTAAAACAGAAGTACATAAATGCAAATTAGTAGAAATTCTTTCGGTAATAATCACATGCAAAAGAACGAGGTCAACGCGTTTCGAACCAACCCGTGTGGTTCATCATCAATAAACCAAAGACATTAGAAAATGTATAGTGTCAAAATCAATCCTCTAAAAAAACATTGGTGATGATACACCATCACTATTCAAAATTGACATAAAAAGCATTACGGAAAAAAAAAAAAGTGCCATAAACATGCTAAAAAAAAAAATTGATTCTACATCACCACTTTTCAAAATTGGGTGTTTCTCTTGCTACATCAAAAAGTAGGTACTAGTGTAGTTACCTATTTCATCGGTAATAGTGTTTGAGCTGTGGAAAGTGTTACAGATCGATTTGGGCATCATCCCAAAACACAAGTAAGTATCTATTAGGGTCTATCATACTCTAAATTGGTTGCTACATGCCCTAAACAAGTCATCACATTGATTGTATTCCTTCATGAAAGTTTCACTACTTAGATGCCATTTGAAGTGCCCCATTGAGTCATCAACGCACCCCTAGATAGTTTTAACTACTTTGCAGAGCATCTACTCCCATACAAGGATGTGTTGTAGAGGATCTAGGATCACTTTAGAGTGCATTGGTTGACTGGGAGTGAATTTTTCATTGGATTCTAGGAATATTCCGAACCTCTAGTGTCTTCTAGAAGTTGTTCCAGCTTTCACCTCATCTCATAGCCTCGAATTTGGAACCCATGAAGTCATTCAATCTTTTATCCTCCTATTCCCATGAACAAGGAAACCTCTTCAAAAAAATTTAGGAAATCCATTCAATGATTGATTTATGTCAAACTACCTTCATCTACTTATAAATAGAGCACTGAACATAGTGCACAAGATAGCAAGAATTTGTGTTAAATAGAGTTATGCTGGTGAGATATAAACTCTTGAAGGTATTGTGCATGTATTGTGATGTTGCTGGATTGTTGATGCTGGATGTGATGAGGATGGGACTCAAGCTAGATGAGTGACATCGAATCGATCTACTCGTTGTACTCTTCCTTATACTTCATAATAAAGACATTTGTTCCTTTCCTAATGCATGTGTCAATGATGTTATATGTATGTTTATGAATTTAATCAATTCAATTTGTTTAACTTGAATAAATAGTATTTCCTTTATGTTTTTTTTTGCCTTCTATTTTCCATGGTAGGTACCAATCAAGCGAGTTAAGTTGTATTGAGAGCGGAGAAAGCGATGAAGGGAGGTGAGGGAAAGTGAACATATTACAAGTAGGTTTCTTTCCCTTTATCTATTCACTTTAAGGAAAATTTCAAATATCTTTATTTCTATTGTATTAGTGAAACACCACAATTAAGGAAATCATACTTATCTGTGGGTTGGTATTTACGTGAAGCAAAAAGGAATTTGTGAAGGAGACGAAGAAAATGCACCTGTAAAGCCTACCTCAGACAAGGATATCGCCATTTAGGACAATGAAAATATCAAGGCATATGCATTGATTGCAGCCACTGTAAATGAAGAGGTGAGTCGCCATATTACACCATTTTCAAATTATTATGAAGCTTTGAAGAAGTTGAAAGAACTATATGAATCACATTCAAAACTTGAAGTTGTTCAGTTGATGATTAAATTATTCAGCCTTGAATTGAAAAATGATGACCCTCTTGCTTCAGCATCAGAAGTAAGATTTATCATGTATTCCATTAAACACACTGGTGTTGAAATTGATATACCTCTCATAGCTTATGTCAAGGAATTATATCCCACTTACTCACATTACCTTGATTCATTGCAAGAAAGTGGAAACCTCAAGGAGATTACCTTTGCATCACTTGAGAAAAATTTTGCAGAGAGAGAAACTTGATTTTGGGAAGAAGACAAATCCTCAGTATTCTAAAGAAGTTGTATGTCTTGCACATAGAGAGAAGCATCATGCTCAAGTTTCTTCTAGAGGTAGAAGTGGCCGAAGAGGACGAGGAAGAATAAATTTCAAAGGTAGGGCAGGAAGATAAGTTCAAAGTGAAAAATATGATATTCATTTAATTCGCTATAATAGAGATGGACATGACGCATCCACATGTAAGATGCCTTGGGAAAAAACTGAGCAGGAAATAAATGAATCCAAAGGTAAAAATCATGGAAAAGAGAAATGTAAAGCATCTGAATCCACTCATTATGTTGTGGCACATTGTAATATTGGAGTAACTGAAGACTTGCTTAATGCTTCACTTGCTTATTGGGAAAATGATTGGTTTCTAGATTAAAGAGAAACATGCCACATGACTTTTAGAAAATATTTTTTTGAAGAATTTACTGACAAGGTTGATGGAGCAGTATACTTTGTAGACAAATTAAAACTCAAGCCATCAGGTCTTGGCACAATCAGGCTTAAACTGCCTAGTATTCCAGACTTTTTTCTAAATGAGGTTCTATACCTCTCGAAGTTGAGGAGAAACTTGTTGTATTTGGTCCACATCCGCTAGCAAGGACACTCCATTCATATGTTTGATACCTTCTGATATGCTAGGAAGGATTTAAATATGAATGAATATGTTCTTGAAACAAATCATATTCAAATTTTATAGATATAAATGATAAAAATAAATTTCAATGCCTTTTTTTGATTGTTGCTTGAATATGTTGTGGGCGGTTACAGGAAATGTGAATGGTAAAAGGATGGGGAGGCAATGTAGAGCATGTCTTGTTTATGATTAATTTGTTGTTAGAGATACTTGTGGCACCTCAGCCATCAACTTTGGAAATGTTTCTAATAGGGATTCCTATGGTTTTTAATTTTATGATTCTTTCACCTCAAGATTATTTTGGGCAAGAAAAAGGAATGCCAGACAAGACATTGATGGACATGTAAAGACATTTTTTATAATTGGAATATCCATTCCATGGTATCCTCTCTTTATTGTTTGTATTTTGAACGTTTCTTTTGATTTTGTTTTGTCTTTTAACTATGAAATTGAAAATACTTGGTATCATGTCCATTTAAACAACAAAAAAAGCTTGAAGATGAAATTAGTATTACATGATATTGATTGGAATCCTTATAAGTATTTTGTGTTAAAATATTTTCATTTCTATGATAAAGGTTTACTTTCATGTTGTTAATTGAGTACATGTTGTTTATATACTTGACCAAGTTCATGTGTTAGAAAATGAGAGTTAGAAAATGAAATTTTTTTGTTGAATAAGACAACAAGTATTAAACATCACACATCAGATTATTTGTTTTCACAAGTTATCTAAGTTGGCATGATTGTGCCTAAGCTTTCCCTGAAGGCTGAATACTAAGTTATTAAGGTGTTATTTTCTATGGTAAAATTTTCTTTTCTTTGTTTATACATGCCATCTGGCCACATAGTGCCCACTATCTCTCAACTGAAGAAAACTTGTTCAAGTTTCTTGCTTGTATGGGGAAAAATGGCTTTAACATTTTTGATGTTGAGGTATATGTCGTATAAATTATTTATAGTATACTTTAGTTTATATTATAGTGTTCATTTTCTTTCATGTCTTACACTCTACATTGTATCTTATTTTGTTTTCAGAAAATGAACTTAGTATTGATGGTAAGAAGCAGGAATTGAAGAAAGAGGAGAGAAATAACACTGGAGCGACAAATACAAATAGAGAGAGAAGAGAACCAGTCTAGTGATACCATTAGATCCAATATCTCGCATAAGACACACAAATAGAGACTGATGGTCAAGTATTCAAAGTTGGTGAATTCACCTGAAATGCCTTGGCAACACAATGATAATTTTTTGAAGTGATGAAACATCACTTCATGTGTAAATTGTAGTCCAACTAATATTGAGTTGGAAAATCATATTTTAATACTTTAACATTTCATATAATATTATTTATATGGTTGAAACTATTTATAGTTGCACTTGATATTGTTTAGTTTTGTAATTAACATATGCAACTTTGCATTTTCATATTAGATGAACATACACATGGTATGGCATTTTTTAAATTTAGTTGCAAAATCATGCTAATTAATTTAAGTTAATTAATAATGAACACATAAAAACAATCTAAAACTACTAAGTTAGTAGTTTATATTGATTAATGATGAACATAAATAAAATGAGTATACGACTAAATTAGTCATTTATAATGATTATTAATGAAAGTAAATGAAATGAATATAAACTACTAAATTAGTCGTTTATATAATGAATATGAAACTGCCAAAAAAGTATATATTACTACTGCTAATGATAAATTTGTAATTACAAATGGAAACTAATTATTGCATATATACGACTATTGGTAGCTAATTTACAGTATCTTAAAACATGACCAAAATTTAGTCATATTTCTTTGGTCATTAATTGGTTTCAAATAATGACTAAAATTTGCATATATATGACTATCAATAGCTAATTTACAGTGTCTTATAATGCGAACAACATTTTGGTCATATTTCTTTGGTTATTAATTGGTTTTTTTCGAGTGAACATATATTAATATATTTTGTTGTATATTTGGTCATTAATTGTGACAATTAATGACTAAATTAATGACCAAATTTATGACTAAATATACTACTAGACAATAAAATTGAGACAACCAATTAATGACTAAGCTAAAAATGACTAAAAGTTGGTCACGCTATAAGGTATTGTAAATTAGCTACTACTGGTCACCGACTAAAAAATGGTCGCTTATATGAAAATTGTAGTCATTTTTTTAGTAACTAATTAGACATTTTATACTAGTGGCTTGCCATGTCATGTACAATATTACTACAAGAAGTGATCATATTCCTATAGCAGTCCCCTTTCTGCTGCTTTGGAGCTCCATTTTGTTGATAAATGAGGGGAAACATTTTAGGGATACTAGGGATGGAGCTATGGAGTGAGTGGAGTGATGGAAATATGAGAGTAAAGGTCCCATGTCAAGATGCATGTGGCCTAGCTCATAGTGGCGAAAAAGAGGCTTTAGAGAGTGAATACTTATGCATGGAGTGGAGTGAGGTTTAGGAATGGTAGGCATCAGCAAGAAATGATTTTCATGCTTTTATTGAAGGTTAGAGGTCCTTGTGTGAGCTTCATATCTCTCGGATGGATTTCTTGTAGCAGTACAAAGTTTCTTGTAGCACTACAAGAAATCCTATAGCAGCCTAGGACATCCTGTAGCATTGCAAAGAGTAGGAAAACCATGGTATTTTTTCTCACCTGAAGGGAGACATGGGTGATGGATGCATACTAGGGTTGATCATTGAGTCGGTAGGTAGAGGAGAGAAAGAAGAGAGGAAGAAAGTTGCTCCTCTTTGTTTAAATCATATTTGATCAACAACATGAAAAATAGAAATATTTGAGTATGTAGGTGTTGTTTCCACCTTTTTCTTTTTCTCTTGTTCTCTTTGTTTTTTTTTTGAAGATAGGTGGGCTGCCTCCACAAAGGTTTTCAATCCACAAGCCTGACTGGCGATCCTCAAAGAGGTTTTCACACAAGGATATTTTATTTCTTTGTCTATTTTATTTTTTTGGCTCCAGGATCACCTCATGGAGATTTTCAACCCAGGAGTTGGCCTTAGATGTCTAAGAAAGGTTTTCACCCATGCATATTTTTTTTTTTTTTTTTTTAATTTTTTTATAGGAAGGGCAGGCGCTGGAAACTATGGAGCTTCCAATGACATTCACCCCCCTATTTATTGAATTAATAAACTTAGTCCTAGACAGGGGCTTCTTATACACTTTGAGCCTTTAACCATTGACAAGTAGTGGGTGTTAGTGTGAATTCTAATCACAAGCGTACGAAAAAATCTCACTTTAGCTGTGCATAACAAACAAACCTAGCATCAAATATGGCTATCAATTTCCTTAGATATGCATTTAGTGATCAGAATTAATGCTACAAAAATCTAGATTTATAAAATTAAAGAAATTAAACAACAAATAAAAGAAAGATTTTCTCCATGCATCCAATGAACAAGACAAGAATGTTTTTAAAGAATTTTTGTATTTATGACACCTGGGAAGGGAACATAGAAAGATATTACCAGTCCCCCTCAATGGGATGGGTTCTTGTATGTCCTCAGTGCTTCAGATCTAAGATTTGTCTCTCTTGATGGTGTAGAAAACTCAGACAAAAATGGAACTCAAAGGGAGCTCACAAGCAAAAATGTAGAAAAATATGACAATGATGGAGGATCAAAGTCAGACTGAAAGTATAGATCTAGAGCGATCTTTAGGCAACAAAAGGTAGCGAATGAATGGAAAAACCCTTCTATATATAACAAAATATTGAGTTAATCTAGATATTGGTGCATAATTAAAATATTATTAACCAGATCTAGATCCAACTTTTATGGAATATTTTATTATTTTTGTTGGAGGGAAAAAGAATTTGAATTTGGTAAAATCCATTTATTTGTAAATAATAAATAAATAAATGATTTATTTATTAATTTAAGAATATGGTTGAGTAATAATTAAATAAATAATTATCTATTCAATTATTTGTAAATGATTTAGTCAAATTCAACAAGGAATATTATTGAAATAATGTTTTAAATAATTATTCCTAGAAAATAATAAGATAAATAATGATTTATCTAATTAATTTTCCTTTTTTGGGTTAAATATGACTAGGAATATTAATTAAATTGTGGTTTAATTAATTATCCCTTGAGGAAAATCAAACAAATAAGGATTTATTCAATTATTCCTCATGGGTTTTTTTGTTTATACCATAAACAACTTAATAAATTATGGATTACTAAGTTATTTTTCATAGTGAAAGCAATTTTACTAGGGTAAAATTGGTCTTACATGGTGTACTTTGGTCCATCTAATAGTAACAGGTTATATGAACAAAAATTGGTGTAACAGTGGGATCCTCTCCTCATATATGGTTCTGATCTAAACAACCCCATTTTCATATCATTTTTCCACTTGATAAGGTCCAAACCATCTTGTCATCGGTTTGCCTTTGAAATCCTTAAACATGTAGTCATAGAGAAATGCCCAATCTCCTTATTGAAATATCTTTTCTTTAATGTGTTTGTCATGCCATACCTTCCTTTATAGCCGAATTACCTTTGTGTGAATGAGGGTCTGCATTCTGAACTCGTACAAACCATTTAACTACAACAACCTTTCTCGTTTGGCCTTTGTGATGTCTAGGTCTAATTTAGTTGCCATTCTCAAGGTGTTGTACTCAAACTCAATGGAAAGGAGAGCTTTCTTCCCTTAAACTAATTCATAGGGAGGAAATCCTATGGTTTTCTTCCAAGTGGTATTGTAAGCCCAAGTGGCTTCCACCAATCTGTCTGCCCAATATTTTCTGCTACTGATCACAACCTTTGTGAGGATATTCTCCAAGGCTCTATTTCTCACTTCCACTTAGCCATTTTCTTGAGGACGATAAGCAGTGGAAGTCTTGTGCTTTATCTTGTGCCGCCTCAGGAGGTTTTCGATGAGATGAGATGTAAATTGAGCCCCTTGATCAGTGACTACCTCTCTGGGGTATCCAAACTTGTAGAACACATTCTCTCTCATAAAATCAGATACCTTATCCTCTGTTGCTACCTTTACAGCCCTTGTTTCAGCCCACTTGGTCAAGTAGTCAGTGTAGACTATGATATACCTCTTTTTCTCGAATGGTGGATCAATGGGTCTAATGAAGTACATGCCCCATTTTCCAAATGGCTCTAGAGCCACCAAAGGGTGCAAAGGAATTTCATCCTTCGGTGTAGGTCTCCCCATTATTTGGCACTGGTCACATCTACTAGTGTATCTCCTAGCATCTTGGTGTAGAAACTTTCCTGCAAAGATTTTAAGGTTTTCCTTTTTGCATCAAAGTGGCCTCCACAAGGACCATCATGACATGCTGAGAGGATTTCAAAAACCTCTTCCTCCCTCACACATCTTCTGATAATTTGGTCAGGAACCAACTTGAAGAGATTTCCACCAATCCAAGTGAAAGGGAAATTTTCAGCAACCAAGAAGTTAGCTATATATGTCAACAAACCAAGGAGAGAGTGCTAAGATAACAATTAGGTGTTCATCTAGAAGGTGATCATCCACCATCCCTTCCTCATCTGCAGGTAGAGCTAGTCTAAGTAATAAATCTGCAATAACATTACCCTTTCCTGGTTTATCAACAATTGTTAAATCAAACTGTTTTAATAACAAAAACCATCTAATTATTCTCTCATTAACATTGGGTTTATTCATTAATTACTTGATGTTTGCATGGTCAGTATGTACAAAGGTCTGATAACTAGTAATATAATGCCTAATTTTTTTAAGGAATGGACAATGGCTAAAGCTCCTTTTCCATGATAGTGTAGTTAAGTTCAGCTTTGAACATATTCTTGCTAATGAAATAGATGGAATAGGGTAATTTGTCTTATAAATGCCCCAAAGTTGCCCCCAAAGCTTTTTCTGTGGCATCTATGTGGACGTGGAAAGGCAGTGCCAAGTTTGGACCTCAAAGAATGGGGGTAGTAGTTAGCTTTTCCTTAATGAGCGCAAAATATTCTTGACAAAGAATGGACCAGAAAAACTTAGAATCTTTGGCCAATAATCCAAATAACAGCAAAGCCAATTTTCTGAAATCTTTAATGAAAATCCTATAGTAAGAAACCAAACCTAGGAAACTTCTGGCTTCTCTCTTCTTTTGAGGAACATGCACCCTTTGTTGGAAATATGATGTAGAGTGTTGTCCTTGATGGCAACCCACTGAATGAAGATGAAGACATGCGACTGTAGACATGTGTTGTCCTTGATGGCAAACCACCTGATGAAGTAATACTTGACCTAATGGACTTGGTAAATGATGTAAATCTGATGTGATATGATGTTTGTTGACAATATGATGCTGAGTGTTGTCCTTAAATGGCAACCCACTTGATGAAGATGATGGAAACTTACTTGATGAAGTTGTGCTTGATAGAATATGTCTTGATGAACTAAATATGATGTATCTACAGTGTGTACAGAAGGCAATGGAGAAAGGAATTCAACATGTGCTAATTCTATTATGACAAAGAGTATGTCTCTAGGCATACGCGGATTGGCCTAAGGGAAGTAGCATATGCACGCGGAAAAGAATGTTCCAAGTCGCGTATGGGAAAAAGTGCTCAAAAAGTGAAAAACCAGGGGTAACCACCATGGTATTGACCCATTGTATTGGGTAATGATTCGCCTAATTGACCCCGTCCAGGAATACCATCGGAAGTAATGTAGTTTTGGGCTCATGGTATTGTTTTGGCTCATGGTATTGAAAAAGGGGCCCGTGGTATTGAAGGCTCATGGTATTGTCTTGGCTCATGGTATTGAAAAAGGGGCCCGTGGTATTGAAAAAAGATAAACCTATATAAGGAGAAGAAATTCATTGTGCAAATAATGAGAGTGGGGGCAAGATGTTTGAGCTTGAATGAATACTTCTCTGTGAAGTATATCTGCATGAAAAGGGTAAGGGTTTGATGATAGATCTGAATCTATCATGCACCAATGATGAAGAAGGGGATCTAGATCTGAAATGTACTTGTATCTGCTAGATCTGTTTATGAATTGATTAGGTCTGTGATGAGGCGAACATCTGTCTGAAGTAAAGGGTTGAATCTGAACTGAATGTCTGATCTGAAGAAGCATGCAGCTCTGTAATGGTTGAAGATCTATACGCTACTTTATCGCAGAGGAAGCGCGTATATACGCGGCTTCGATGAAGAGAAAGCGCGTATGCGCAATGAAATATATACAGAGGTATACGCTGGTGTGTGTGGACTAAAGCGCGTATATACGCGACATCAGTAAAGTGAAAGCGCGTATGCAAACTAGGATTTGCTGAAGCATGGGGTATGAAACATCTGATTTGTTCTGCTGTATTACTGCTATCTGATCTGTGTTGTTTGAATTGATAAGTATCTGTTGGTGATGTATGTTTGAGCTTAAAATTATTGAAAGGGTCCAGTCTGAAAATATGATGAAACGTGGCCTACAAGTGGTGTCCTAGTGGAAGCTTTGGATCTAGTGTGAAAATTGATGAAACGTGGTCCATGGTGGAGCTGAGGGTTATAGCCTTCAGTCAGGGGGTTGTAGCTCCCTTCCAGGTGAGGCTGGTAAACGAGATCAGGGGGTCATAGCTCCCTTCCAGGTGAGGCAGGTAAACGAGATCGGGGGGTCGTAGCTCCCTTCCAGGAAAGGCTGCTAAACGAGTCAGGGGGTTGGAGCTCCCTTCCAGGAGAGGCTGGTAAACGAGCGCAGGTGGGTGCCTGCGTGCTGGTAGGAGTCTGTGCCAGCACATATGTTGTAAGATGCTTTCTCTATAATAAAATATTGAAGGCTGAGCAACTGCAGCGGTGGTTTTCTCCCGACTTGGGTTTCCACCTAAAATCCTGGTGTTCATGTGTGATGCTTTGTGTGATGGTTTATTCTGTTCTTACTGCACATGTTTACTGTTTATAGAACATTTAATGAATGAATGATGGAATGATATAAGTGAAGAACTAATGGCATAATTAGATCTCTGTGTATACGCGAGTTTTATGAAGGATATCCGCGTGTATACGCTAGTTGTCTTCAGCAAAGTAGCGTATGGGTTTTAAAGGAATGAAAAAGTAAAAAGTTTGAATATGCAGTAAATACTGATTCACCCCCCCCTCTCAGTATTTTTCCCAACAATTGGTATCAGAGCAGGTTCTTCTGCAGAAGCTTGATCGCTTGAAGGAGATCCGTCGCAATGGGAAGTTAAGAAGGAGTGATGTCTATAAAGCCACCTCTATTCAATGGAAGCAATCTGATATTCTGGAAGGTACGAACAAAAGCATATCTGCAAAGTCTTGGTGCAGATGTATGGGCAATCGTGGAAGAAGGTTATCAATACCCGGCAAGTATTCCTACTGATGCAACTGAAAGAAAGAAGTATGAAATCAATGCCAAAGCAGTGAATGTCTTATTGGGAAGCATGTCTGAATCAGAATTTGCTAAAGTGATGCAGCTACATTCAACAAAAGAAATATGGGACAAAATCATTTTAAGCTATGAAGGAGACACAAAGGTAAAAAGTGTAAAACTCCAAACACTTAGAATTGAATATGAAAATTTGAAGATGCATAGTGATGAGAGTGTTGCCAGTTTCTTTCTTCGTCTGGATGATATTGTAAATCGAATGAGAAATTTGGGTGAAACCATAACTGATACTACTCTGGTGGAAAAGGTCTTAAGATCCTTGACTTCAAAATTTGACTCTAAAGTTTTAGCTATTGAAGAAAGGCAAGATCTGCAAACTCTTACTATTGTTCAATTACATGGTATCCTGATTGCTTTTGAAATGAGACAAGGAGGTCCTTCTCAAATCAGAGAAGCTGCTTTTAAGGTATCTGCAAGAGGAAACGAAAAGGAAGTTGTCAAAGAATCCAGCTATATATCCGATGAAGAAGAAGCGACTTTCGTGAGAAAGCTCCAACTAGGTACTGGAAGATTCAAAGGTAAGCTTCCCTTCAAATGTTTTGAGTGTGGAAAAGTTGGTCACTATGCTGCTAAATGTCCTTATAGAGAAAAACATGGCAAAGGGAAACAATTTGAAAAGAGGAAGAGTTATTATGCAAATGAAGATGATGATGAAGTGTCCAGTGAAGATGAAGAAGATTCTGACCATGATCTGAAAGTGCTCATGGCAAAGAAGCAAAAGAAGAAGTCTACTCGAAACAAGGAGATCTCTCAGAAAACATGGTTAGCAGAAATTGAATCAGATAGTGATTGGGGTCCTGATTGTCTCATTGGTACACTGATTGGTGAAGATAGTGAAATTAAAGTTGTGGATCTAGAAGAAGATCTCAAGGTTAAAGATGAAGAACTACAAAGTTCATCTAAGAAGCAAGAAACTATCAACAAAGAGATGATCTCTCAAATGGAAAAACAAAAAGAAATGCTGAATGGACAGGTGGACAAGTATCAAAGGTTTCATACTTATGCATCCAATCGAATTAAAGAACTAGAAGCAGAAATCAACGATCTAAATGCAAATCTCGAAAAATCAAGCAAGAAGAATGAAGGACTTGAAGCTGCAATCATCTCTCTACAAACAGATCTTGAAGTAGCAAGTAAGAAGATTGAGGAACCTCTACAAACGTTTGAAAAGGAAGGCCTTGAAGCAGAAATCATCTCTCTCAAAGAAGATCTTGAAAAATAAAATAAGAAGAATGAAGAGCTACAACAAACATGTGAAGAAAACGAATATTGGTTGAAAGAAGAGATTCTAAATCTGAAGGATCAAGTAGAAGATGGAAGAAGGAAAGAAGAAAGCATGACAAAGCAATGTCAAGCCTTGGAGGTTGAGGTAAACATTCTCAAAGGTAAATTAGAAGAAAAGATTAAACTTTTGAGGTTTCATGATAGTACTAATATTTTGGAAAATATACTGAGTAATCAAAGGTCTCCTACTATCAAACTTGGTCTTGGTTTCCATGAAACTGTTAAAGGAGAATCTAGCTCACAAGGAGGTGCTAAAGAATCAAAGGATATCAATGCAAAATCTGAAGTGTTGAAAGAGTCAAAAGATCAACCAACAATCATGAATTCTCAAAGGAATTCATTCAAGAACGTTGAATGTTTTAAATGTCATAACTATGGGCATGTTGCAGCAAATTGCAGAAGCAGAACAATTCAGCCACAAACAAACAGGTACTCTGGTAGCTTCAAGGGATATTGTTTCTCATGTAACAAGTATGGACATAAAGCAGCTGATTGTAAAAGGAGTAAGATTAGAAATACTCATCATGATTCTTATGCTTATTTCTCCGGACACATGAGATGTTATTCTTGCAACAAGTATGGACATGTAGAAAAGGAATGCAGGTTGAACAGATATGAGAAATTGGATAACTTCCAGCACACAAATAGAAAGTTTAAACAAATCTGGAAAAAGATGGAGGGATGGAATAAGAATCAATCTAGAGAAGAAAATGATTTTTTTGTGGATGCTCTAGAAGACAATGATTTTCTTGAAGAAAACACTCAATTCAAGATGGAGGACCGATCAGAAACGTAGGGAATTCTGACCCTACTGCAGTCATCTGCTTCTGAAGCTGACTTTTCTTATTGACTGCAGGAATGATGTGGGATACATTATGAGATTTAGTAATGTATCGTCACAGGGGGGGCAATGTATGATGTCTCTCATGGTTGATTTGATTATTCTGGTTATATGTATTTCTGACAGAGCATCTGGTATGAAGACAATAGGTACAGGAAGTACAAGTTCAGGGGGAGATGAAGGAATGTGAAAAAATTTCTATGCTTCACTTTCCATACGCGGGTTATATTAACAAAAGTCGCATATATACGCGAGTTACAACAGACACAGTCGCGTATGCATTGATGATAAGAGAATTTATATGAGAGCTGAAGATCTGGAGCAGAGGTTCAGGGGAAGCATCAGTCTGACTATTAATAACTATATTATTGACTCAATTTCAGCTTAGTTTCTCAATAATGAGGAAACAATACATGGTGTCTTGTGTTGAATATTGTGGATGAGTCCTGTTTGCTTGTTGATGAAGAGTATTCATTATTGAGATGAAAGTCCTATAATTCGGAGATAAGGGTAGCCCATGCAGAGATTGTTGCTGATGACTTTTTGATGAATGTTTTCAGGTTGCACAAGAAGGAGCACTGGTCTAGGGGGAGTAGCAGGTTGAATACTAATAATTGCATTGTTGGCAATATGACTGCTTATTCTTGGTTTTTGTGATACTCATGCTCAAATGATGATGACTTGGGACATGGTTTATTATGATGAGATTTTGAGCCCTGGTTGCTGATAAATATCTTGTGTGCTCACACATGGATGAGTTGGATGTCGTTTGATTCAGAAATAAGAATAGATCATGCAGAGTTTGTTACTATGGTTGAGATCTTTTGCCTACATACGTTACTTCATGTTAAATCTGGAAGATCTTGATGATATTGG
The DNA here is from genome assembly GCA_034641835.2 of Pinus albicaulis. Classification (NCBI taxonomy): domain Eukaryota; kingdom Viridiplantae; phylum Streptophyta; class Pinopsida; order Pinales; family Pinaceae; genus Pinus; species Pinus albicaulis. The sequence continues at coordinate 393,731 of JAXQQM020062078.1, read as the reverse complement.
ACCACATGGATGATTGCTTGACACATATTTGAAGATGTTGTTCTGGTATGATAATCTCTCTTGAAAAGATTGTATTGATGCTGCAAAGAATCTGAAGGCTTGGTTACTAATGTGCTTATGCTACAACCGTTGGATGACGCTTGAAGACACAACTACACTGTTCTATCTATCTGTAGTCTAGGGAAGCATTCAAATATCCCAGAAAGAAGCTGAACACTGTCTTTTTCTCACAAGAGGATCAGATCTGGTTAAAATATAGAAGATGGTATTGGATACGCGGGTTTCCTGAAACACAGTCGCGTATATACGCGAGTTCATGCACAGAAAACCACGTATGTCTGATTGCTGACATTTTTCTGTTTGGAGTCAGCTCTCTTCAGCACAGCTGCAGTGCTGTTTGGTATCTCTGATACTGTTTGGTATCTCTGGTGGTGTTCCAGTTCTCATAATTCTATTTCTAATGTTTTGATAAAAATGCCTTGACGATTTGTTGGTAAAAGTGTTCAGGATGCACAAACTAAGGGGGAGCCTTAGTCATATGGAAAGGTTGCTTGGATGCACAGATTCAGGGGGAGCATTAGCTTTGCTGAGTATAATGCATTGTTGGCATTATGATGGTTCTGAAATATGTTCTCTTTCTTGAGGACCTTCTGGTGTTGGTTATGAAAAGTCATATTTGTATCTTGATGAAAAGGTCATGTTGAGACCCATGATGTAAAATTGTAATTTTCAGTCATGTAAGGACTTGTCAAAATTTGTAAACCCACTTGGTTGGGTAGCTGAGTCAAATTTTGTAAACTCACTTGGTTGAGTAGCTGAGTCAAATTTGTAAACCCACTTGGTTGGGTAGTTGAGTCTCATATGTAAATCCACTTGGTTGGATATTTGATGTAAGTATGAGTCTTTGGTGATAGGAAGTTCATAGAGTCATGTACTTCATTGAAAATTATGTTTGAAGATTCAGCATGAACTCAGGGGGAGCTTGGTCACTTCAGTATACATCAGATCTGCAGAACGCTTCTTCCACATGAGGAGAAAAGGGGGAGAGTATGTTGGTTTTTGATCCACCCTTTGCCCTTGATGTCAAAGGGGGAGAGTGACATGGTGTTTGAATGCAGATAATGGTGTCAAAGAATTGGGAGAGTGACATGGTGTCAATGTACTTATCTGTTGTGGTAACCAAACACCATCGTGGTTGCCATCAAGTCCAAAGGGGAAGATTGTTGGAAATATGATGCAGAGTGTTGTCCTTGATGGCAACCCACTGAATGAAGATGAAGACATGCGACTGTTGACATGTGTTGTCCTTGATGGAAAACCACCTGATGAAGTAATACTTGACCTAATGGACTTGGTAAATGATGTAAATCTAATGTGATATGATGTTTGTTGACAATATGATGCTGAGTGTTGTCCTTGAATGGCAACCCACTTGATGAAGATGATGGCAACTTACTTGATGAAGTTGTGCTTGATAGAATATGTCTTGATGAACTAAATATGATGTATCTACAGTGTGTACAGAAGGCAATGGAGAAAGGAATTCAGCATGTGCTAATTCTATGATGAAAAAGAGTATGTCTCTAGGCATACGCGGATTGGCCTAAGGGAAGTCGCGTATGCACGCGGAAAAGAACGTTCCAAGTCGCGTATGGGCAAAAGCGCTCAAAAAGTGCAAAACCAGGGGTAACCACCATGGTATTGACCCATTGTATTGGGTAATGATTCGCCTAATTGACCCCGTCCAGGAATACCATCGGAAGTAATGTAGTTTTGGGCTCATGGTATTGTTTTGGCTCATGGTATTGAAAAAGGGGCCCATGGTATTGAAGGCTCATGGTATTGTCTTGGCTCATGGTATTGAAAAAGGGGCCCGTGGTATTGAAAAAAGATAAACCTATATAAGGAGAAGAAATTCATTGTGCAAATCATGAGAGTGGGGGCAAGATGTCTGAGCTTGAATGAATACTTCTCTGTGAAGTATATCTGCATGAAAAGGGTAAGGGTTTGATGATAGATCTGAATCTATGATGCACCAATGATGAAGAAGGGGATCTAGACCTGAAATGTACTTGTATCTGCTAGATTTGTTTATGAAGTGATTAGATCTGTGATGAGGCGAACATCTGTCTGAAGTAAAGGGTTGAATCTGAACTGAATGTCTGATCTGAAGAAGCATGCAGCTCTGTAATGGTTGAAGATCTATACGCTACTTTATCGCAGAGGAAGCGCGTATATACGCGGCTTCGATGAAGAGAAAGCGCGTATGCACAATGAAATATATACAGAGGTATACGCTGGTGTGTGTGGACTAAAGCGCGTATATACACGACATCAGTAAAGTGAAAGCGCGTATGCAAACTAGGGTTTGTTGAAGCATGGGGTATGAAACATCTGATCTGTTCTGCTGTATTACTGCTATCTGATCTGTGTTGTTTGAATTGATAAGTATCTGTTGGTGATGTATGTTTGAGCTTAAAAGTATTGAAAGGGTCCAGTCTGAAAATATGATGAAACGTGGCCTGCAAGTGGTGTCCTAGTGGAAGCTTTGGATCCAGTGTGAAAATTGATGAAACGTGGTCCATGGTGGAGCTGAGGGTTATAGCCTTTAGTCAGGGGGTTGTAGCTCCCTTCTAGGCGAGGCTGGTAAACGAGATCAGGGGGTCGTAGCTCCCTTCCAGGTGAGGCTGGTAAACGAGATCGGGGGGTCGTAGCTCCCTTCCAGGAGAGGCTGGTAAACGAGTCAGGGGGTTGGAGATCCCTTCCAGGAGAGGCTGGTAAATGAGCGCAGGTGGGTGCCTGCGTGCTGGTAGGAGTCTGCGCCAGCACATATGTTGTAAGATGTTTTCTCTATAATAAAATATTGAAGGCTGAGCAACTGCAGCGGTGGTTTTCTCCCGACTTGGGTTTCCACCTAAAATCTAGGTGTTCATGTGTGATGCTTATGTGTGATGGTTTATTCTGTTCTTACTGCACATGTTTACTGTTTACAGAACATCTAATGAATGAATGATGGAATGATATAAGTGAAGAACTAATGGCATAATTAGATCTCTGTGTATACACGAGTTTTATAAAGGATATCCGCGTGTATACGCTAGTTGTCTTCAGCAAAGTAGCGTATGGGTTTTAGAGCATGAAAAAGTAAAATTTTTTGAATATGCAGTAAATATTGATTCACCCCCCCCTCTCAGTATTTTTCCCAACACCCTTTTTATGATGGTGATTTTGTTCAGGTCAACCTATATTCCTGCTTGTGATATTGAGTGGCCCAGGACTATTCCTGCTCTTTTAAGAATTCACACTTTTCCAGACTCAAGGAGATATGCATTTCAATGCACCTTCTCAACACGTTTCCCAAATTGGAGAGAGCTTCTTGGAAATCATCCCCATAAGGTGTGAAATCGTCCATGTAGACACTAGTACAAAATAGCTAATTAGTTACTAAAAAAATGACTAAATTTTTCATATAAACGACTATTTTTCAGTCAGTGACCAATAGTAACTAATTTACAGTATCTTATAACACGACCAAATTTTAGTCATTTTTAGCTTAGTCATTAATTGGTTGTCTAAATTTTACTATTTAGTAGTATATTTAGTCATAAATTTCGTCATTAACTTGGTCATTGATTTAGTCATTAATTGCCACAATTAATGACCAAATATACAACAAAATATATTACTAAATGATCACTCGGAAAAACCAATTAATGACCAAAATTTTGTTTGTGTTATAAGATACTGTAAATTAGCTACCAATAGTCATATATATGAAATTTTTAGTCATCGTTTGAAACCAATTAATGACCAAAGAATTATGACTAAATTTTGGTCATGTTATAACATACTGTAAATTAGCTACTAATAGTTGTATATATGCAAAATTTAGTCATAATTTGTAATCACAAATTTATCATTTGCAACATTAATTTAGCTTTGTTTGGTAGTTTCATATTCATTATATAAATGACTACTTTAGTATTTTATATTCATTTCATTTACTTTCATTAACAACCAAAGTTATAAGCAACTAATTTAGTCGTATATTCATTTTATTTGTGTTCATCAGTAATCAACATAAACTACTAATTTAGTAGTTTTAGATTGACTTTATGTATTCATTATTAATCAATATATATTTATTAGTATGATTTTGTAACTAAATTAAAAAAATAAGTTTCATACAATGAAGATGTTCATCTAATATGAAAATGCAAAGTTACATATGTTAATTAAAATACTTAATAACATCAAGTGCATCTATAAATAATTTCAACCAAATAAATTATGTTATATAAAATATCAAGTATTATAGTATGAGTTTCCAGCTTAATATTGGCTAGAATACAATTTACACATGAAATATTATTTCATCACTTCAAAACATTTTCATTGTGTTGCCGAGGCATTGCAGGTGAATTCACTAACTCTGAAGACTTGACCATCAATATCTATGTGTGTGTCTTATGTAGGGATTGGCTCTACAGGTACCACTAAACCAGTTTTCTTCTCTCTCTTTAATTTTCATTTTGTCGCTCCAGTGTTATTGTTCCCCTCTTTCTTCAATTCTCGCTTCTTACCATCAATACTAAGTTCATTTTCTAAAAAAAAGAAAGAAGATACAATGCATAGTATAAGACATGAAAGATGATGAACACCAGAATATAAAATAAAGTAGACTATGAAGGATTTATACAATATATACCTCAACATCAACAATATTGTCAATTCCATTTTACCCCATAAAAGCCAAAAACTCGAACAAGTTTTCTTTAGTTGAGAAGTAGTGGCCACTATGTGGCTAGATGACCTGTATAAACAAATAAAATAAAACATCACCATAGAAAATAACACCTTATTAAAATTAGTAATAAACCTTCAAGGAAAGCTTAGACACAATCATTCCAACTAAGTTACATGCTAAAAAATTGCAAGTTGTAGATTACTTATACAATGTGGGAGTGCAAACTTAAACTCCTAAAAATTGCCAAAGCTAAGTCTAGAATAAAATGAAATGAAGTAAAAAGGATACAATAATAGGATAGCCTCCTATAAATGTATATAACCTGATAATGTAGAAGGATAAGTGAATAAGTCCAGGGCTCGAGGTCGATGATATCAAGAATGCCCAAATTTGATGAGCATCTCTTCAAATAAGATCTATTATTTGGGTCCATTATCACATATCAAATTATTAATGTTTAGTTTATATTTATGGATCACTATAGTATAAGTGGATAAATTGTAAAGAAAATTCCCTTACCATTGTATTCCTGACCCATGGCACAAATATTCACTAGGATTTTGAGAAAATTTCCAAGATCGAAAATATGTAGCAATCACCACTAGTAATCCCCAAAATAGGATTATTTTGGAATGTAACTTCCAGATTCTAGTTGTTATATGATTATTGAATTAAAAAGCCACACTGAATTCCAACACCAAACTTCCTATTTAAGGGAACACTTGTGGCCATCATCAATTACTCAAACTCAAAACATGAGTGATCATTATAATGAAAAGAAAAAATTAGAGTAGTTTTGATCTGTTTTGCAAATTTACATGCAAAACACCAATAGTTTTCCCATATTTACCATACTTGTAATTTCCAAGATATAACACATCGATTGATGTTTTAAAATAAATAATTGATTCAAAACAAAAAATAATTTAACATATTACAAAAATACCACCCATGTTTGATCTTCAATTAGTTCAAAATAGTTAACAAAACAACTTCAAGGAGGAGTAACAAGTAGAAATAACAAATCCGTCAATTAATAATCAATCAAAAAAGGATAAGTTTTTTTCTAAAACTTGATAAACAACTATAAATTTTGACAATCCACTGGAACTAGTGGTCTTGTTCAAAGATCAATGCTACTTAGAGAAATCATCTTCCAAATGATTTTCTCTATCCATGAAGTTTTATGCTATCCTCAAATATAATTTTCATTCAATCCTTTATGTTTCTGAAGTTTCCCAAAGGCCTTGCCAAATGAAGCAGTGAATTTTGCTTATTTTCATAAAATGATTATGGTATTGAAAAAATATAGTTTGACCATGTGATATACAATTCTAGTAAGTACGTAAAAAATTGTGCACAATATTTCTTAGAATACTTCATGTTAAAAGGAAAACTTGCATATTTCAGATAGAAAAAACAATGTAATAGAGATGGTCAATATTGCAAAACAATAGACTGGATATAAAACTATAGGTAGAACTAACAAAATCCTAATTGTAATACAATTGTTATGAAACCAGCTCCAAAAATAGAAGAAAAGAGAGATCAACACCTTAGAAATCAGCCACTTTGTGGGGGAAACCTCCAATACATTACATAACTGAAATTTTTTTGGATGAGACAAATGACAAAACCTCATTTCTATATATACGAGTCCATGGGGCCACAATATAATCCTAGCCAACCTAACAATAATAATGTAAGGGAAAAATGATAACAATATGGGGGATACATTGGTACAAAAATAGCAATAAGGGGTCTACACTAACAAATTTAAGGGGATAAACTAGTATTATAGGGACCTAACATGCCCTTCTCCTTCAAACAAGTGTTGCCCTCAAAGCTTGATTATTTATGGATTCTTCTATATAAAATTATCATGCTCCCATGTGCAATATTCAATGGGTAAGTTCTTCCACTTGCTAAGATACTCTAAAATTGATCGATTTGGTAGTTGTTGAGTTCTTGTTTCTATGACTGCTTCAGAACTTCTTTTGCTGCAGCTTTGATCTTCCTCTTGTTTCATTCGATTCTACACCAAAGTTAGGTTATCCTTTGAGAGTTGGAGAACTTGTTATTGATGCTCGATGTGATCTTCCACTATTTAATCATCCATATTAGCTTTCATTTTATCCTTCAAACCATCCAACTTAGCTTCCATTTTTGTTTTTAAACCATCTATGTTATCTTTGATTGATGTTTGTAAGATCGAAATTTGTTGCACTTGGTATCGGAATTTTGATATCTCATATTGCAATTCTTCTTCTTCATGCATCATAGTATAGCTTTATGGGGACTTAATGGGTGTGGAATTATTTTTTGTAGGAATTATAAAACCAAATACTAATAAAAATTCTTCAATATTCCCTTTGAATCAATTCAAACTACTTTTTCAAACAAACGTTATGCAATCTTAAAAAACAAATACACACCTTTTTCTTTCTTTTGAGGAGCTCGATATTGAAACTAAATTATATCTGTGATTTCGGATCTTCAATATCTGAAATTTGGTCCTGTAGTAGCCCTCTGAATCTTATTTCTAATGCCGTAGGTCTGACCTGATTTGGATTCTTCAAGGCAAATTTATGCCCAATATCCCACAATGACCTAATTATGGACTAGTTCAATAGAGAAAACTTGTATGGTGTGCTAGGTGTCATTGTTTCCTCCTTAGGATTTGAAATTGGTATGCAAGAAACTAAAGTCTATGTACTTGTAGCAACTTTTTACGGAATTTGAATCCGATGCTCAGAGAAAGAGTTATAATTATTTTCCCATGGTCACCTCTTTGAGATGAAATTTGAGAGCATGAAAAAACCCTAACTTCCACAGATCATATCTCCGAAACTATTGTGAACCAAGATCTGAAATTTTTACACGACGTTCCTTAGGATTTTGGCTTATCTTTGTAAAAATTTCAACTTCTGGTCCTTCTAGAAAACAATATATATTCAAAATTCCACGATGACTAGTTTAGGTTAAATTAAGGAGCCTGAAAAAACCCTAACTTCCATAGATCATATCTCTGAAACTGTTGCGAACCAATATCTAAAATTTTTACACGACGTTCCTTAGGATTTTAGCTTCACTCTATTAAAATTTTAGCTTCTGAACCTTTGTAGAAAAAAAATTATAGATAAAATTCCACGATGAACTGTTTGGAGCATTGAAACCCTAGAATCCAAGGCTCTTGTACCAAATGTTATGAAACCAGCTCCAAAAACAGAAGAAAAGACAGACCAACACCTTAGAAATCAGCCACTTCAAGGGGGAAACCTCTTATACATTACATAAATGAACAATTCTTGGATGATACAAATGAAAAAACCTCCTTTCTATATATAGGAGTCCATGGGGCCACAATATAATCCTAGCTGACCTAACAATAATAATGTAAGGGCACAATAATAACAATATGGGGGCTATAGGGGTACAAAAATAACAATAATGGGGCTACAGTAACCATAATAAGGGGATACACTATTATTATAGGGACCTAACAACAATTGAGTGATTATCCTTAGTGAAGCCGACTAGATACATACAAGTTTTCATTTTCAGCTTTCTTTCCCATATCTTTATTTGAGGTGGAAGTTAAATTCCATGCATCTTGCAAGGTTGTTTTAGCAAGAGTATATGTTTAATTCTAATATTCCATACTTTCTTTTCCATAAACAATCATAGTAGGTATTGGAGTTATTAGTTTCTACATCCACTGAGTTATCAACTTTAACCTTCTCCTTACTCGAGGTACTAATCCTTCCCCTTCTTCTTGCTTATCAATCTCATCTTTCTCCTATAGCCAACGTAGAATAATTTGGGAATAATAAAGATATTCATATGATGTCTTCAAATTTGAAAGGATGCATTTTCATTATTTAAATACTAGTAAAAAAGTGACGGGAAGACCTTAAATATAACCAAACATTTTTTGTGAAGTGGTTTGTTGCAAATGCCCATGCTAGCACAACATCATTGAAAATAAATGGTCAACAATAAATAAAACTTTTTCCCCTATCATGAACATTAGCTTAATCGTCATAAATAAACATAAACCATTTAAAACTACAAGGAATAAACAAAAATAACACCATTGATATATATTCACAGAATACTGACAACAAAAAAAGAAGTGAATTTGTTGGGTAGTAGCTCAAAACCTTGTAGTTGGAAGATGCCCTCAAGCTTGAGTAATATCTACCTATCAAGGAATGAGTTGTGACAATTGTTTCTTATGTTTACTAGGGAGAATTGCAACTGGAGCTCCAACTTTTATAACTTTAGATAAATAGTATTGGTGTTGATATGAAATGTGGCCCTCCATTATTAGAAATGACACTTCTATTGGAGTACGCACAATTATTGAAAATTCAACGTACTTCATGTATGACTGACTAGTGTGGCTGGTAATTATTGGTGCTAATCCTGATCTAGGGAACAAATGCTCAAGATATGCCCCCAAAGGAATCCGTTGAGAGTTTAAATTTCCAAACCTTCCAAATTCACCCAAACTCTTATACATGGTAGCAACTTGCAAGGCTAAGAGTCTCTCACTAGTATGACGCCAAAACTACATTAATCTGGAATTAAAAATTTGTTGATTGAAATTATTTCTATCACCAACTCCTAAATACAACTAAATAATTTTGATAATTGATTCAACTAAAAGGTCAAGTTGAGCAGGTGAGAGAGCCTTGTGTCTTAGTTTCCCTTTCTATAGTATAATTTAAGGAAGAAATTGTAGACATTGTCGTTGAATAGTAACTAAGTATTATTTTCCCTACAACCACTACATCTTATGAAACTTGAAGTTGATGAGTGGCAATCATGTTACCCTGCATGTTGGCATGTATTTGGGTGACTACAAGTGGGATTGTTGATTGAGGAACTCCATATCCACACCTCTGACTCATGCAAACTTCTCTTTGATCTACAAAGAAACAAAGACCTTTTGGTTTTGCTCCATAACTTTTGTTTCTAGTTTTTGGTTGATATCATGTAGAACAAAATTTGTATTGGGTACATATCCTGCATCCTTCATCTAGTTAGAAAACCTCTCCAACATTTTATATGCCTTATATCTAGGTATGTGAACTATTATCTAAAATGAATTCATACAATATGTTATTTGACTTATTTACATCAATCTAGTTTTTCCTGAGCTCCTTTTTCAAGCCCTAGACTTTCATCATTTTTTCTCCCTTACTACATATTCCCACATGTTAGCTACCACATAGATGTTTTAAAGTGGTACATATGCGGTAGAGTCATGGGGTTCCAACTCAACAAGACATTCTACTGTTTATTTCTCTAACTCTATATTCCCACATATTCTATAAGCCCTAAAAAATTATGCTACACTAAATCACTTGGCTCAAATAGAATTTTACAAATGACATTCATTCCCTTGGTCAAGTGTCCTCCATGGTTTATAAATCAAGACTTGTATGATCTTATAGAGTGTGAGTGAAACTTCTCCCTTAATTCCACAAGAAAAAATTGTACCGAAAGGAACATAAGAAGGAAAATAAGGAACCCTATGCTACCGTGTGGATTCTCCAGTATTTGTTTCTCTACTTGAGTCCTTTGAGTGTTCCTCATTGACCATTGTTGAGATGTTGTATACATTAGAAGCAACCACAAGGAATAGTCCATCTACACTCTCATAAATTTCAAGGGATTGTGTTGATATTTCTCTTGCATCCATTGTTGAGGTCATAATAAAATTTCCCTCTATTACGTATACATTTTTTTACTCTTCCTCTAAACAAGTTTAAGTGTTTAGTGATATATATTATAGGTACAAATATAAAAAACATATGAAGAGACTTTTGAACATGGCCTAGCCCTAATACCAAGTGTTCCTCTTCATTATAATTTGTATTTATCTTCGTTAGCACCTCACCATTAAATCCATTATCAACGTGCACTGAAGAAGATTTGTATAAATATCCATCGGAATAACCTTTGATTATTGTGCATGATAATGTTGAAAAAAGGTTGGTGATAAATTGTGAGAAACCAAATCTTTTGGTATGCAACACATCCTGAAATAATGTTGTCATTGTTTCTTATGAACATAATTTCTAACAACAACATTCCAATTGGAGGTTGTGAAGAGGTAATATAGTTTACCTAAAAACTTGTCCCCATATTTTGATGAAAAACATGATCCAAGGAACCTCAAACTTATACGAGTTTCCAACATTGCAGTTGCACCACCTAATGAATATCCTTTCTTTTTTGAAAGTTTATATAACTCCAATGTGGGAATACCCTTAGAACGAGCTAAGAACCCCTATGTGTAGCAGGTTTGGTTCCACCTTTATGTCCTTTTTCTTTTACTAATTGAAGCCTATTGTGTTTGGATCCTTCTTAATCACAATTTTGTACCATACTTCTCTCATTACAAGTGGTATAATTTGTGCCATCATGGAATACAGTTCCACATGAGGGGACTTGCTCTAATGAAGGATGAATATGTTCCAAAGATACGATTTCTCCACAAAAATCTACATTGAACTTATTAATTGATCATACCATATTAGATGCAAGTTTCTTATAAATTTACTCAGATGGCACCATAGCACAAAGAATTTCATACAAATCAGTGTCACTCTCTGCCTTCACAATATTACAGAAGACTTGAAGTTGATATCTCCTATGATTGTTAGGATATTCCGACACATAAAAAATTGTTAAGAATAACTTCGTCTAGTGTAGAGTTAGGTAAAGTGTGTTTCTTTACCATGTACATTTGTAACTAATAATCCGACGGTCACGATTTGTAGTGATCTGATGGTTATCTCTCACCTTGTTATTAACGACACTTGATCCGTGGCTTAACACTCGATTGGTCCATGATCTCTATTTAAAGAGAATGGAGGGTCATTTTTTCAGTAACCGTTTATGAGATAAACATATGTAACTTTTATTTTTATATTAATAAATTGCCTGAAGTGGCCGCGTTGGCTCAGGCCGTGGACTATTTCCCTATTTGAGGGTTTTAACCACGTGATTATACTGGTGTACTGAATTTTGATTTGTTTGTGAGCAGTGACCTTTGGTTCTTGATCTAAGGAACTTGCCCTTTAAATTTCTACAAGGTATCAGAGCTATTTTGAAGGCCGCGTCCGTTGTTTATCAAAATCCGAAGCCGGTTTGATTGCATGCGAATTTCATTTTGTAGATCTACTATTTCTAAACATTTTTGGGCTTGGAGAACTATTCGATTCTGTCTAGAGCATCTATTATAGGGAGGAATGCCTTTCGTTTCATGTGAAAAGGTTTCCGGCTGCCCAAGTTATGACAATTTAGATCTGGAGGTATAAAGCATCTATTTTGTAGTGATATTTGTTAATAGTTCTGCTTATTTCGGTTTTTTTCTATTTATTTTTGGTATTAAGTTTTATTTATTTACTGGATCTATACCCTCTTCTCTATGTATGCTCTTTTTTGTGCACTGCGTGAGATCTCGGCAAATCAGAAACAGGAAAAAGATATATTTTTTTCTACGTATGCTCTTTCCCCACGTCTTTGTACGATCTCAGGAAATCAGAAATAGTGGAAAAGGTGATAGTTTCTTGTAAGGCTAATCGAAAATCTAACATTCTATCGTAAGGCTTTGCTTTTCATTTTTTTTGTGCAAGAAAAGGCACACACACCAAAGAGTTAAAAAAAAAAAAAAAAAAACCTTCCTCCTTTCATACAATAATGTGATCTGTTTACTATCTCACTTGGTGAGGGGTTAGTTTATGAGAATATAGGTCTTGGGTTCAAGTCTCCTTCTCAAGCTTATTTTGTAAGAAGTGTTTTTTCAAAGGGGCAGAATTTTTTTTAAAAACCGCACTTCATCCGCTTCCTGTAACTATTCAACATCTACAACTCAAATTTTTCAAAAGGCATAACTTCTTCATCCGGAAGCCGTTTTTTGAGATGTTTTTTTTAAACGGCCTAATTTTTTGAGATTTTTCCATTGGAGCAGTTAGTTTCAACTTTTCTCAGCTTTAGGTTTTTAAAAAAATGGAAAGTGCATGCCCGGTTATTCTTAACAGTACCAATTATTTCCAATGGCTACCTCACATGGTAGATATACTTAGAATTAAATGGATTTATAGAATAGTCGTAGGACAAGAAAATAAACCTTCCGATGATGATAAAGCTGCTAAATGGGAAAATAAACAAGATCAAGCACGAGGGTTGATAGGAATGTCCATTGCTCAAGATCTTCGATTTCATATCCTTGAAATTAACACCCCTGATGAAGCCCAGGAAAAGCTAAAAACTAGTTTTAGCATTCAAAATCAAATCTGGGCCACTAGCTTGAAAATGAGTTCCTTACTTTGGACCCCAATAATTTCTCCTCCATTGAATATTTTTTATCCTAATTCAAGACCCTCAGAATTCTTTTAGAAGGTTGTAAGATCAAAAAGGACGATGGTAGCCTCATCTATTGCATTCTTGATAAGCTTGTCCCTGCATAATCTGTATTTGTTTCCGCCTTCCATTCCACTAGAGAAGCCATCATTTCTTCAGGAACCACCTACAAGAATCCCTCTTTTGATTCCTTTGCGATTCTTTGATAAGAGAGCAAGAAAAACTTTTACATCTTGGTCTTATCACTACTGGAAATGATTCTAAGAAAGCCTTAGCAGCCCAAAAACAACCATATCAAGAGAATCCCAAGAAGTCATATCCTAAAAAATATGGTCCTAAACCAAACAAGGGCCCTAAGAAATTTTAGCCGCAAACTGAAAAATCAAATCACCAAAATAATAAGGCAAATCAAAACAAAGGGAAGAAGATAGATAGACACTGAAACTTTTGCAATCGGGATGGCCATATAGAGTCCAAATGTTTTAAGAATATGGAAGCCTTAGAAGCAGCAATGAAGAAGCACAACATCAATTTGGATCATTCTTCACCTTCATCTTTAGGCATGACACTTTTTGCTTGTGGTTGTCAAGCATCAAAATCTGGTTATGCATTAAATGTATCTTATTCTTCTCCTTCTCATGAGTGGCTCATTGATTCTGAAGCTTCTTACCACATGGCTCAAAATAAATCCATGTTTTCTTCTTTAACTGATTGTAACAACAAACATATTTATGTTGGTGATGATAGATCTCTTAGTGTTGTAGGATCTGAAACCATTCATCTAGATAATGGTCAGTTTAATGATGTACTATGTGTTCCTACCTTGTCATGCAACCTTCTATTTGTTTATCAGATAACTCATTCAGGTGAAGGGAAAACAGTAAAATTCTCACCTCATGATGTTGTAATCAAGGACCTCAAATATCCTAAACATATTTTAGCTACTAGCATTGCTGATGATTCCACAAGGCTGTATAAGTTTGACAACTTTGGGTCATCATGTCTTCCCTCTGTTTTGTTGCTCATAATGATGATGTGAGAAAAATTTGGCATGAGTGATTTGGTCACTTAAACTATCTCTCTCTTCAAACTCTATGTAAGGAAAATATGGTGACGGGCCTTCCTATGGTATCTTGCTGAGATGGTGTTTGCTCCAAATGTGTACTCGAAAAACATCATTGGGATAGTTTTGACAAATGCGCCTCTTGGCACGCTTCAGCTCCTTTGCAACTTGTGCACAGTGATTTATGTGGTCCACTTCCTGTTGTTTCTTTCTCTGGTTGCAAGTACTTCTTAACTTTCATTGATGATTTTTCCAGACGCACATGGGTATATTTCTTAAAACTCAAGAGTGAATTTTTTAACATGTTCTTGGCCTTTAAGGCATTTTTTGAGAAACAATATGGACATCAAATTCTTAATTTGAGATCAGACAATAGCGAAGAATATGTTAACAACAAATTTTTGAACTTCTGCACTGAGCATGGCATTCAATTGCAACATATTGTTCCATATACTCCACAACAAAATGGTGTAGCTGAAAGGAAGAATCGCACCTTAAAAGAAATGGCTAATTGTATGCTTCAATCTAAAGGACTTGGTCTCAATTTTTGGGCAGAAGCCATTAAATGTGCAAATTACATAGTATAACTCCAAAAGAATCTTGGAGCTCAATCAAACCCGATGTAAGTCACTTTTGTGTTTTTGGAAGTGATGTTTGGGCCCATATTCTAGATGCGAAACATAAAGCCTTAGAACCTAAGAGTGAGAAATGTATTTTTGTTGGATATTCTGTAGATGTCAAAGGATATATACTTCTTCAACCAAAATCCAAAAATATAATTATTAGAAAAGATGTAAATTTTGATGAAAATATATCGGCCTGTGAGCCTAGATCGACAGGTGTCCCACCTTTGGCCTACGAGCCTGATTCGGCATATGTGCCACCTCCCTCTCTCTCTTCTATTATTAATATCATTCCTTCTTGTTTAGATGATGAAAACGAGGATGAAAATCCTCCTCCACCTCGTGAAATTGTTCCTTATAATCCACCGCTTCCAAGATGGGTCCGCTCTACTCGGGATGCAACAGGTTCTCTTGCAGGTGACCCTGTCGATTGATGACGTACACTTTCTAAGCTCAAAAGAGCTTCTTCCTTATTGGCTCAAGTTCTAGAAAATCCCAATCCAGAAATATTTGAAGAAGCCTCCCGTCATCCATCTTGGGATGAAGCTATGAATGAAGAATATTGTTCCTTATTGGCGAATGATACTTGGGATCTTGTTCCTCTTCCAAAAGGAAGAAAACTTGTCAGATGCAGATGGGTTTACAAAATAAAGTTTGGACCAGATGGAAAAGTGGATAGACATAAAGCTCGTCTTGTCACTAAAGGATTTTCACAAGTTGAAGGCATTAACTATACTAAAACCTTCTCCCCTATTTCCAAAATGAATTCTATCCGCCTTGTTCTTCCCCTTGCTGCTTCCTTTAAATGGGAAGTCCATCATATGGATGTTAAATCTGCCTTCTTACATGGAGATTTACATGAAGAAATGTACATGGAACAACCCCCTAGCTTTATCCAAAATTACTCTAGCCTTGTTTTTCACCTTAGGAAGTCTCTCTATGGTCTCAAACAAGATCCTCGGGCTTGGTATGCAAAAATGGATAGATTTCTATTAGATAATGGATTTCTAGGTGTCATTTTGATAACACTGTCTACACCAAGAAAGTGGGTAAGTCCTTCACCATCCTTGTTCTTTATGTTGATGATCTTATCCTTTCTGGTAGTGATCCAAACCATATAAACCATGTGAAGTCTAGCCTCAAAAAGAAGTTTCAAATGACAGACTTAGGACACTCACATTATTTCCTTGGTCATTAAGTCTTGCAATCCAAGGAAGGCATTACCCTCTCTCAGTCCAAGTATGCCTGTGATATTCTACACCAATTTCACATGGAAGGCTGTAAGCCAGCCCCTTCTCCCTTTCAGTCTAGAGTCAAGCTTTCAGTCACTTTTACTACCCCTGAAGTTGATGCTACCTTATATCGTCAACTTGTTGGTAAACTTCTGTATCTAACCCATACCCATCCTGGCCTTTCTTTTTCCGTTGGTCTTGTTGTTTGATTTATGCACCAACCTCATGAAAGTCACTAGAAAGTAGCTAAAGGAATACTTCGATATATTCGAGGTACAGTTCAGTTCAGGATTCATTGCAAAGCAGGAGCATCTGGATTGTTGATTGATTTCACTAATTCTGATTGGGCTGGTGACCCTGATGATCGAAAGTCTACTGTAGGATATGTATTCACTCTTAGTTCAGGACCTATTACTTGGTCTTGTAAGAAACAAAGTGCCATCTCTCTTTCTTCAGCAGAAGCACAGTATCGTGGTGTAGTTGAAGCAAACAAGGAAGCCATGTGGCTTCGTCAAATTCTGTTTGAATTTGGTCTTCATCAATAGCATCCAACTACACTTTGGTGTGATAATCAAAGTGTCATTCAGCTATGTAAAGATCCAGTTCAGCATCAGCGTATGAAACAAATTGAACTCCACATACACGTCATCAGAAATCTCATTCATGATCGTGTTCTGAAGTGCAGTATTGTCCAACCAATGATCAAGTAGCCGATATCCTTATGAAGGGTCTCACAGAAGCGAAGCTTACCAAACTTCAGTCCATGCTTGGAGTTCATGAAAGTTGTCATTAAGGGGGGATAGGCTCTAATGCCTCCTTCCTTCTCCTATTGTGTCACTTTTGTAAATCCTTCAATCCTATCCCAGTTTGTTCTTAAGGGGAGATGTTAGGATATTTCGACACATAGGAAATAAGCTCCTTTTGTGTCACCTTTGTAAATCCTTCAATCCTATCCCAAGTTGTTCTTAAGGGGGGATGTTAGGATATTCCGACACATAGGAAATAGTTAAGAATAACTTAGTCTAGTGTAGAGTTAGGTAAAGTGTGTTTCTTTACCATGTACATTTGTAACTTATAATTTGACGGTCATGATTTGTAGTGATCTGACGGTTATCTCTCACCTCGGTATTAATGACACTTGATCTATGGCTTGACACCCAATTGGTCCATGATCTCTATTTAAAGAGCATGGAGGGTCATTTTTTCAGTAACCGTTTACGAGAGAAACATATGTACGTAAATTTTCTTTTTATATTAATAAATTGCCTGAAGTGGCCGCGTTGGCTCAGGCCGTGGACTATTTCCCTCTTTGAGGATTTTAACCATGTGAATATACTGGTGTACTGATTTGTGATCTATTTGTGGGCAGTGACCTTTGGTTCTTGATATAAGGAACTTACCCTGTAAATTCCTACAATGATGGTATCCTTCTTGTAATTTACTATTATCTTGTTTATCATCCTCTCATTTCCCTTTCAGCATCAATTTCCACTTCAAACAAAACCATTTCATTCCTCTCTTATTTCATTGAATTCAGACATCCAATCTTTGTTACATGGAATCCATCCATCAACCCAAACCAAGTAAAAGCTAAGGCCTCATTGGATATCTGTTTAATAATAGAAAGCAAGAAATGTAGACACCAAAAAATGGAAAAAATGCTCCATCCTTAAAATAAAATTGCAAGGCTTCCCATGGAAGCCTTTTCTCTTGTTTTCCTTCTTTCTAAATTGCATTTGTAGATTGACAAGTTTTTGTGCTCAGAAAAAGAAGGTTTGGTTCGAATGCATTTTTCATCATGTGGGCATGTGAGCCATTTCCCTCTACATCATTTTTCCCCTAAATATATTTGTGTAATATGCAACAATATGTGTAGGAGTTTTGTTAGTGTGAATTATAATCGCAAGCGTACGAAAAAAGCTCACTTTAGCTATGTATAACAAACAGCCCTAACATCAAAGATGGATGTCAATTTCCTTAGATCTATAGTTAATTGATCATAATAAATGCTACAAAATCCAGATCTATGCAGTTAAATACATTAAGCAGCAAATAAAAGAAAGAGTTTCTCCATGCATCCAATAGAGAAGACAATAATATTTTTAAAGAATTTTGTATTTAGGACACTTGGGAAGGGAACATAGAAAGATTTTACCAGTCCCCCTCAATGGGATGGGTTCTTGTATGTCCTCAGCACTTTAGATCTAAGATCTCTCTCTCTTGATGGTTTAGAAAACCCAGACAAAAAAGGAACTCAAAGGGAGCTCACAAGCAAAAAGATAGAAAAATATGACAATGATGGAGGATCAAAGTTAGACCAAAATTATAGATCCAGAGTGATATTTAGGCAACAAAAAGGTAGTGAATGAATGGAAAAACCCTTCTATTTATAACAAAATATTGAGTTATTCTAGATATTGGTGCATAATTAAAATATTATTAACCAAATCTACATCCAACTTTTCTGGAATATTTTATTATTTTTGGTGGAGGGAAAAAGAATTTGAATTTGGTCAAATCCCTTTATTTGTAAATAATAAATAAATGATTTATTTATTATTTCAAGAATGTGGTTGAGTAATAATTAAATAAATAATGATTTATTCAATTATTTATAAATGATTTAGTCAAATTTAACAAGGAATATTATTTAAATAATGTTTTAAATAGTTATTCCTAGAAAATAATAAGATAAATAGTGATTTATCTAATTAATTCTCCTGTTTTGGGAACAATATGACCAGGAATATTAATTAAATTTTTGTTTAATTAATTATCTCTTAAGGAAAATCAAACAAATAAGGATTTATTCAATTATTCCTCGTGGGGTTTCCTGTTTATACCATAAACAACTTAATAAATTATGGATTACTAAGTTATTTTTCATAGTGAAAGAAATTTTACTAGGGTAAAATTGGTCTTACATGGTGTACTTTGGTCCATCTAATAGTAACAGGTTAGATGACCAAAAATTGGTGTAACAGATTTCCCCCCAGCATGTGAGCGTTAGGAGCTAATCGTATGACTAAAGCGGTAAAGGACAAGACCCTAAGGAGGTGAGACTTACAAGTGTGACAAGTCTCTTTTTTGAGTGATTTCATGTTCTACATGAGGCGCGGGAGGCATAACTATGCTCGTCGAGGTAACAAAGTACAAAGAATGATGCGTCCAGCAAACAAGAGACCGAACTATAGAGTACATGCTGGCATAAACATGGGTCAGATAAAAACATGATAATGAATCCCACATACATACTGTACCTGGGACAACAAGCAGGAGTTATGCAATAATATATGAGTACATGGGATACAAGTACAACCAAAGAAGCCCTCTAGAATAGAAAAGGGCTCTGAAAATTTGAATGATACATGCAAACTAACGAGGCGCTGCAAGCGGCTGAGGCCGAAACCATCAAATATATGGAGCTGCATCCAAGGCTGTAGTAGATAGGTTATCCGAGCATGTGGGGGGTTACCGAAAGGGCCACCCCCTCATGAGGTCTGAAACATCTCACACACACCCGAGAATCATCGATACAATCTACTGCATCACTGAACTATCAAGTATATGGATCTCGATCATGCCATAAGGAGTTGGAGCTAAGAAAAAATAAAGTCAAAGGGCAATAAAGAGTCCCTTTGCCTGATCCAAGGAACTGAACAAGAGTGGAATTTGGAACCTAGGTACACCGCCCTCTAGACCTATCTTCTGGAATTAATAAGCTGATGTCGACAAAAGGAGGTCCACCATAAGTGAGGCAATAAGGGAACCTCAGCTAAGGCACAAGAGAAAATAGTAGAGTTACTGATAGACTAACACTAGGGATAATGGAGGAATGGGGGGTATTGAGTAGTGGGTTGACGACTTCCCTTGTTAGAGCATAAAGGGCATGTATGACCTGGTAGCTACTGAGTCGACACTAGAGGGGATAGAGGATAGTATGACTAGAGGCCAAAATGTACAAAATGAGAGAGGTAAAAAGCAATGAAGGATGGAGGACTATAGTAGGATACAAAGGAACTCGGGATAGACTCCATGGATGCGATGATGACTCAACTCAGATGCTCTAACAAGGGTGACTCGATGATGCTGCCACACAGAACATGCCTGGTGGGGACCATAAAAACATGAGTATAAGATGGTTACTCATGACAAAAATCGACATGATCATGGACAAGTATGAAGGCAAAGTGGTGCCCCATGTACAAGTGTTGCAAGTGAATAAGTTCAATTTTGAGGAGTGGTGAAGTGACCCTTCTTGGAAAAAATGTGTCCAGGTGAAGTATCAAATAAAAAAAAACTAAAGGATACCCATTTGAGAGCTCGGTGAGAGCTTTCCAATGGTGCTCATGGTTTGTCAAACCGAGCTACGGTTTGGTCGTAGCTGGCAAAAGATAAATATGGGGTTTCTCTTTTAATAAGGCATTTTCCCTCCAATTTGATTCATTTGCAAGTGTAACTGCGGTGAATGTAGAAAGGAGGAAAGGCCCTAAATCTTGCGGTGATCATAGCGGACAAACCAACCGTTGGAATCGATATTCGTCAGTTGCAGGTAAGAGACCTAACCCTAGTCTTTCATTTCAGTGGATTGAAAGTTTAGTTTAGGCACCCATAGCTCAGGAATAGGCCCTTTCTCTTCTATATGGTTGGGTCACACCTTTTGGGGAAATATCTGCGACCTGGGTAGCAGGGTTTGGACAGAAAACTGCGACCTGCCCCAGAAAAAGCCTGAAAAGTGCGACTTATCTGAGAGAGGGATTTTGGTGTTGTTTCTTACTTGAGATCTGGGTTTTTATGGTTGAATGCAGTCTTTCCTTCCTGTACACTAACAAATATGATGGTTTTATGTAGATATAGCAGAGTTGAGGATCAACTAGAGAGAGAGAGAGACCTGGACACATTATGGTTGGAGATCCGAGAGGATATGGTGTCTGCACTACATTGGCTAGGTTTGGGTCCTGAATTTTGTGGAGAACCCTTTGATGAGAGTTGGAGAGCCCTTGTTGGCCTGAATGTCAGCTATTGGGATCCGGATCATGAGATATTTATAGTGCAGAGGCACTGAATCAAGTTGAATATCTAGGATATATATTTTATGACTGGTCTCCCACCACTTGGGATGGTGGAAAATATGTAGCCAGTGTTACCGCGAGGGCAAAACATTATGGAGTTTATGGAGCACCATTGTCGACTGGGACTCCATGTGAAGGGGACACGAATACCGATCAGGGATGTAGAGTGGCTAGAGACCTGTGTTGTGGCCACAGTGGTGCTATAGATCCTGGGCAACCAGGCACTCCACCACAACATTGGGGGTCAGATGATACTTTTTTAGAGTGTGTTGAGTGGGACCTACTATGGGTGGGCTGTAATGATGTTGTCGTCATTGAAACAATAGTTTTCACTATTCAAGCAGCAAGTGAACCATGACTGTGCATATGGCACAGTGTTGTGCTCACTCTTCTTTGAGAAGATCCCAACACTTCGACCTCGCATACAGATCCAGGATGGGCACCTGAGAGAGCCCAGGATGCGGCGTTGGGTGCAGCTACTATGCAGAGGGGGAGGTGGAGCAGTCAGACAGGTGTTCAGACCCAAGTTTTTTGCTCATTGGGATTAGATGCCATTGTACATAGACAACTATCCCTACAGTGGGATGAGTTATCATGGGGACCCGGACTTGCCACTGCCACCAGGTCGAGCATGGGGGCCCGATGGTAAGTGACAAGTTGCTAATATGTTATGTGCATTTTAAGTTTCATAATATTGTATGTGGTACTGATTCATTCACATGGGGTATGCAGATACAACACCAGTGAAACTGGCCAGGTATATGGGGCGGCCTGCAGTATCAGGAGCTACAGCACTAGGTGGGTTGAGGGGTAAACAAAATGAGGATGTAGTTGCCCTCCTAGAGGACATCCATCATAGATGTGAGAGGCTTCTGACCAATGTTTCAGAGTGTGGATGGCAAGATCTTGATGACTAGTACATAGAGCCATGTATTGGTCTGCCCTCAGAGTGGCGAGGGGTCATGCGGCGCATGGCGATGGCCGGATAGGGAATGCATGATTTACGAGCTGCCAATGTCGAGCCATTGGCCCAAGATCCTCCAGATAGTGATTAGATGTAGCGGCGCCACACATATAATGGATATGCATCATTTTCTGGTTTATTGTTATCATCTTGTGTGAAATGCGTGTGATAAATTCCAATCTAGAATATTATTTGCAATGCTATCTACATAGTGATTTTGTGCTCTATGTACATGAATGAATGTAATGATTTCAAACTCATGCATCAAAAGCTTCACTCATAAATATCTTCTAAAAATGATAGGATTATGCACATGGTAGACACCGTTCAATTGCATGACAAGAAGCAGGGAATCTAAACAAATATGAAGGTGGAGGATGTGATGGGAAAGGGAATCAGCTAATAAACCTCACACTGTGTCATATTTAGCCTGGTTATTGGTGGTAGTACCAATGCTTATGCTGTTAGAGAGAACAAGCGAATGCAAGGGGGTAAAAATTGCCCAAGCTGCCGAGGCTAGATTCCAGGAGTAGCAACTTGCACCATCAGCATAACCGATATATGGTGTGGATGGGAGTTGCATCTGAAAGGTTCCACAAGACAACAAATGAGAGGATTATGAAAAATTCTGGCAACCCGAATGCAAGGTAGAAATCAAACAAACACTACTAGAGGGAGTGCTCTGGGTAGGATTTCTACCACTCACACCCTGAAAGGTAGGTGGGGCGTGGGAGCTGCCTTGGGGGCAGCTTGTGCTCAGGTTTCAAAAGTCACCATAGACATGGATGGTGCCATTCCTCTTATGGGCGAGAAATATTAAGTCAGGGGTGGAAAAGGCTTCCTTGATGTCGTCATCACAATAGAGAATGGGGTGACTGGTGGAAGGGTAACCACATGATGCGGCAAAGCTACCTGACTCATCATCATGAGAAGAAAGGTTTGCATGCACATCATCATGGGGGGTGACAGAAGAACAAGAAGATAAGGTATCCACTGATGTTGAGCCCAGGGTGATCGCAGGAGGGATGTCAAGCGAAATAGAATGCGAAGTCCCAGAGGGATCTTCCACCGTGGATCTCATAGATGATGACAGGTAGAGGATAGTGGCCAAAGAATCCATCATATCGACATCGAGAGGGGGAATTTCAATGGGAGTAGAGGTATTCTCAAGTTGGCCTAAAGCATACTAGGCGAGGATGGGAGAGGCGGGCTGGTTCTATTCGTAATATGTCAACTGGTGAATGGTGACAATCTTTATGTTATGAGGAAAGCAAATCTTACAGTGAATCATAGATGGGACAACAAACATCGCATAAGTGTAGCTATGACCCAATAGAATGTTGTAGTCTAAGGGGGCATCAATGACTTCTACATCAACACAAACAGTCTTGCCCGCAAGAGTAATAGGAAAATTGTAGAGCATACCAAGGGGTTGGGAAGAGTGGCCATCCCACGCTCGGAGGGTGATAGTGGAAGGGGCCAACTTACGAGATATGAGTTGATTCCAAACTGAAGCGAACATCACATAGGTGGATTCCCCCTCGTCAATGATACATCGTGAGACATTTGAATTACAGATCTTAACAGGGATTTGGAAGGCAACGAAAGCAGGAACGGGGGGATGTTCTGACCGATCAACATCAAAGGCAATCAAACGATCATTTGAAGGATCCACAGTGCCCATGGCAGTTAGTAGTGCTTTTAGTTTTGAAGGGCACGACTGGAGGAATTCTAGCGTTGACATGGCAGCAGGGAATTGTGCCAAGTCATGTACCATACTATATGAATGGGCAGCTTTACCAAAAGCAGTGTTTCAGCATAATGGTCCCTTGGGGATATTGGTGTGAACCTCTGCCACAGGATGAGGGATTAGTAAAGGACCAATGGTTATCAAAAGAGGCTCTATGGGACTTGAAGAAGGGGGCTCAAGGGCAGACGTAGCAGGGGGCTTATTGTACTAACGAGACTGAGACTGAAGGTTAAGGTCGATGGTAATGGGTTGGTCGGAGTTCATCATGAGAATATGGTAATCAACGGTACCAGCTGGAGGAGGCTGAGTGGCCACTTGAATTTCAAGGGATTGGGTAGCCATGAATCCTTGTTGGGGGAAAGAATTGGTAAACACAGTTGGCTGGGTAGGGGAAACATTAGCAGGAACCGAAGGGGAGGCTTGTTGTCCTTGGGATGCTACTTGAGCTTCTCACATCTGAAAAATCTCAGGTAAAAGAGGACAATCATGGGTGTAGTGACCATATACACCACAACAAGAACAAGGTTTGTTCGTGCGAACGGGTCTGTCCTACTTGGATTGAGTGCCTTGTTGCTGGGTTGCAGTGTTAGGTGCATTCCCTTGGGGATTGGGTCCTAGATTACCTGGGGAAGATTGGTTTTTTTTTCCTTTCCTCTTATTTTTGGAAGTAGGAGGATTAGTCGCACCCTGATGTGCATACACCTGACCCTAGGGGGGGTGGTGGCTGTTGTTGCAGGGGTTGAGAAGGAAAGGAGGTTGAGGTGCTAATGCTAGAGGAGTTGGAGCACCAGGCTGCGGATACGGATAATAAGGAGGTTGGGAAACATTATGGTAAATGGGTTGGGCAAAAGGAGGAGGCATGTCGTATCCTGGATACATGCTGCCAAGAGGGGGGAAAGTGTTGGAGGAGCTGGCCTCTCCCTGAGGGAAATCATAACCCATGGGAGGATGAGTGTATGGATGAGAAAGGGCCCAAATGACACCGTTGGCGGCATGGGATGCCCCCAATGCATTGACACCACTGGGTCTAGGGAGATTAGATAAGACGATATAAACATAACCAGACTGTGCGTAGATCAGGTCATATTTCAATGCAATATGGAGAGCAGCTTCTTCAGTCTAAGGGAAATGAGATGCGGCATCTTTGCCAATAGTAGGAAAAAGGGATCTGAGAAACCAATCCATGTAGACACGATCTTAGAAGGCAAGGACTTGACATAGTCTCTTTCTTCTCCATCATTCTTGGACATGATTAGATAGGAAGTTTGTAGACGATTGATGGAAAGAGGTCAAGAGTTCGGTACCGATGTCATAATGAAGGGGAAGCTAGAAGAAATACAGAAGAGCACATGCAAGAGTCAAAAAATTAGTATGAGAGGCAGAGGCTTGGTCGACATACCACTTAGAAGCTTCTCCGGTAAGCGTACGCTGGAGCAACCGAAGACGGATAGAGTCATCGGTGATGGAGTTAGACAAACACCACATGTGGAAAGAAGAAACATGGTTGGTAGGATCCTCTCCAGCAAGACCTTCAAACTTGGGGATGTCTGAACGGAGCTTGGTTGGCATAGCAGGCCAACCAGGATCATGATGTATGGGGTCATTAATCAACTGGTTAAAATTAGGAAGACTAAGGCCTGCCATATAAGGGAGTAAGGGAGCAGTCAGGATAGTTCCTATTTGGGCCCACTAGTGGTATTCCCAGCATTAGGGTCGGGGCTACCACCAGCGTTAGGTCCCAAACCAGACATGGTGAAGGTGACAAGAGGAGACCCAAGGATATAACTAGAAGGGGAACCTGATGAACCAGAAGAAAAGTTGGAATGGGGACTTGGTGGAGGACAAAATCGAACCCTACATGGAGGAGTAAGTCTTCCTATTGGAAACTGAGGATGAAGGCTAAGAAGTATCTGGGACAAGCGCCTTGGGGGCACAATGATAGAAAACAGACATGGATCATAGAAGAAAGAGAGAGCAACAAGGGCAAGGAGGTGCAGGATCAAATGATTACAATGTTGAAATAAGGGCAGGGAGGTGCAGGATCAATTTGATTACAATGTTAAAGTCTTGTCCTGGCGATGTAAACCAGACACTCTTCACTTAGGGTGTGTGTGTATGTGATAAGTGTGTTAATTTTAATTAAACCCATACGTTTGTAGAGAAAAAAGAAAAAAAATGTTGTATAACTGTAAATAAATCTTAAAATAACAATAAAGTACACTGAATATGATAGAAAGTAAACAGCTAAAGATGCATCAATTTAAACCCAAGGAGGAGGGCTTCCCAACAACAAGTCTATGGGTGGGTAAAATCTAATGAAAGCGCACAAAAATGGCTAATGGATATAAATTCAGGAGGGACGGGGATCTAAATTTCAGATCTGTGAGAAATAGGTGCAGCAAACAACAAAAAACTAGTGGGAAAAGTGCTGCAAAAAAGGTGGCGAAAGGCTACAACCTGAAGGGAAAGAGAGGGTACCCTAAAGGAGGAACAAAAAAAGATGAAAAGAGTTGTTTTGGATGGATGAATAACCAATCTGAAATGGATCTGAAAGTACAATATCACTTCTGAAAAATGGTTGAACACACTGAAATCTCAGACGAATTGCTTCAGCTAAACTCCTCCTAAAAAGGTGGAAGCGTACTAAAGCTCTAAGGGGATTGGTTCCTACTTCAACGAGTAAAAAAAAGAAAGTACGTGTCTAAGATGGGTGGAGAATGAGGTCAGACAACCTTGAATAGTAGCCCAGACAAACCCAAAAAATCACTGAAAAATTCCCGTAAAAAGTTCAGGTCACAGTTTTTGACCTGTTTTAAGCAGAGGTGGTGGTTTTCTGGCTGTTTTTTCCGCCTTGAAGGTTGAGGTTGCAGGTTTTCGCCTAAAAAGTGTGACCTACACTTTTGGCTGTCTAGGGAGCAGGTTTCATAAAAAAGTGTCATTTGAGCTGCAGCTGATACCTATCACCTGCGCAATACACCCAAAAACACACGGAAGTTAGAATTTTTACTGTTTTAGGGTTTTAAAGGTTAAAAACAACATCAAGAAAAGAAAAACAAGAAGTTGAAGAAAACCCTAGGGGTTGCATGCAGGGATCTGAAAAACGACAGAGGTCATAATTATAAACCCTTGTGGAGTCACCAGTTGTTAGTGTGAATTCTAATCGCAAGCGTACGCAAAAAAACTCACTTTAGTTGTGCATAACAAACAACCCTAACATCAAAGATGGCCGTCAATTTCCCTAGATTTTCACTTATTTGATCAGAATAAATGCTACAAAATGCAAATCTATGTAGTTAAAGACATTAAGCAACAAATAAAATCAAGAGTTGCTCCATGCATCCAATAGACAAGACAAGAATATTTTTAAAGAATTTTGTATTTATGACACTTGGGAAGGGAACATAGAAATATGTTACCAGTCCCCCTCAATGGGATGGGTTATTATATGTCCTCAACACTTCACATCTAAGATCTCTCTCTCTCTTGATGATGTAGAAAACCTAGACAAAAATGGAACTCAAAGGGAGCTCACAAAAAAAAAGATAGAAAAATATGACAATGATGGAGGATCAAAGTCATACAAAAAGTATAGATTCAGAGTGATCTTTAGGCAACAAAAGGTAGTGAATGAATGGAAAAACCCTTCTATTTATAACAAAATATAGAGTTAGTCTAGATATTGGTGCATAATTAAAATATTATTAACCAAATCTAGATCCAACTTTTCTGGAATATTTTATTATTTTTGTTAGAGGGAAAAAGAATTTGAATTTGGTCAAATCCCTTTATTTGTAAATAATAAATAAATAAATAAAATATTTATTATTTTAAGAATGTGGCTAAGTAATAATTAAATAAATAATGATTTATTCAATTATTTATAAATGATTTAGTCAAATTTAACAAGGAATATTATTTAAATAATGTTTTAAATAATTATTCCTAGAATATAATAAGATAAATAGTGATTTATCTAATTAATTCTCCCGTTTTGGGTTAAATATGACCAGGAATGTAAATTAAATTGTTGTTTAGTTAATTATCCCTTGAGGAAAATCAAACAAATAAGGATTTATTCAATTATTCCTCATTGGCTTTTGTTTAGGCCATAAACAACTTAATAAATTATGGATTACTAAGTTAATTTTCATAGTGAAAGCAATTTTACTAGGGTAAAATTGGTCTTACATGGTGTATTTTGGTCCATCTAATAGTAACAAGTTATATGACCAAAAATTGGTGTAACAAGTTTGTCCAAATGGCTCTTTCATGACCAATATACGAAACACCAAAATTTCTATTCATTGGCACCTCTTCAAGCTGCCTGTTATCATTTCTATCAATACTAGTTTCATCATGGCTACCTCATAGTTATTTTCTAAAATTTCCCAATGTTTTGGGAGGTAATATAAGGCCAATAGTAGTAGTTTTAATTACAGAGGGATTACTTTGTTGATGTAGTTGCTTGGAGAAATATCTCATTTTATTTTTTCTTGAATTCCATAGAGACGATATAAAAGCCAATCTTTGTGCCAACAAAAGTAGTGAATATGTAGTTAAAGTTCTTTCTAGTTAAAGGTTTTTCTAATAGTGAATAGTGGACCACCAAAACAAAACATAGATACTTTTAAATCTATATTATTGGAGGGATTATCAATCACTAAAATAGGGCACTCAGGTAGCCCTGACCTTTCAAGAATTCTATGACATTAAGTGCAAAAGTAGGGGCACACAACATATAACAGTCATGTGGAATTGTAATGATTATTAGAATAACCTTACTTATGACCTTCATTAGTGTCCATATATGAAACAAATTCTGAAGGAACCACTAAAAGGTATATTCCCTTCAAATATCTGGGGTAGCAAGAGTAATCATGAATTTAAAAGAAAGAAGGAAAATAGATCAAATATTATTGACGATGAATCAAAGGAAAATAAATAAAATGCTAAGGTAACTCAAACCCTATTCCCAACAAAGGTGGAAAAACAGGTAAATAGTAGCAATGCAGATGAAGATGCACAATATAAAGGTAACAATCTTAAAGCTTCTAGATCCACTGTACATCAAAACTAGGATTAAAGAATGAATGAATTACCATCACATATTTAATGGATTATTCTCAGTGGAATGAAACATGGTTTGACCTAATGGAATCCTTTCATGGTGTGATGACCTTCATCCAAACTATTGTAAATTGATAATAGAGTCAGTAGAAGATGTTGAAGTGAAGGCTATTGATGCGGATATGTAATCCCAAGAGAAATTTCATAAGATTGCAGGAAGATCAAAGGGCACCCAGGATAAAATAACCAAACACAGTAAGGGGGACAATAATATCTTGTGGCTTGAGGCAGTTGTTGCAGCAACAACTGCACTTGTGAAGGTTGCTTCTGAGAGTTCCAGTTCTGAAAGCATACAGTGGTACATCACAACATATAGACTCATGATAGAAGATACCCATGTTTTTAAACAAAAGAAATGAAAATACCTTATTTAATATGGGGATCACCTGATTAAAAATTGGAAGTCCACTTCAGAGTGATCTTATGGAACTTTGGTCCTCGCTGCATTTTGTGATGCCTCATCTCTCTCAGTCATAGAAGGACTTAAATATTGGTTTTGTAACCCAATATCTAGCATAGGGGAGAGGCAAGAACTAGTGAATAAATAAGTTTATCATTTAAACAATGTATTGAAGCCTTTCATATTATGTCCCCTAAAACAAGATGTAGAGAAACAACTTCCAAATAAATATGAACATGTAATATACTGCAAGTTGTCAAAAAGAAAGTGCAACTTGTATGAGGATTTTATTGTGAGTTCAGAAACAAAATCAATGTGGGCTAATGTCAACTTTCTTGATCACATATTTTTCTGCAACTATGTAAGTTGTGTAAAAATTTAGATATATTTGAAGGTAGTCCGCTTATATTCTCATTTGATTTTTTGGGACGTTAGGAACAAGTATGTTTGGGTAATTGCTCCATACTCAAAGGTGTACCATTCTCATCTATTTATTTAGTCGGAATGAATATGGTTTTCTCTTAACTATAATTTTTGATGAACTCATGGGAGTATGATCACATGACAAATATTTCAACTCTCTCCTCACTAATTTAGGAGATTGTTAATGTAAGAGATGAAGAATTAGGCTACCATGTTCATAGGCAAGAACCAAGGAACAAAAGAAACATATTTGAGGAGAACCAACATGCACTTCAAGAAGAGAGAATAAGCCACGCAAGAGGAAGGGCTGCAACCATAGCATGGTTGAACACACTTTGTTGCAAGAGGAAACATGTGTATGGAATGGATTTAAGGAGAGTCCTAAGTATTGAGCATTATATTTATGAGAAAAGGAACAATCCATCATGCTATCTGGATTCTTCATCAAGACTTATCGGTCTTGTTTTGTTACATTCATAGTGATGTCAAAGGTTGTTGAACTTAATTAAATCTTTTGTCTTTGCAATTCCAGTTGTAGGATCACCTCTACCAATTTTGTGGTGTAGTAAATCAGAACACTTTGTCTAAAGCCATTGAATCCTATAAGATAATGCTAGAAAAGAGCTCAGTGTGCTTCTTGAGCCTGATAGACCTGTTATTGTGTGAAGGCAGTTGTTCTTTCCTAATAGGCAACTTATACTGTTTGACTGTGGTAAATTGCAGAAGTTAGTGATTTTACTCAGACAGTTAAGAACTTAAGATTAGTAGGGCACAAAGCACTGACACACACTCAAATTACGAAATAAAGTAGAGATACCTTTCTTTGGATGAGTTGAAGGTACTTTTGTACCACGTTGAGATTAATTTAATTATTGTACAAATCTAGATATATTTTTTTATATGTTGAATTTGATGCCATTATCGGAGCCCTATTTCCAATCTCATTAAGCCCTAAATATCATCCAGAATGATCATGAATATGCTAGCTGTGGTGTTGAATTGAAAGATCCCCTCAATCATTTTCTGACATCGTCAATGTTGGAGGAGTTTTTCTAAGAGTTTGTCCATCAATTCAAATAAACAGTGTAGAAAAACAATTCTTTTCATTCTGGTGATTGTTCCTCTGCACTTTATAGAAGATATTTTAGTCACCCTAAATTTCCATTTGTGAAATCAAGTTGTAAAAGTTTCCATTAATAGACCTTGCAAGACCAATTTAGCATCATCGTATAAATTCTTTGAAAATATTTCAAGGTTGTCCTTGTTAGCTTAGAAATGGAAAGAAATCATTAAGCTTAGAATTTCTTTTTTCTTTTTTCTTTACTAGTGCATTGATCATGCCATGGGTAAGTCCTTTGATATGACAACCTACATGAAAGGAATTTATATGATTATGAATAAATTTCTTTTATGGGTCTACAAGGAATATTTTACTAGAATGAAATCCTTAAGGAAACAATCCAATTAGCTACAAAAACAAGGTAAACGACCAGAAATAATAAATCAGATCCTAGATGCATCCCTTAATCTGTATCATAACCATTTTTAGTTGAAAATTATTTGTGATATATATTTTGTGGATCACTTACAAGAATTTTGAGCCATCTCTTTCCAAATATGGTAGTAGAACTAACATAAAAACACTTTTATGGATCCTTGTAGCTTACTAAACATAGTATTCCCACCTAGAACACACTGCATTACAACAATTATACCTATAATGAATAATTCATAAGGGAGGATGGTATTTCATTCTCACACAAGTACCACTACTACCTCTTATTTCATTCACCAAAAATATGTGAACTTAGGATATCTGCACATGATGATATCAAAATGGTAACCTTATATCTGCAGCTTATAAACTTCATGTAAAAGAAATGAATTCCAAGGGCACAACAACGATGCCAAGTTTAGTCCAAATTTGTGCCCAATTTTTTTTCAGCAACTTTGAAAGATATTTCTCAATGATAATTTGGAAGAACACCCTTCATGTTTTTTTTTTGAAATCTAGTTCACCATCAATTGTGAACACCTCAATTAAAATGGCCAGTGCTCATCAAGTGCCACATTTAACTCCTCGGCTCAACAAATCCCCTTGACATACAATGACAAAATTTTTCCAAGGAACGTCATTTCTCAAAGATGAAATTGAAATAAAAAAAGGGAGGGTTATGTATGAAGAATAGAATACATTAGTGCAACATAAGTAAGAAATTTCTTAGGTTGATAGATCGCCTAAGACGTGGAATTAAATACTCCCACTTGTTCATGTACACCCTACAATGTTTAAGTTATATTAATTTCCTGGCTACACTAGTAAGTAATGAGGTTTTTGTTCCTTGATGAGAATCCTGATGATCTCCCTTTGATTTATTTTTCAATTTTAGAATAGAATATGTAACAAGATTTTCGCATTCATTAATCGCTGTAGGATGTTTCTATGATTTTGAGTACCATTCATCCTCATCAAAATTTATATCCTCACTCACCAATGTCTTTAGTTTCATTTCAATTTAGATCATGTAGACCTTGGATGTCTTGCTCTATCCAACAAAGATCGCCTTCATGTTCAAGAGTTCAAGATTAGTCCTTTTCTCATCATGAATATGAATATAATTTGGACAAAAAAAAAAGAAACAAAAATGTAATACTTGTGGCTTCTCACCAACAAAATATTTCTCTCATGTTTTTTCCTTCAAGATCCTGTGAGGAAATTGGTTCAAGATATAGACAATTCTATTGCAATATTTTGCTTAAAGATACATGCATAAATGAATGTCCTGGATCATGGTTTTAGTTATCTCAATGATGATTTTGTTACTCTACAACCCCGTTCTTAGCACCCTCTTGATCCTTGTTTCCTTGCAAAAGGTATCAAAGTCCTTGGACAAGGTTATAGCTCACTAGATCCGTCTCTCTCCTAACTTCCAAGGTTGGGCATGTCAAGTAATTTGGATTAGGAAAGTATTACATATATGAAATTTCATTAGGATAAGCATAGTATTTTTTGTGATAATGAGGGATTTATCAAGCTGGAAAAAATAACTTCCTTTAATATTAATAAATTGCATTGAGGTGCACATATTACAAAACTCTAGGTTGTTATTTTGTTTTTGGTCAAAAGCAGGGGAAACACTTCCCCACTATAACATGGGAAAGATAATTTTCAAACATAGTGGACCATTGTCTAAGTTACTTCATTTTTGGGGTTTCTATGCCCATACTATAACATGGGGAATAGAATTTTCAAACACAGTGGACCATTGTCTAAGCTGCTGCATTTGAGGGGTTTCTATGCCCATATAAAATCCATTTGGACATGAATTTTGTATTGTCCTCTTGGCCTCATCATAGGCCCATAGTAATACAATGGAGTGTGTTTGTCAGGGTTTGAAACCAAGTCATCATATGCACTCCCTCTTATTGGTAGACCATTTTTTCTTGCAGCTTATGTTGATGGCAAAAATCCCTCTTAAGGGTGCCACTAACATTGCACCTAGCCAATCAAGATAGTCCTAGTCAACTTCTATGCCTATAGGGAATAGAAGCTTGGTCTTTGGCATGGAAATTGATCCAACTTACCACTATACCAATCCCTATGTAGGCTAAATGTTGATGTTGAGAAATCACCAAAGGGAGCTAGTAATGTTGGAAGCTAGCTAATGGGGATAAACCTGGTCACTTTTGTGCCAAATAGAAAATAAAAAATTAGTCCCTAGCATGGTATATATTCTTATATTACGCTATAAAACTACTAATCATCTCATTTTTTTATTAGTAGGAATGAAAACGATGTGATTTTTAAGGAGATTTTGGCTTTAATCTCATGAAAAATGTTCTTGTTGATTTCCCTCATGTGTGATATTTTCTAAACTGGCTCCTTAAATTCTGATGAATATAAACACTAAAGGATATATGTAATGCCTAGGAATCTTGTTAAATATTTAAGTGAGAATGTTAGCAACTAGCTATAATTTATTGTTTTATATCAATAGTGAATTGAAGGAATTTGGACACTGTCAAATTGGACTTCACCTGTTGATTTTGGAAATGCACCACTCATGTACATAGGATGTTATCGGTTCTGTAACTTTTTTGTAAACTACCAAAGTAATAAGTTAGACTAAGCTAAGCAAGAATCAACATGATAAGAGGAAGGAAAATTCAATTGGATTCTGGCACATGTAGAAATGGAGAAATCTTGTCTGGAATATGAGCAATGTATCATTTTGTAGTTGTCAGAAGAAGTAAAATTCAACCGGGTTCTGGCGCAGTTAGAAATGGAGAAATCTTTTTTGGAATATGATCTGTGTATCATGTGTTTTTTTATGATTAAATTCTAGATTATCATCTAGAGGATCAATGGAAGAACAAAGGAGTCTAAGAATAGATGCAAGGTAACAAGGTTGTTTTAGATATTTGTGTAATAAAGAAGGGAAAAGGGGCACCTAAAAGGAAACCTTATGCTCTCAAGGAAATGAGCTAATAAGAGCATATAAACAATCCAGGTTGGAAAGAGAAAATAACCAATAAGGACACAGTTAAATATTTGCTCCATCAATCATACTACAATAGCTAAAAGACTGAGGAAGAAATAGGAGTTATGTATTTTGGATGGTTGGAAAAAATTCTCATTGTAGCATTTGCTTGGCATTGAGAAGAAAGGACTGTAAGAAGGTTCTTGTATAGTAATTTCTTACAATTTGTGAATACCATTGCCGAAAATGCATCTGACTTTCATGTGTGTCAGGGAAGAGTTCAAAAATCTGCTTCCTTATGTAGTTAGAGAGGAAAATGCTAATTATTTATAAAATCAATGATATGCCCGCTTCAAAGTGAGAAACTGGATAAAGACAATTAATATTTAACTTTCAGGAAATTATGCTTGACTAGCTGAAAAGTATTGGATTTGTTTTCTCATGACCTTGAGTACAAAGTCTCATAATCAACTGGATGAAAAATCAAGTCTATCTTTCAAATGTTTGAACCAAGACTATATCAATGATATTACAGTAATAAAAGAAATAATTTCAGTCTATAAAAAGGTAGCACAGTAGCAACATACTTGAATTTTTGGTGTGCTTCAAACAATCTGGTCGTAAAGATAGGATTCCAGGTTTTTTGCAGTTTTTAATTGGCGAAGTTGGATCTAATTTTAGAACTTTTTTGGCTCTAGTGTAGGTATCATTTTGCACCGATTCTCTGCTAGGCCCCTTTTTTTAGACTCGCTAAAGGAGTCTTGTTTTAATCATCCTTCATATGAGTAAATATGCATCCAAAATATGGCCACTTTTTCCAATAAAAAACTCAAAATAACAACATCTGGCATATCCGCTAGTGAAGATGCAGATGGACTGTAACTCAAAGTCCCCATAGGGTGGTCATATTCACAAGTTAGTCCATATTTTAAAAATCCTTGACAAGCATATAAATAACATGTTTGGGTTACCGAACTCACTGGTAAACTGAGAGGGCTTAGAGTACAGTTACATGTTGAATCATATTTACAGTACCATGTTCTCATGTAGAATTGGTATTCTAGTTGACCATGTCTCTCCGGAAACATATGCTCTATTTGTGTATTGGTTGATGGAATCCCCCTAGAACTCGACCATGATGAATATGAAGTTGGTGCCCCCTGAATACTAGGGTTCATTACATCTGTTTGGTACCTAGGGCCATATAATAAACCGGTACCAAGTACTTGTTTCCCCACATTACGAGAAGTTATAGAACCCACTTGGTATCATTCCATGGGGAATCACTAAAGGTTAGATGTGGGTTCGCGAGGTCAAGGTATATGACTAATAATCACTTGAATGGCATTGTTCCTGCATTCATTGGAAACATCAATGGGTTGTGTTACTTGGACCTTCGCAATAACAAATTCCTTGCAGTATTTCCATTCAGAAAAGCTTTTGTAAAAAAACTTAACACCTTCAAATGGGGGCCAACCCTGACCTTTTTTTGCATCCATACTTTCCTCGACAATATGACATGGTGCACAACCCTATGACAGTAAAATGATTCCATACAAAGGAAATTTAGATTCACCTGCATATGCTCCTGATGAATTTGCTGGAAGCCTTTCATCACTGCAATATCTCTTAAGATATCTCACTCTGCAACATCCTTTTTCTGCTTATCAAAATTACACAACCAAAGCTGCCTTTACTCACAATACGCATTAAAATTCTTATTTCCATTATGCCCATGATTTTTTCTTTCCAAATTTAATGAAACCATTTCTATAACCAAGGTTTAAACTCTGTTCATATATCTTGACTCTAAAATTTCCCTATCCAGGAAACTATTTGACTTTCTACCATATGCAGAAGAACTTTTCATATTACCTCAATTTCTGTTGTTAACCATAATAAAATCACCCACCTTGACAATTTCATCTGTAAATTCAGACCTTTGTTTAAAAACCAACATTACCAATCATATTCGCTTTGTGATTTTCCTTTCTATGGTTTCGACCTTGAATAGAAATGCTAACATATATGTTCATCCCACGCTTTCTATTTTGCACTGAGGGTTAAAACTTAAGTGCCACCATATATATATAATTTCACCATGTTATTTCAACATACCTTTTACAACAATCTATCCACACTCATCAAATCAAAAACAGTCGCAAATTAAATAGCATGACATTTAATGGTTTCAATCTTACGCGAAATGGGTAGTTTCTTTCTGCTACGTGTCAACACCTGACATTTATCACATTCCAAAATTAAATTCCTCTTACCTTGGTTTAAGTTGTACAAAAACCACTTGTTGGTTAGAAAACCACTTACTGTCCCTTTGTGCCATAAACCCACGATTTCACTTGTTGTTCATTGAACCCGCTTCTTGTTTTGCTCATTCTACATGTGCTCATAAGGTATACCCTCTCCAAGATGACTCCACAACAAGTTAAAGCACCACAGATCCACACAGTCTTAATATGACATGCAACTCATGTTTTTATGTTCTACGTAGTCTTACAATCCCGCATCAAATTTCCGCTCCAACAGTTTACCATGTTGCAGCAAGTCTTCATAATGGAATCTCACTTACTGGACTGTTAAGACAGGTATGAATTCAGAATGGGTGTTGTATACATATCTTTGCTAACATAGTATTGAATACTAGCCACACACCACACTTCCACAGTGATAGCGTCTAACTGCTCATGCAATCTCAGCAGAAAGGTGTGCCTGTTGACGCAGAGAAAAACACCAAACACACAGCCTTTAGTCTGATCTATCTCCAGTGTCCTTGTAACTAGGACTACATTCAAACTTCAACCACCTTTACGTTCATTACATAGCATTGGATCTTCTCACATATTGGTCGGTCCCTCCTTTAGTTGACTTCATCAGTGACATTGATCCCCAAGTGAAACTCACCTTCCATAAAATGGCTGTTGTCAAATTCACAGGCTGACTATTACATCAGCTACCCTTTTCTCTTTTGGCATTCATCACACTATCATTGTTCTTCTCTATGCAAATCTCAATCTATCTTCAACGCATTCCACCTGCTTCCAAAAGAAATCACATATTCCAGTCAAACCTCTAGCAATCTATCACACACTAAACTCTAACCTCCATGACCTTCGATCGCTCCTCGCCAGGCATGGATCTTCGGCTCTCATACCAAATGATGTAGGGATTCTGCTATAAAACAAATCCTTGCACATAATAAAATGCGATGCTTCCTTAACATGGAATCCTTAATTAAATTCTTTGTTAAAACCACATTCAATTCAGCTCAAGACATATATAAAGAAGAGAGAGACACGCAAACAAAATACTAGTATATAATAACACACGAAATTCACATTCAAACCAATTGCTCAAATATTACATTTGTGGGCCTCTCGGCTCTCGACCTTTTCAAAAACTCTCACACTATTTCTCTCTATCTCTCTCTGTCTTCCACACTCTGTTTCCATCCTCACACAATCCTCATATTTATACATAATTATGAATTAATTCCAATCCATGATTTCCTCCACACAAATCTCAACCAAACTCTAAAATAGATTTATCCCTTATTTGACTCAACTGAGTTCGATTTAAGGAATTCCTAATCCCTAAATTATCTATCTAACTCAATTCCACTCATATCCTCAATTAATTTAAGAGAATATTTACAATAATCCTCACACTCAGATTTTTCTCTGTTAATTTATTAAAAATGAGCATAATAATTTATAAAATAATTAAAAAGACATCACCCCAATAATTTCACATATTTTAATAAAAATCAAGCAGGATGCTCCTGCATCAGACTCCCCATGTAGAGAAGTTTCCATATACTCCTGTCTATGAGGTCTGTCACTTTTCTGTAATAATGTGATAGCCACAAGTCTCAATAAATTTCTCCCTCCAGGATTCCAAACTCTATCTTGTCGCTGGTCTTTTAAAGTATCAACTCCAATTTGTAATTCATTACATGATTCCCAAAATAGTATTTTCATAACATTATCCACTGTAACTCTCACTTTTCCATACCACATCATCTTTATTTCAGGAACTACATACTCATGTAGAAACACTGATATCCATTCTTCTGGTCTCCAAACTCTGAAAGAATCTTGAATTGGCTATATATCAACATCACTCATTCTATCAACCGGATTCCATCGGCCTCTCCAACAATTTCTTTTTCCTATTCCTCAGAATAACTCCTCTTTGTTTGATGCTTTCATCTCCAATTGCATTGAATTCTCAACTTTCTGAAATGAAGAATAATCAAGAATTTCTCCTTGATCACAACTATAGTCATTGACTGCTCCTATAGTAGTAAATTTCTCATCCAGTGTTGTACTTGCATTCATAAAAAAAATATTAGCTTTAAAAAGATAAGACCTTTCGGCCTCTTTTGATGCTTCAAGCACCAATCTCCCATCATAGACCTTCATGATTTCAATAAATCCACTTTGGAATTATTGGCTGCTTTCATGTTTATCCTGCTGGTTCAATACTTTTGTTTCCTCTATGTCTCTAAGGACATAACTTTCTTGCTGCTCCTGATATTTCATCTCATGTCCAAATACATTTTTCTCAATTTCTCTCATTTCAACATTATATTTATTAATGTTTCCTTCTGTACCTATAGCCACATTATTATTTGAAAAGTTATAACATTCACTCAACTCTATAAATGTTAAAAACATTTCATCCCTATCATGCACGGCAACTGCAATCTCTTCTATGTCAGGTTCTGCAAGCTTCACTTCTCCCTCAGGTTCCTTAAGCCATCGTTCCAAGAACTCTATTTCCATGTGAAATATTTCTAGCATTTCATCACAGCCTTCATTCCCAACTTCATTCTTCTTCTCGAAATATTCCTGAGTTATCCTGGTTTTTGTATCATCATACTGCAAAATTCTATCAGCAATTTCATTAAACAAATTCATTTGTTTACCTCGTTGGAATATCAATACATCATTTTCATTATGCCTCTGCTCCACAAAAACTTCAATTGGTTGTCTTACACTAAACAAGAACTCATCTATGAATTATTTCTGCTGAAACAAATCAGTACCTTCCTCCTCTGAAAGGAATTCTCCATCATACTTCACCTCAAGCATTTCGTTCATCTCTGTGATAGTTTCACCAGACTGTCCATCATCTTCTGCACATCCTGCAAACATACACAAACTATGAGTGTTAAAAATACAAGGCTTCATAGCCTCATCTGCTTCTCTTGTCAACAAATCTTCAAATTCTTCTGAACTATTCCAATAGTTCATGAGATCTCTCTCATTGATCTCGTCACCTAGAATTTCACCCTGTTCTGGGCCACAAATGGAAACTTCCATTTTCAACTCAGCCTCTCTAAGTTCTTCACATCTCAATTGCACACTCATTATCTGCTTGAGCTTCCTCAACTCTTCTGTCAACTTTATGTTTACCTGATGTTCCCTCTTTTCCTGTAGTCTCTTCCATTTCACTTTCTTCCTCATGGTCCAACCATGTCTCTGGTTTCTCTTGTTTCTCTGTAACAATTCCATCAATAACTCAAGGTGAACTTCTATCTCAGCTTTCTCCCACTCATACTCTTCATCAGTCGACTTCTTCCATATGCCATTTTCCTTTGCATTTTCCTTCTTCTTCCTTCTGCTGCGGTCTTCCCCAGAACCTCTGAAATGACTATCACTAGTCATCTTCTCCTCCTTTTTGAAGTTCATCTATTCATGTGTGGATTTCATTCAATCCCCTTTTCAGCAAGCCTTCATACTTGCCATTCAGCAATACAAGCTCTCTTCCTGCTCTAGGTATCTTTCGTTTCTCTGTCTTGGAATCATTCCTCACAACTCTCTTGCTTCTCTTTGCTGTAAACAACAACTTCAGTAATGCTTGTGTTACAATGACCAACTCTTTGGGTGTCGGGCTTTGCTGATCATGCACCCAATTACATTCAAACCTTTGACTTGACTTACGACTCTTTGACTCCAGACTTTACATCAACTCTTCATCTTGGATGAAAAATACACCCTCTTGTACAATGACTCAATGGTTTAACTTGACTCAAGCTATCCAAATTTTCATTTGATCTTAACATCTGATTTAACTTCAAGGCTTGACCCAATAATTACAATAGTGGATATTTTGACTCTAATTCAAGTTACACAACATATCAATGAACATCCACCCTTAATACGTTTTCATGATGTAAAATATTCACTCTCTCTCATACTCCTTTCTTATGAAAATATCATAAGTCTCCCATTATAAACTTCACATGGTATTGAAGCCTTTAAATCGAAATGCAATCCATTTTCCCAAGATTTATTTTATGGTGAAAATAAATAAACCATTTAATTTTCAACATTCAAATTACCTTTTGGAAATTAATTTTCATATCTTACCCTCATCACCTTGGCGCAGATAATTTTCTTGCACTTCCATGAAGCTCACTCTTGCAATGATGGTTCTCATGCAACACCATCTCTTCTCAGTGCACAAAAAAATTCATTCACAAGAATTTCCCAAAACTTTATTTTAACATGGTAGCATCAACATATTTCTCCGGCAGCAACAAACACAAACTGCACTACCCTCTGAACAGAACAATGTGGACACTTTCACATGTGCCATAAGCAATGATCAATTATGATTTTTAACTCATGGAAATTATAGATGCTCCTTTACAGGCTTGCTCCTTCATGTAGATCATAGTTATTTTGACCTCAAAACAGTATTCCACACCATGCTCAAATCATATTTGCACATTAATTTCTGAGATGGATTCCAAGTCCATTCCTTAAACTTTGGATTAATGTCACTGTTTCATAAAATTTACAAAAAGATTAACTTCTTGAGTATGGTAAGGGAAATTTAATCATCCAAATTTTAAAATACCTTTAATGAATATTGATCCATTCAATGAGCACTTACCTTGAATATTCTTGTGGTTGAAATGATCCAACCCCTCTCTCTCATATTCCTATCTCTTGCAGCCATCCCTGTAGTACCTCCAGTTGTACTTTCATCACTGCAATATCTCTTAAGATATATCACTCTGCAACATCCTTTTTCTGCTTATCAAAATGACACAACCAAAGCTGCCTTTACTCACAATATGCATTAAAATGCTTATTTCAATTATGCCCAAGATGTTTTATTTCCAAATTTAATGAAACCATTTCTATAACCAAGGTTTAAACTTTGTTCATATATCTTGATTCGAAAATTTCCTTATCCAGGAAACTATTTGACTTTCTACCATATGCAGAAGCTCTTTTTACATTACCTCAATTTCTGTTGTTAACCATAATAAAATCACCCACCTTGACAATTTCATTTTTAAATTCAGACCTTTGTTTAAAAACCTACATTACCAATCATATCTGCTTTGTGATTTTCCTTTCTATGGTTTCAATCTTGAATAGAAATTCTAACATATATGTTCGGCCCATGCCTTCTATTTCGCACTAAGGGTTAAAACTTAAGTACCACCATATATATAATTTCACCATGCCATTTCAACATATCTTTTACAACAATCTATTCGAACTCATCAAATCAACGGTAGTCATAAATTAAATAGCATGACAGTTAATGGTTTCAATCTTATGTGAAATGGGCAGTTTCTTTATGCTATGTGTCAACACTTGACATTTATCGCATTCCACAATTAAATTCCGCTTACCTTGGTTTAAGTTGTGAAAAAATGACTTGCTGGTTAGAAAAACACCTACTATCCCTTTGTGCCATAAACCCACGATTTCACTTGTTGTTCACTGAATCCACTTCTCGTTTCGCTCATTCTACACATGCTCATCAGGTATACCCTCTCCAAGTTGACTCCACAACAAGTTAAAGCACCACAGGTCCACATAGTCTTAATATGGCATGCAACTCATGTTTTTATGTGCTACGTAGTCTTACAATCCTACATCAAATTTCTGCTCCAACAGTTTACCATGCTGCAGCAAGTCTTCAAACTTAAGACCGCTAACGCAATTTCACTTGTTGGACTGTTAACATAGGTAGGAAATCAGAATGGGCGTTGTATACATATATCTGCTAACACAGTATTAAATACTGGCTACACACCACACTTCCACGGTGACAGCATCTAACTTCTCATGCAGTCTCAGTAGAAAGGTGTTCTCGTTGACGTACAGAAAAACACCGAACACACAGCCTTCAGTCTGATCTATCTCCAGTGTCCTTGTAACTAGGACTGCGTTCAAAATTCAACCACCTCTACATTCATTACATAGCATTGGATCTTCTCGCACATTGGCTGATCCCTCCTTTAGTTGACTTCACCAGTGACATTGATCCCAAGTG
The DNA here is from genome assembly GCA_034641835.2 of Pinus albicaulis. NCBI lineage: Eukaryota > Viridiplantae > Streptophyta > Pinopsida > Pinales > Pinaceae > Pinus > Pinus albicaulis. The sequence continues at coordinate 351,148 of JAXQQM020062078.1, read as the reverse complement.
AAACTCACCTTCGAAAAAATTGTTGTCGTCAAATTCACAGGCTGAATATTACATCGGCTGCCCTTTGCTCTTTTGGCATTCATCACACTATCACTGTTATTCTCTACGCAAATCTCAATCTGTCTTCAACTCATTCCACCTGCTTCCAAAAGCAATCACATATTCCAGTCAAACCTCTAGCAATCTATCACACACTAAACTCTAACCTCCACGACCTCCAATCGCACCTTGTGAGGCATGGATCTTCAGCTCTGATACCAAATGATGCAGGGATTCTGCTATAAAATAGATCCTTGCACATAATAAAATGTCATTCTTCCTTAACACGGAATCCTTAATTAAATTCTTCGTTAAAACCACATTCAATTAAGCTCAAGACATATATAAAGAAGAGAGAGACACGCAAACAAAATACTAGTATATAATAACACACAAAATTCAGATTCAAACCAATTTCCTGAATATTACATTTATGGGCCTCTCGGCTCTCGGCCTTTTCAAAAACTCTCACACCATTTCTCTCTATCTCTCTCTGTCTTCCACACTATGTTTCCATCCTCACACAATCATCATATTTATACATAATTATGAATTAATTCCAATCCATGATTTCATCCACTCAAATCTCCACCAAACTCTAAAATATATTTATCCCTTATTTCTTGGCCAGGTTCCCTTTAAGGAATTTCTAATCCCTAAAATATCTACCCAAACAAATTCCACTCATATCCTCAATTTATTAAGAGAATATTTACAATAAACCTCACGCTCAGATATCTCTCTCAATTTATTAAAAATAAGCACAATAATTTATAAAATAATTAAAAACACATCACGCCCCTAATTACACATATTTTAATAAAAATCAAGTAGGATGCTCTTGCATCAGGGTGGTAGGATTGAATAAAGAATCAGAGAGCAAGAAAGAAGAGGTGACCAAGTTTAGACCCAATAAAATATTCTACGACACCCACCGAGTGTGTTACTAAGAGTTACACAAACATGATCATGGATTCCATGCCAAAATCTTATGGGAAAAACATGAAGCAACATGAATGATATATTATGGATTTCAAAAATAATTCATGCTATTCAATCCAATTTCTCATTAATTTCTCATTTTCTACTAGTGAGATTTTGATAGAGTCATGGACTAGTTTAGAAAAAATGCTCAGGACTGCTCTCTGGAAAGTAGTTGGGTCATTGCACAACCCAAAGGAAAGGACTCTATAAGTGAAGGTGCCCCAGGGACATGTGAAAGTAGTCTTGTCCTGGTCCTTAGTGCTATTTGGATGTGGTTATACCCACTAAACCCATATAGGAAAGAAAATAACTTCTTCCTTGCAAGGCCACCCACGACTTGATTTATAAAGGGCAAAGGGAAATGGTACTTCTTAGTAGGTTTTTTTAGTTCCCTTTATTCAACATAGATTCACCATTTTCCATTCTTATTTGCGACTAGGACAAGAGGAGACACCCACTCACTGTCAGATATGGGATAGATGAAACCTGCATCCAATAATTTATGCAGTTCTTCTTTCACTATGTCCTTTAGACCTGGGTTCATCATCCTTTGGGGTTGGCGCACAGGATTTCATACTTCTTTAATGTAGATATGATGTGGGCACACTGAGGTATGCACCCCTTTCATTTCTTTGTAGTCCAAATAAAATGCATCAAGGTTTTCTTTCAAGAGTTGGCATAACTGTTCTTCTTCTTTGGCTGAGAGGGATGAGTTAATCTTCAGAGATTTTGATGGGCTAAATTCCACATCCTTGGTGGTTTTAGAGGTTGAATCAACTGAGTTCAGCTCCATCCAAGGGTGGATTTCATACTCTTTGACTAGCTCATCGAGTGGACTACCATTGAAATTTAGTTCGAGATGACCTCAAGTGCATTTTGAGGTCTAAATGGGCCTCCTAAAATTATAAAATAATAGTGGAAAAGATAAATAAGATTTGATGACATCATCATATTTTAGAGGGAAAAATGAAAAAACTACTTTTTCAACTCATATTTTCAACTTATCTCCCAAATTTTTTACTCAAATTTCGAGCGGGAGCACTCGTTGGATGCGAAATTTAATTCCTCATCAAGGATTACCCATATGTTGCATACTTTGATGGGAGTTACTACACGAAAAATGAGTAATACATGAAAAATGTGTTTGTAATCACGTTTTTTTATGTATCTCTCATTTTCATGTAGGTTCATCGAAGTATGCATGGAGTAATCACTAGGTGAGGAATTAAATTTTACATCAAGCATTGCTATATCCCGCGCATTTTGATAAAATTTTGGAATAAGTTGAAAAGTAGTTTTATTATTTTATTATTTTTAATATTTTTACCCTTTTATTTAAAAAATGGTAAATCATCCCCCATGGTTGACATCATCATCTTGAATCCTATTGGTTGTTATAAAGTTTATTTTTGTTGTACATTTTTCTTATGAGGCCCATTTTAGACCTCAAAATTCCCCTAATGTGTGGTCGATGAGCTCATCTTCATCAGGTTTCCCCCCTCTAAGAACAACATCTATGGTACAAATGGGGTAGGATATGGTGTTATATACTTCATCTTATTCTTCTTCATCCTCCAACCATAAAGGTAGTTCATGGTAAATGGAAGGATGGGTAGGAGGATATAACACCAATTTTTTAGATAAGGGACCATTCTTTATAGTCAGTGTTTCTGGCTTGACAGCTGATATAAGCATCATCATTGGCTAACCAAGGTCTTCCTAAAATGAGAGGATATCTATTAAACTTGGTTTTCAGTTGGAGGACCATGAAATCTATAGGGTAGTCCCAAGAGTCGATTGAAACCATAAAATCCTCAACAATACCTTCCGGAGCTAATGTGTATTGGTCTACAAGTTGCAGAACCGTTGTGGTTTTCCTCAAAGTCCCTTGGAGGTTGAGATTGAGCATAGTTTCCTTCGTCATTACATTGATGGCAACCCCGAGATCAATCAGAGTATTGGGGACAATCACACCATTGATGTGTACATCTACTACTGGACTACCAGGTTCCAAGAACTTCAAGAATATCACCCTTCCCAACATTAAGTCGGACAATTGTCCCACTACATTGATGGTGGGGGTATCTTTCTTCTTTCTCCCAGGTTTCTTAAAGCAGTTTTCCTTGATGAGCCTATTGTAAATAGGAACATCCTTAATGGCATGGAGAAGGGGTATTTTCACACACAAATTTTTTAGTTCTCCCAGAAGTTCAGTCTCCTCTAGGGTGTGTTGACTAGAGTGGATCAAGCGCTCAAGGAAAGGAATTTGTTGGATCTGAGTGTTACTCTCTTCCTTTTCATCCTTAACATCTTTAGGTGGATATTGAGGATGATTGTCCGGGATTACTCTTCTTGACTTGAGACTGATCTCATGTATCTCCACAACATAAGCTGGATAAGATGTCTCTCCATTGTAAACCTACTGTGTCTGCTTGTTGTTCGTGTTCGGATTGGGTAGGGTAGGCATCTGAGGCAGCTTAGGTGGAGTAGAATGGGTGAGATGAGGCTTATTTTGGGGTGGGGGCAGTAAATAAGGTGGTTGATTATGTTGGGGCCTCCACCCTTGTGATGGGTTGGTCCACTGAGGTGGTTGAGGAACATATTGCTGGAATGGTTGGTTCATAAACTGAGGGTGATATGGAGGGTTGTAATTCTAAGTAGGAGGTGTAGGCCATGATGGAGGAGTGTAGGTGTACCAAGACTACAAAGGTGCATTCGGATTGGTATGATAGTAGGAGTAAGGTGCACCTTGCATGCCCTGCTAATATGACTGAAGCCCTTGAGGCCTTCTCTGATTTATGAAATAGAGTTTCTCGGGTCCTACTTCCCCACCTTGATATACAACTTTTAGCCCAGGTAAGGAGGGACGCTTATCTATGGCATGATTCTCTTCAGAGACTAAGAAAAACTATTGAAATTTAGTGGACATTCATTCTGAGGGTGTTTTATAGTACATCTAGGACAGAAGATAGCCAAGGCCCTTTTTGCTTCCTCTTTCTTCCTCTTGATCTGCATTGTGTCCATTTGAAAAGCAAAGGTGTGTAGCATCTCACTTTTGAAGTCCTACAACATATTTCCAATCTCATTCTTGATGGAGGTGGAAGAGGAAGGGTTTTTGGTCATGCTTTGGCTATATCTACCTTTCTTCCTAGCTGCCCTAGAGTTTTTCCTAAAGACATTTTTTATGTCCTCATAAGGCAGCTATTGTATATCTCCTCTTGATAGCATATTAAGGGTTTATATCACCTCCTCCCTGATCCCTCAGAGAAGTACCAGTTTAATTTGTTATCACCAAGGTGGCCTTGATTGGCTTCTCATCAAACAACTCAGTGTAACTATTTCAAACCACTTCTAACTGAATATTAGCCTCTTTATTTTGAGAGGCCTCTCTCAATGGGGGTTTATGATTTTGAATAATGATAGTACTAGATGGATAACTCTATAGAAATTGTAATTTTTTTGTATGATTGTAGGTTGAGAAATGCAGGCTTGCTACCATTGGGCATATGGAGTCAACAATCAGTAGTTTCAGTGATAGTGGTTCTTCACATGGAAGCTGAGGCAGATAGAGGTTTTAGATAGAGGCAACTCACACATACAACATAAGAAAACACAATCATTTCATCTCTAAAGGAAGTTAGAGCATAATATTATGAACTCTGAGTAATTAGGAATGAAATCTACTGCAAGTGATAAAACATAAAGATATAGATCAATAAGATATCAAAAACCTCATGAGAATCTCAGGTATGGAAAGAAGAATGTCACTTTGTATTACTGATATTGGTCAAACAACATAAAAGCAACAGTATTTTGCAAATATTCTCCAACCCCTTACTACTTCAATGTTTTGTCTTTAAATAGACAGTATTTACAACAAGGATGATCTGCCCTGTGGCTAGATTGTCAAATTATTCTATGACACCTTTCATAACTAAAATACATAACTTCTAATAGAAAACTGAAAGCTACCTATAAATGAAAAATATATTGCAGTTGTCAGAGTAGAGTAAGGTTGGTGATTGTTATTTATATGAAAAATATACTAAGATCAGAGTCTTTGGGTCAAACTTGTTACCTTACAAGCTACCCAAACATCCTTCAATGAGGATCTTTGCCTTGGAGTATATCAGGCAGATCCTAAATTCTGATTCTATAAATTTCATGGTAGCAAAGAAGAAAACATAATTCAAATTAAAGAATCAGATAGGGCCATTCATATGCAATCACAGGGATGCAGAAAAAGAGGCAGCTAAGCAATTATTGGAATACAAATTTGAAGAAAGTTTCCCTTGGAACTATGATCCACAAGGGATCTTGAGTAAAATAAGGGTTAAATGAAAATTAACACCCTTCATCCATGAAGCAAAGCCAGAAATAGAAAAATTTTCAAATCGGATTGAATGGACTGAAAACACTTTGACAGATGCAGTGAACAAAGGTAATACTAGTCATACCTTAGAGACTGCAAATCAACCAGAGAAATCCACTAAAAGAGTAAGGGAAGAAGGAGCCTATGTGGCAGAAACTACATCTGAAACTAAGTTCAAGCTCATATATAACAAAAGGCCCAAGTTAGATTTAGCAAGTAAAGGAAAAGTAACAATTGATGTGGAAGAAACAGAATTTATGGAGACCAATATAGATTTGCCAAAGAAAAATGTTGATACTATGATTATCGATGAGCCAATCACCAACAATAAGAATGAAGAACAAGTTAATATTGAGGATGCACAAATGTTAGAAAGACAACAAATCATGGAAGCTTCCTCATCCAAAACAATTGAGCAAAAAGATTTGGATATCAGGGAAAGATACAAACAAATTAAATCTAAGAATGAAGAGATCAAAACTAAAATCTATTCTTAGTATTTGAAACAAAAACCAGGTAACCAAAATATATTCCTATCAGCATTTGATTATTCTAGTAAAAACTGATCATGTCAGTTTTGCAACCCACAGTACCAATTCCAAAAGCAGTGGCTGACTATAAGAAATTTGACCTAGAAGTAGCAACAGACAGCATTCATGAATTAGATCAAATAGAGTTTCACAAGCAAAGTTTAGCAATGTTTTACTCCACTATTACAACAAAGGCCATGAGTGTTCAAAAGCTTGAGAACACTATCACTAACATGCAAGATCAGATGAAATTAGACAAAGCCTCATTATATGCTAAGGATCTGAGAATTAAATCCTTAGAAGAATTGGTAATTAAAGTTGGATATAACCCTGCTAATGTCAATGCAACATAATTATTATTAAAAAATAAGAATGAAGACATTGTAGCCTTGAGTAAACATATTAAGCTTCCTCCAAGTGAACATCCATAGGCTAAAGAAATCATACATGAGCAGAATGGCAAAGATTATATGATGAATATCATCTTACAAATTACGGGACAGATTAAGGAGATGGAGATTCAGATGGACAAACTTGTCCAAGAGAAGGAAATAGTGAAAGTACCAGAGATTCCTACAGTTATTCTAGTAATCACTATAGCAGTTCCTTCAACTTTAGCTAAAAAGTTGGCACCCAAAGAACCACTGGCTACTGCAGTGCTAGTGACTTCTTCCACAACCTCAGTTACTGAATCATCTAGAACAACAATTCAACATACAGATGAAGCCATAAAAATAGTGAAAGAAATGGAAGAAATGTCTTTAAAGACAAATGAGATTAACAGGTTGACAAAGATGGTATAAAATCTTGAGAAGTCAAATAAATTGGCTCAAATAAATGCAAAGACACATGAACAAAATGCCATCAGACTAAAGGAAGAGTTGAAGAAATTGCAGAAGGAATTGACATTAAAGGAGAAAATATCATACATCAAAAATTACCTTTGGAACAATGTCATTGAAGCCATCCATGATGTGTGGCCTTCAATTCAGGTAATTTTTTACCAAAGAGAGTTATTACTAAAAGCACAAGCAGAAATTCAAAAGACTCAAACTGAATTGGCTGACAAACCAGAGCAAGCTTTAAGGCTAATCACCTTCCTTCACAGAAAAAACAGACAGGAGTTAGAAGAACTCAAGATTACAAACAGAACTGAAACTATCCTAGAAATTAGGAAAGTTAATACAAAGAAAAATCTAATGAGGCAACTTGAAGAAAAGTGTGAAAGTATGAATACTTCCATAACCAGGTTTATGGTTAAATTTACAAATTGGAGGTAAAAAGGACTGCTTGACATTATGGTCATTAATGATAAATTGATGCCTCAAAATGACTATGATAAGAACATTAGAGAGTTTGCAAAAGAATAGGTAAATAAACCATCAGGTCAACGCATTCCAACTGGAAAAGTATTACTCAAGAGTTTTGAAGACTTATTCTACTTGCAACATGAGATAAAACATTGTTTGTCATCAAGCCAACCTTTGCTATATATACTGAAGCTGATGAAAACTTTAGGAAATTAAAGAAACTACAAATTCCTAAAGATGAGGATTGGCAAGCGCTCACAAATTTATTATGAAGGATAAAAGACAAACAGATGAAATGAGAAGAAAATTGTTTTCTGATTTGCAGTCAAAACAAAAATTTTCAGCAGTAAACAATTTTTATTATGGTTAAAGAGTATCGATGAATAAAGAGAATCAGACAAGGAGTATCAAACAAGGTAGATCAGATTCCAAAAAATATCTAAGATCCAGCTAGAAGGACACCAAGGCAGCCAACTGCATCTTATCCTCAAAACAATTTCTATTTCTTTTGGATAAATAGGACAACTTGCTGATTTGTTAAGCAACTGTCTCTATTATTTTTGTAAAGATATTTTATTTTCCTAAGATAATTCCTAGAAGTTTTCTAGGATATTTTGTAAAGAAATATGTATAAATACTTCATCTTTAGAAGTATTTTGTGTGGAATAAAATTGTTGGAGATTGTTATAGTCGTTTCTTGTTGGATTTTGAAAGCTTTTGTGTGTCAAATTTCGAGTTAGCAGGCTAGATCAAACCAATTGGCATCATACTTCAAAGTTCTTGTGATGAGCTATTTGGAGTGAATTATTTCCTCACTTGTCATTTTTATCTTAATCCATCTATGTTTTTTCTAAATCTTAATGAATAACTAGGAGCATTACTACAGGATTTGTTAAAAGTGCCCTGTTTTTAACTAGTTATCATTTATATGATTTCCTCTGATTTTCAGTGTAGGGAACTGTTAATTTCTCCCTCTCTCATTTGACCTCTTCCAACTACTTCTTTTTCTGGATCCAAGGATTCTTAAGTGCCCTTTATCTCAATCATACCACCTCATAAAAACAACTTTCCAAGATCTTCAAGGGTTATCTATATTGCCCTGAAAACATTTGAACTTTTGTCCTTGATCCTAGTCCTGTTTGCTTGACTCCTTAGCCCAATGGAAAAATAGATTTCCCTCTATCCTTCCTTTCAAGTGATTTTTCCCACCAAATCTATCAAAACCAAAACCAGAGCTACACATTCATAACTAGCCTAATATTTACAAACTGAAACAAAGTTAAATTTTAAAGAGAGAGCCCTCTCTGAACCCTGGGAAGGCTAGATCCTAGAGTTTGAAGTTGGTTTGTGGTTACCTCTAGTATTCTTTGACTAAAAACCAAAATCTCACAACTTTAGAATTACTAGAGTGATAACATTACTCGCGACCATACTGGGGAACTAACCACTCCTCAGTCATAAAACTAGTCTTAAAGAAAATCATTTTATACATCCTTTTACTTTAAGATTTCTTTAATAAATTGTGGGTATTAAAAATAGTAATTCTGGCTTCTAGGAAAGTTTATTATACCAGGTCTAACCCGGATCCTAAACCTATTGTTATATTAGACAACCCAAACCGAATTGGTAAAAAGAAAAAACAGTTAGAAGATTTAGAAGCCGAAGTATCATTAAAAAGAGTCAATTCATTGCCACAAGAATTAGTAAGTTTGCAAGATATAGATTTTGATTTGAAATTTGAGCATTCTTTGTTTAGAAGTCAATCTGAAAGTGATCTTTATACTGCTGTTATGGACCCTGTTTTTATTTCATTCTTGGAAACAAAACAGAAATATATTACAGTAGAATCTAAATCAAAGAAAGTTGAATATCAGACTAAAATTGAAGAACTTAATACTACTATTCTCAAAGATATTGATGAAGATATTGAATTAGCTAAATTATTAGCCTATACCACTAAGCCTTCAGTTTCATAGTTAAATACCACCATAATACTAGCTATAGATTCATCTCTATATGCTGCTACATCATATATAGCTTCCAATACAACCACATCTATAGATCCATTTATACCTAAATTACCTTTACAGCCTAGAGTACTATTTCCACCACTCATTTCATCCACTATATCCATTATCTCACCTTTTGATTTTTTAAACACATCATCCGCATTCCCTAGTAGCTCCATATACATTCCGGTTTCATTTCCTAGCACCTCAACTACAGCTTTTAGTTCATCGGCTATCATTCCCAGCACAGCCCCAAGCACTTCTACTTTACGTCCTAGCCAAGCTAAACTTCAAGCTATGGTTGCTAGATATGCTCCCCTAGTCTTACCACAACAGCTTCATGACATGCCTCAAGACTATCAAAGTAAAATACCATAGTTTGATGCCACTACCCATTATACGGCTCAACAACACATAACTAAAATGACAGATTTCTTTGAACTCCATGAGATTGATGATTCTGATGTTCAAATGAGGTTATTTGCACAAACATTGACAGGAGAAGTTAAGAAATGGTTTAGAGGTCTTGTTGCTGGTAGTGTAACTGATTTAGCTATATTTCATAGTTTTTTTTTAAATAAATGGGAAAAGAAAAAGAATCCACTCCAGATATTGTCTGAATTTGATGCCATGAGAAGAGCTCCAAATGAGTTAGTTCAAGACTACTGCACTAGATATAACAACGTTTATAATTCCATCCCTGAAAATATTAGACCCACCCTGATAATGTCCTACTCAAATTCCTTGATGGATTTCACACGGACATGGCTTAACAGTTGAGGGAAAGAAATACAGAAACCTTAGAAAGAATGCAAACAGATGATGTTAGTGTAGAAGTAAACATTTAGCCATAAAAGCTAGACTAAGAAATGAGAGAAGAGTGACCATTAAAAAAGAAACTTCCAATTAAGACTCAAAAATAGACATGTTAGCTAAAAATTTAGACAGGATGATGGATAGATTAGACAACATAGCGAGGAGACCTCCATGGGATAACCAACAACAAATCAGAAATCCCAATTTTAGAAAAAACACAAATTCAAGAAAAGCAAAAGAAACAGTCCCAGACCAAACAATAAGGCCCCATTCCAAGAGAACTATGCTGAAAGTTCTCAGAATGATGATGATGATGAGGATGCAATAAATCTAATGGGAATAGATGATAATAATACTATTTTTCTCACTCAGGAAGATCAGGAATTATTTGAACTCCAACAACTCAAGTTAGTTTCAAGTGAATCCTTTGATTATAAAGAAGGTTATGATTATGCTATAAATGAAATACACAGTCAATATAACCTTAGAAATAAGAAAAACAATGAGTCTTCTACCAAGAAAAGTTCCCAAACTCATAATAAGAAAATAGTAGAAGCTCCCAAAACAAAAGTTCTACAAATTCTCCCAAGCGAAAATAAGCAAAACTCTAGTTCTTCCCAAAACATTTCTAGTCCTAAAAATGCATCAAGCCCTAAAATTGTTGATATTACTAATGAAGTTGCTCAAGCTACAAAAGATTCACAGAATTCTACTGTTGCAAAAGCTTCTAATTCTATTAAAACAACAAATTTAGATCCTAAGATACCCTCTACTGATCCTAAATCAGTGGATCCAAAAATTGCTACTTCAAAAACATCCACTGATAATTCTAAGTCTGAAAGAACATCTACTGCTTCACAAACAATCCCTGAAAAGAAAGTTACGAGCAGTAAAACACAAGAGACTCAAACAAAGAATGTCAAACCACTTGAAAATGAAAACATAACTGTAGAAAAACAAGACAAACCAACACAAACTACAGTTACCAAAGAAGAATTGATTCAAATCAGTAAATCACAACCTACTTTCAACATTCAATCTAGAAATTACAAGGCCCTACAAAGACTTGTTTTCATTTGATTCAAGTAAAGTTAAATGCCTAGGTTTAATCAAATATTTGTGTGTAACACTAGTTCAATATCCTGGTAAGAGTATATTAATGGACATTGTAGTAGCTAATATCCCACCTAAATATGGAATGTTACTTTCTCGCTCATGGGGAGAAAAGTTACAGGGATCTCTACAATTGGACATGTCTTATGCTACTATATCAGTTTTTTGGTCAGCCTAAAAACTTATATAGGGAAACATTGATGAAGTTCATTGTTAGTAGTGCAGAAAGATCTATAAATTACCCAATTTACTCTACACTAACTGACCTTGATTCTTTTATCTTATGTAACTATGAGACTAATGAAATCCAAACTAAACCAATAGATAAAAAGAAAACACCAAACAATGATAATATTTTTCATGAATATTTATGGCATTTAGACTTTGATGGTGTAGTAAATAAGTTAGGAGCAGGAGCCGGAGTTTGGATAACCAACATAGAGACTAATCACCTAGAAGGCCATGCTTTCAGGCTCAATTTCAAATGTACCAATAATATGGCTGAGTATGAAGCTCTCATTGTAGGACTCCAAATTCTTAGGAACTCAAGAGGAAAAAGAATATTAATCATGGGAGATTCAGAGTTGATCATAAAACAATTAAATGGAGTATATTTTGTTTACAATCCTAGACTAAGCAGATACAGAGACACTGTGATAGATTTAATTGATGATTTAATGGAATGTAAATTTGCTGCTATACCTAGAAAACAAAATATACAAGTTCACTGTCTAGCAACCTTTGCTACTACATGCAATTTACCATTACAACCTAATCATAGATATACTGGTAAAGTCAAGCATAGGCCAACAATTCCAGAAAACCTTAAGTATTGGCATTTTTTTTCTCAAGATGAATAGATTTACAAGTTTATGAATAATGAAGGTGAGTTTCAGAACTGTAGGATAGATGCAGATTGTACTATATATTAAGATTTAGATTGTGAAATAGATTTAAATAATATAGATGTAAATAGAATAAAGTTTGCGAAACCAACTAGATTTAGTCAATCTAATATAGATAGCTTAGAGAAAATAGAGATTGAAGAAATTATTGATGATGAAACAGATATATTGAATCTTAAGGTAATTTCTTAACCGAAGGTTTAACTCCCTTAGAAGATCTTTTTGACTCAAATGATGTAGCTAGAAAACCCAAATTGGAGCCAGTTAGATCTGATATAGAAGAATGCAATATTGGTACAGAGTTAAAACCCAAAATAATCAAACTTTCCAAAACATTACCTCAACAGGAAAAGGAAAAATATATTACTCTTTTAAAGGAATATCAAGATGTTTTTGCTTAGATTTATGAGGATCTCAAATATTATGATACCAACATAATTCAACATAAAATTCCAATAAAAGAAGACCAAAAGCCATTTAAAGAAAAGTTGAGAAGAATTAACCATGTTTTATTACCTTTGATAGAAAAAGAAGTGAAAGGAATGTATGTTGCACAGATAATTGCACCAATCAGATATTCCGATTGGGTTTCCAACCTAGTTCCAACAAGAAAGAAAATAGGAGAGATAAGGATATGTGTTGACTTTAGGAATCTAAACAAAGCATCTTTAAAATATAACTACCATTTACCTAAAATGGATGACATATTACAAAGGGTAGTTGGCTCTTCTAGGATTTCACTTTTAGAAGGTTTTTCAGGATACAAACAGATTTTAGTCCAAAAAGAAGATCAAGCCAAAACAACATTTGCTACTGCTTGGGGCACTTTTATGTATGTAAAAATGCATTTTGGTCTAATGAATGCAGGAGCAACCTTTCAAAGGGCTATGGACATAGCTTTTGCAAAGGAAATACATGATTTCTTAGTAATTTACTTAGATGACATTACTGTGTTTTCTAAAACTGATAATGAACACTTGGATCATCTGAGACAAGTTTTTATTAAGTGCAGAAAATTTAGCATCTCTTTAAATCTTAAGAAAAGTTTATTTGGATTAGAAGAAGGAAAGTTACTTGGACACATAATTTCTAAAGAAGGAATCAAAATATATCCTGTTAGGATAGAAGCAATTCTTAACATCAATCCACCAAGAAACATCAAAGAGTTACAAGCCTTTCTAGGTAAGATTAACTTTTTAAGAAGATTCATATCCAATTTAGCTGAGATAATTAGAGAACTAAACAACATTCTTAAAAAAGATTCAGTTCTTAAATGGAATATTGAGGCCAAAAATTCATTTGAATCTGTCAAACAAGCCTTAACCAAAACTCCAGTCCTAATAAGTCCTGACTTTAAGAAAAAAATCATAATTTTTTCATTTGCTTCAGAACACACCATTGCTGCAGTTTTACTACAGAAAAATGACCATGGATTTGAACAACCCATATCTTTCTTCAGTAAGACCTTATATATTCCCCTTTGAAGTACAACATCATGGAGAAACAAGCCCTAGCTTTGGTTAAGGCCATTAAAGACTTTAGAGTTTATATTCTCTACTCTCATATCATTGCCTATGTCCCAAATTCTTTAGTAAAATACATTCTTACTCAGGATGGTCCTGATGGAAGAAGATGTAAGTGGATTGCCACTATCTTAGAATATGACATAGAAATAAAACCCACAAAACTCATCAAAGGTCAAGGATTAGCCAGACTTATGGTTGAATCTAATTGTAATGCCCTAGACATAAATTTTATTGCTCAAGTAGATGAGCAGGAAGAGATGGCGACTCCAATGATCAATGAAGCCTTCTCAAACTCACCTTAGTATACAGATATCATATTTGTACTCCTAAACTTGCAAACTCCTCCTGGATTGTCAAGAACCAAAGTCAGATTCTTAAAACTAGAGGCAATAAGATTTTGTATTTTAGACAATGTACTTTTTTGGAGAGATCATAGTGGTATTTTATTAAATTGTTTATTAAAGGAAAAGATGACAAAATACTTGAAGAATTTCATGTAGGTGACTGTGGAGGACATTTATATTGGAAAGCTACTGCAGACAAGATTTTAAGAGTTGGTTTTTACTGGCCTACTCTGTTTGCTGATGTCAAAAAGTATGTAACTTCATGTCATAAGTGCCAAATTTTTTAGGGTAAGAAGAAATTATTACCCCTCCCCTTAAAGCCTATTTCAACTGAAATTCCATTTCAACAATCAGGCTTAGAATTCATTGGTGAAATTCACCCTCCTTCTTCAGGCCAACATAAGTGGATTTTGACAGCCACTAATTATTTTACCAAGTGGAATAAAGCCATACCCTCTAGACAAGCCACAGATACTGTCATTATTTCGTTCCTAGAAAGTAACATTCTTTCAAGATTTGGATGTCCCCAAAAGATAATTACTGGCAATGCAACAGCATTCAAATCCAAGAAAATGATTAACTTTTGCCACAAATACCATATTACCTTAGGTCATTCTAGTGCATATTACCCCCAAGGTAATGGCCTAGCTGAATCCTCAAACAAGAGCCTTGTAAACATCATCAAAAAGTTACTTGAAGATAGTAAAAAGACTTGGAATAAGAAGTTAGTCAATGCCTTATGGGCAGATAGACTTACTACTAAAAAAATCCATTGGTACTTCCCCTTACCAAATTGTTTATGGAATGGATGTTGTTGTTCCATCCTCCCTAGGTGTACCAGTGATGAAAATTATCCAAGAGCTACAAGTTGAAACTAATGACATTCAAAGAAGAATAAATCAAACTATTCACTTGCAACAAACAAGAGAAGAAGTTTATATCAAATATCAAGTCATTCAGGATAAGATCAAGAAAATTTTTGATAAAAAGAGTAAAGAGGATGATTTCTACATTGGAGATAAAGTGTTAAAGTGGGATTCCAGAAGAGAAGACAAAGGTAAACATGGAAAATTTGATTTTCTATGGAAATGAACTTATGTGATTTATGTATATAGAGGTAATAATGCTTTCTTTTTGAAAGAAATGGATGGAACAGATCTGCAAGAAGGACCAGTAAATGGTAGAATACTGAAGCACTACTACTCTCCTGAGTTAACAAATAGTTAGTTTTTATTCACTTTTGATCATTGTACATATACATTGCAGAGTTTAGATGGGATTGGATGTTTCCCTAACAAATTTTAAGCCCAGAGAGAAGGCCCTAAGCTTTGAGAGGTAAATATCATAAGTATGAATAATTACAGACATCAGAAGACAATTATAGGGTCATCATAGTCAAATTCCAAAGGCTACTAGTCTTAAAGTTCTTGAAATTTCACCAGGAAATGTCATCCCCATGTGGAGCCACTATTAGGGTCCTATAATAATAGGGTTCATAAATTTTGAATTGATTTTTATAGTCTTGTAAATATGTACATACCTTGCTTTCTTTAAGTTGTTTTCCCATATTTTGAAAAAAAAATGAAAAAATAATAAAAATCCAAAAAGAGGGTAAAAAGTCTTAAAAGAAAAATCAAAGGACTTAGAAAAATATAGACCCCAAAAGAAAAAAGAGAAATAAGACCTTAAAGTGAGCAAATCCAAATGCCACTACTTTTAATTTTACTGCAAGAATAATGATTATGTGTAGAGTGTCAATAAATACCATAATCCATGATCAGTTAAAAAGTTTAATCTTAACTTTTCATGCTTTCAATTTCATGTTTTAGATAGAGAATAAATATTTGTCAGATAGTTTAAACTTGACAAATCAGTAGATAGGTAGAGAATAAAGAGGAGATCAACTATTTAATCTGAGCCCTTGGAAGAAATAAGGTAGACTTAGATAGTTTTATGCTTTGAAAGAAAAATATTTTAAGGTTGCAAGCCTAAATGCACCTATAAAGATGAAGAAAAAATGTTAGAAATAAAGATGGGTAGGTAGAAAGTAGTTGAAAAATCATGTAATAAAGCATCATCAGGAAAAAATCACTAATTTCCCCTCCACTACAAGTATTCGGTGTTCTAAACTATCAATCAAAAAGGCTCAGAACATTTCTTTGACTTTTGTTGGGACCGGACCCAAGGCTCGATGACTAGTTAGCTAAAAATATTGAATTCCCACACTAGACCCATATTCATCAACATTTACCCTTCATTCATAAATCATGATCCCTTTTTCCTAAGTAAAAACCCATTTTTACTTAGTAAAAGCTAAACCCTAAATAGCTAATCTCATTCCCTTTCAAAAAATAATTCATAAATCCTCAAAAAAATCATTCATAAATCCTCAAAATGCATTTATCCTAAGGATAAGTGAAATAATATTATAAAAAAAATATATTGAATTCCCACACTAGACCCATATTCATCAACATTTACCCTTCATTCATAAATCATGATCCCTTTTTCCTAAGTAAAAACCCATTTTTACTTAGTAAAAGCTAAACCCTAAATAGCTAATCTCATTCCCTTTCAAAAAATAATTCATAAATCCTCAAAAAAATCATTCATAAATCCTCAAAATGCATTTATCCTAAGGATAAGTGAAATAATATTATAAAAAAAATATATTGAATTCCCACACTAGACCCATATTCATCAACATTTACCCTTCATTCATAAATCATGATCCCTTTTTCCTAAGTAAAAACCCATTTTTACTTAGTAAAAGCTAAACCCTAAATAGCTAATCTCATTCCCTTTCAAAAAATCATTCATAAATCCTCAAAATGCATTTATCCTAAGGATAAGTGAAATAATATTATAAAAAAAAAACAACAATGCTTTACTTTGTCTATGATTTACACTTTACATAGAGATTAACATGTGTTTTGTTTCCATTTCACTACCCTTTTTCATATTAACTTCTAACTAAAACTATTAAACCCCTAAACTACACTTTCCCGTATATATTAATACATATATTTTAAATAAACCCACAAAACCCTTTATTTTAAGTTTATACCAATGTTAAATATCCCCATGTGCGCAAAAATAAAAAAAACCCCGCCTAATTATCCCATTAGTCTAAACCTATCCATAAACAAATATCCCACCCCTATAGTTTTCAAAAAAATGCCAAAAACGTTTGAAAAAACTATATAATATAACTGGTGCCCGCATATATATTTATTGAAACATTTCATAAATGTTTTTATTTAAATATGCATTATATTCCCCCCCTGCCATTATATAACCAAAGTATAAACCTACCCCTCTGCTATATCATATAAACTAAGGTTTAAACATATTTAACATTTATTTCTAAAAAGTTATAACTCATCCCCACATTAATAAACCACCGATTCCACTCCTCCATCCCGATACAACTCCCAAAATATCTGGACTGTTCGGATTCAAAGCTCAGATCCAATGGCTAAAACACAATATCACATAGAAAAGTTGCACAATCACCCAAGCACCAAAACTGCATGAAATGGGTTGTTTTGTAATTTTATCTCTCCCCCACGTGGATGATTCCTATTCGATCGCGTGGGTTCAAGCCAAAACCACTTACCGCCAAATTTTCGCGTGATAACCACTATGGTTTTTGATCTCGTGAAGCCCGAAACCACCCTTCCCGCTAATGTGACAATCATTCAATGCCAAATTAATATAACCAAAATGCATATTAAACCTTCGAAACGTAATTCATTCCTTTCTCTTCTACATTAACCTTTTGCTCGTGCCTCCCTGACTATAATAACATTCATTTTTCGCCATTTTATGCTCGAAAAACCTGCAAAACTCGACCAGCAACCATTGAAGACTGCCGAGGAGTTGTACATTGCTCCCGAAAATCTACAGAGGTTACCAACTCATTCAAAAAACCTCTAAAGCTATTACGAACACCAAATACCTGCATACAACAGGTATTTTTCTGAAATTTGAACCAGCAATCAAGTTGAAAGACATTTCAAAGAAGAAAAACAAACTTAGAGTTTAAGAATTAATTGAAGAAAATTGTCAAAAAGCCCCAAAAACAGGCCAAACCCTGTCAAATTTTTTCCAGAAACCCTGTTTTACTGTTGTGCACTATTTTGAGAGAAAATTGTGATTTTTTTCAAACTGATGGTCTATTTCCAAGCCTTAATTCAAACCAGAAAAACTCGGAAGATATCCTAAGCCTCTGTGACCTATTTCAAGAGATTTGTAGCCATATTTCTCAGTGAGAGACTCAAGAAACCTTTGTTTCTTGTTTTAAACCAATCAAAAGCCTGTAAACCTCTTTGACACACCTAATTGGAAAGAAAACCCAAAAAAAGGCTATACTTTGCCTAAATTATCCAAGAAATCCTCTACTAAAGTAAAATACTCCTACAAACTGTCTAAACTTGCAAAAAGTAGGAAAAATGCCTAAGACGTAGAGTACAAGCAAGCTTGAAGGTTCCAAAGTACCTAAACCTACCCCTGCTATAACTTCTAAGACTTCCATAGTGGCAAATCCTCTTCAACCACCTGTTGTTGATGTTGAACACATCCCTCTAGCTGATACTGATTATAAGATAGCAGATCCCATTGTTGAATTTAATTTGCTGGATATTCATAATTTGAGTTATGAGAAATCATTACATAATGATGGAGAAGTCCAGATTTGGGAATCTCATTTACCCAAATATATTGTCCCATTAACTCACCTATGTCAAGAGGACATTAGATTGTGTTAGCAGTATTATATACCTGATCAAAGAGCCATATTCAATGCAAATAAAGAATTGCTTTTCACCATTTTTGCTCAATCTATCGATCAAATGTTACAGCTTCAGCCTGACCCACAAGAAGTCCCATTATCTATAGAAGCCTTAACCTAGCTATACATTGGCCTAGATTTCCCCAAGAGATTCATGATTTTGTAGACTTTCATGCCCTCTCATGTAGAAATTCTAAAACTGAATCCCCCATATTTTACTGCTAAATTCCGAGAAGGTTCAAGGCAGGTGATTTCCATGCTTTCATTCATCCTGGGGTACTTTACTAATGAACAAACTGATGAATCCATCCTGGATTTCTTATCCACTTTCACGCCAGGTCAACCCCCATCTGTAATCTTTGGTTATGTTGGTTATATTGTAGATAGTATCCATTATCAATTGATCAAATTGTCAACTGAAGGAGTGTTCAGATACACTTCTTTCCTCTTCCATGTTTTTTATATTTCCAATCAGATAAATTGCTAGTTACTCTCCAAAAAATGGACATAGCATTAGGGGAATTTTGAGGTCTAAAATGGGCCTCCTAAGAAAAATGTACAACCAAAATAAACTTTATAAGAACCAATAGGATTCAAGATGATGATGTCAACCATAATAGATGATTCACCATTTTTGGAGTAAAAAAGTAAAAATATTAAAAAATAATAAAATAATAAAACTACTTTTTCAACTTGTATTTTAAACTTATCTCCCAAAATTTTTACTCAAATTTCGAGTGGGAGTACTCGTTGGATGCGGAATTTAATTCCTCATCCAAGGAGTACCCATGTTGCATACTTTCGATGAACTCTTCTACACGAAAAATGAGAAATACATAAAAAACGTGATTGTAATCACGTTTTTTTATGTATTTCTCATTTTTCATGTAGTAGGACCCATCAAAAGTATGCAACATGGGTACTCCTTGGATGAGGAATTAAATTCCGCATCCAATGAGTACTCCCGCTCGAAATTTGAGTAAAAACTTTGGGAGATAAGTTGAAAATATGAATTGAAAAAGTAGTTTTTTCATTTTTCCCTCTAAAATTTGATGATGTCATCAAATCTTATTTGATTTTTTCCACTATTATTTTATAATTTCCTTAGGAGGCCCATTTTAGACCTCAAAATTCCCCTAATGAGGGAAATCCTCTTTCTGTCATTTTCTGGACATCTTTGCTCAGAAAAGAATGTGCATATTTCACATATTCAGATTTTTCAGAGTTATTTTTACATCTAGTGATCACAATGTTAACCAAAGCAGAGCAGCCAAAAATAAATGAAGAAATGAAAAAGATATTGCAGTTGTCAGAGCAGAGTAAGTTTGGTGACTAGTATTTATATGAAAAATATGCTGAGATCAGAGTCTTTGGGTCAAACTTGTTACCCTACAAGTTACCCAAACATCCTTTAATGAGGCTCTTTGCCTTGGAGTATATCAGGCATATCCTAAATTCTGATTCTATAAATTTCATGGCAGCAAAGAAGAAAACAAAATTCAAATTAAAGAATTAGATAGGGTCATTCATATGCAATCACAAGGATGCAGAAAAAGAGGTAGCTAAGCAATTATTGGAATAAAAATTTGAAGAAATTTTCCCTTGAAACTATGATCCACAAGAGATATTGATTAAACTAAAGATTAAATGCAAATAACACCCTTAATCCATGAAGAAAAGCCAGAAATAGAAAAATTTACAAATTAGATTGAATGGACTGAAAACACTTTGACAGATGCAGTGAACAAAGGTAATACTATTCATACCTTAGAGACTGCAAATCAGCCAGAGAAGTCCACTAAAAGAGTAAGGGAAGAAGGAGCCTATGTGGCAGAAACTACAACTAAAACTAAGTTCAAGCTCATATATAACAAAAGGCCCAAGTTAGATTCAGCAAGTAAAGTAAAAGTAACAATTGATGTGGAAGAAACAGAATTTATGGAGACCAATACAGATTTTCCAAAGACAAATGTTGCTACTGTGATTATCAATGAGCCAGCCACCAACAATCAGAATGAAGAACATGTTAATACTGAGGATGCACAAATGATAGAAATACAACAAAGCATGGAAACTTCCTCATCCCAAACAGCTAAGAAAAAAGATTTGGATATCAGGGAAAGATACAAACAAATTAAATCTAAGAATGAAGAGATCAAAATTGAAATATATTCTCAGTTTTTGAAACAAAAACCAGGTAACCAAAATAGATTACTGTCAGCATTTGATTATTCTAGTAAAAAACTGATCATTTCAGTATTGCAGCCCACAGTACTAGTTCCAAAGACAGTGGTTGACTATAAGAATTTTGATCTAGAAGTAGCAACAGACAGTATTCATGAATTAGGTCAAATAGAGTTTCACAGGTAGAGTTCAGAAATGTTGTACTCCATTGTTACAACAAAGGCTATGAGTGTTCAAAATCTTGAGAACACTATCACTAACATGCAAGATCAGATGAAACTAGACAAAGCCTCATTATATGCTAAGGATCTGAGAATTAAATCCTTAGAAGAATTGGTAATTAAAGTTATATATGACCCTGCTAATGTCAATGCAACAAAGTTATTATTGAAAAAGAAGAATGAATACATTGCATCCTTGAGGAAACAACTTAAGCTTCCTCCAAGTGAACATCCAAAGGCTAAAGAAATCATACAAGAGCAGAATGACAAAGATGATATGATGAATATCATCTTACAACTTACATGAAAGATTAAGGAGATGGAGATTCATATGGAAAAACTTGTCCAAGAGAAGGAAACAGTGAAAGTGCCAGAGATTCCTACAGTTATTCCAATAATCACTGCAGCGGTGCCTTCAACTGTAGCTGAAAAGTTGGCACCCAAAGAACCACTCACTACTGCAGTGCCAGTGACTTCTTCCACAACCTCAGTTACTGAATCATCTACAACAGCAATTCAACACACAGATGAAGCCAGAAAAATAGTGAAAGCAATGGAAGAAATGTCTTTAAAGACAAATGAGTTTAACAAGTTGACAGAGATGGTAGAAAATCTTGAGAAGTCAAATAAATTGGCTTAGATAAATGCAAAGACACATGAACAAAATTCCATTAGACCAAGTCAAGAGTTGAATAAATTGTAGAAGGAATTGACATTAATGGAGCAAATATTATACATAAAAAATCACCTTTGGAGCAATGTCATTGAAGCGATCCATGATGTGTGGCCTTCAATTCAAATATTTTTTTAGCAGAGTTATTACTAAAAGCATAAGCAGAAATTCAAAAGACTCAAACTGAACTGGCTGAAAAACTAGAGCAAGCTTTAAGGCCAATCACCTTCCTTAACAGCAAAAACAGACAGGAGTTAGAAGAACTCAACATTACAGACAGAACTAAAACTATCCTAGAAATTAGGAAAGTTACTACTAAGAAAAATCTGATGAGGCAACTTGAAGAAAAGTGTGAAAGTATGAATACTGCTATAACTATGTTTATGGTTAAATTTACAAATTTGAGGCAAAAGGACTGTCTGACATTATGGTCATTATTGATAAATTGATGCCTCAGAATGAATATGATAATAATATTAGAGAGTTTGCAAAAGAACAGGTAAATAAACCATCAGGACAAGGCATTCCAACTGGAAAAGTGTTACTCAAGTGTTTTGAAGACTTATTCTACTTGCAACATGAGATAAAACAC
The DNA here is from genome assembly GCA_034641835.2 of Pinus albicaulis. Classification (NCBI taxonomy): domain Eukaryota; kingdom Viridiplantae; phylum Streptophyta; class Pinopsida; order Pinales; family Pinaceae; genus Pinus; species Pinus albicaulis. Next base: position 328,738 of record JAXQQM020062078.1, on the reverse strand, counting down.
TTGTTTTTCATCAAGCCAACCTTTGCTAGATATGTTGAAGCCGATGAAAAATTTAGGAAATTAAAGAAAATGCAAATTCCTAAAGATGAGGATTTGAAAGCACTCACAGACTTATTATGAAGGATAAAAGACAAACATATGAAATGAGAAGAAAATTGTTTTCTGATTTGCAGTCAAAACTGAATTTTTCAGCAGTAAACAGCTTTTATTATGGTTAAAGAGTATCATAGTTTAAAAAGTATCAGTTAATAAAGAGAATCAGAGAAACAATATCAGACAAGGCAGATCAGATTCCAAAAAATATCTAAGAGCCAACAAGGAGGACACCAAGGCAGTCAGCTGCATCTTATCCTTAAAATAGTTTCTATTTCTTTTGGATAAATAGGACAGCTTGCTGATTTGTTAAGCAACTGTCTCTATTATTATTGTAAAAATATTTTATTTTCCTAAGATAATTTCTAGAATTTTTATAGGATATTTTGTAAATAAATATGTATAAATACTTCATCTTTAGAAGTATTTTGTGTGGAATAAAATTGCTGGAGATTATTATAGTCATTTCTTGTTGGACTTTGAAAGCTTTTATGTGTCAAATTTTGAGTTAGCAGGTTGGATCAAACCAATTGGAATCATACTTCAGGATTCCTGTGACGAGCTATTTGGAGTGAAGTATTTCCTCACTTGACATTGTTATCTTTCTTTGTTACATGCATCCATCCTTGTTTTTTCTAAATCTGAATGAATAACTAGGAGCATTACTACAGGATTTGTTAAAAGCACCATGTTTTTAACTAGTTATCATTTATATGTTTTAGTTTGATTTCCAATGTAGGGAACCCTTAATTTCTCCCTCTCTCGTTTGACCTCTTCCTACTACTTCCTTTTCCGAATTAAAGGATGCTTAAATGCCATTTATCCCGATCATACCACCTCATAAAAACAACTTTCCAAGATCTTCAAGGGTTATCTATCTTGCCCTAAAAAAATTTTACCTTTTGTCCTTGATCCCAGTCCTATTTTCTTGATTTTGACTCCTTAGCCTAACGGAGAAATAGATTTCCCACTATCCTTCCTTTCAAGTGATTTTTCCCACCAAATCTATCAAAACCAAAACCAAAGTTGCACATTCATAACTAGCCTAATATTTACAAATTGAAACAAAGTTAAATTTTAAAGAGAGAGCCCTCTCTAAACCCTAGGAAAGCTAGATCCTAGAGTTTGAAGTTGGTTTGTGGTTACCTCTAGTATTCTTTGACTAAAAACCAAAATCTCACAACTTTAGAATTACTAGAGTGATAACACCTAGTCTGGATATCAGTAGAAAACATTTAAATGATAATTAGCCAAAACATAGTGCTTTTAACAAATTTGGAAATATAACTCCTGATTTATCATTTAGATTAAGAATACATTCATGAATGGATGGAAAACATAATAAAATTGATAAAATTACAAGTGAAATACTTCACTGCAGTAGCCCAACACATGAATCCTGTAATATGATGCTTTATTTCCTGTGATCCAGTCTGCTGACTTCAAATTGATACAAAAACCCTTAGGTTCAGAATAGTATAACTACAGAAATGTTCAGCAATTAATCCACCCTTAATACTTCAAATGATGAAGTATTTATACAAATTCTAAATTAGAATATCTTGAAAAAATATCAATATTGGTTTACAAATATCTCAAACTGTATTGCATAAATAGAACTTAAATAAAGGACACTCAAAACTAATGAATCTATTTGGCACTATATTTATTGATTGATGGTGAAAAAGAAGAGAAATTTGAATTTGATATCAACTCTTAGTTGATGATGAGGCTTCCAAGTCACTAACTGTCTCCTTCCTTTGTGCATTTTTCTCCTGTTGTACTATACAACAACCCTCCCCATTTCTTAATTTTAGAATAAAATTCATTTAGAAATAGATCCCCTTTCTTTTTAGATAAAAATAAAAGACTTTGAGGAAATCCTATTATTTTAAAATAAAACAATAAAAATTCATTGTTTAGAAAAGCATGTATCGCATATCGCATACCACAAGTGCATATAATCAAATGTGACATTGAATTTTTCCGATCCGATTGAACTTAAGTCTTATATCGCATCGGCACAAAGCATAAATTTCATGTTAAAAAGACCGATGCGATAAAGTAAATCGCAATCGCAATTCGGTAAAGTCTTGAGTTGTCATATTTCCTTTGCAAAACTCCGATGCGATGTAACTTATTGCAGTCGCATTTTGAAAAGGTTATCCTTCATTCGGTCTATTTTATAAACTCCGATGCGATACAACATATCACAATCGCATTTTGAAAAAGCAAAGATTACTTGTTTTATAAAATTTACGATGCGATGGATCCCACCATCATCGCAATCGCATTTCAGTGAAAATCATGAACAACTCAATCCCTTTGGAAATATCCGATGCGATATACCTTTATTGCTAATCGCAAATCGGCAGAAAATATGAGATGTCTTTCGTTTCCTTTCAAAAACTCTGATGCGATGAATTATCAGTCTTTATGAATTGATATTTTGCGCCGCACATATATTATTTATCGGTCAATCGAAATCAGAAAATTCAAAGGGAAAGTTTTACATTAACATTTCAATATCGCCGATCTAAGATTGTACGAACATCGTTAATTGAAAAATCAAACGAAATATGGTAATTGATTCTCATATCAATGCGTGAATGCAACTTTTCTTTAAGGCATTCATTTTTAATACGTGGTTAATCAATTTGGGATCATTAATAAAAGTCTTTTCGCATAGTTGTTCTCCTAACTTCATTTCTTCCCACGTCTGAAAGGTTTGTCTCATTTGCAGAGCTATAGAACATCCAACCCTTTTGTTCGTCGAACTAGTGAAACGATACCAGACGAAGAAGATGTCTAAGAAGCTTAAGAAATCAAGAATTGCTGCCACCTCAAAGACCGTTGCCACTACCACAATGCCAAAAGAAAAGCTAGCCAAGATAAAGCTAGTTACAGATACCATGTGCCAGGGTCTCGGGAAAATTTCCTGGGAAGAATTTTATAATTTGCTTGAAAAATAATACCCTACAGTTACAGAGGTAAAGGCAATGGTGCCAGATGAAGAATCAGATTCAGGTGAAAATCCCCTTAAAGAGCTCTCAAATTCTTTTCTTCATAGAATTGCAGCTCGGGCAAGTGTATTCCCATATTATGACATAATACGATGGGTGATAGACAATGCCACCATCACAAACAGAACATTCATAACAGCTGGGGGAAAGATGTTTGGGTCCTTTAGAGCAGAATACATCAAAGCAATGTACCATCTGCCAAATCCTCAAAAGACCTACAACAAATCCTTCATAGAAGATTTCACCTCAAGTAATGAAGTTGAATCAGACCCAATTAGAGAATGGAGACAATCTCCAAACAAACATAAGCATGATGCCTCAGGTATGTATTCTGTAGAGTATCTTGCACCTTCATATTGCTACGCTGCTGCAATGATGTGCAGAATTTTTGGAAGTAATAATTCAGCAAGGTTTTCTATTCAAATGGTACCCCTGATTGAGGCCACTGTAGGTTCTGTTGTTATGGATTGGTCAGTTATTTTATCTGACAAAATAACAAATAAAATTCTAGATTATAGAATAAATAAGCATACTGGAAATGTTCCCCCATTTCATTTATGTGCTTATATTTTACATGCCTTGTGTTTTAATTCTGAATTTCCTATTCTGGGTTGGAAATGGACTCCTCAGGAACCTGTCCCGATTCACATTTACCATAAACATTTGCGGAAGGATAATTTCAAGAACCATGTATATATAATTTTCCACGGCTTCATGTTACCTATCTATCAAACCATTTTTAACCAATTTCCTCCCCGGCTCTCTGAAAAGAAAAAGCTTGATATATCCCTAATCGGCAATTGGTTTGGAGAAGAAAATTTTACCTATATTAGGGTTTTTGGAAGCATTGTTGAACCTCATGTCTTACCTCTATATGTCCCTGATAAACTTTTAGCTCAAGAAATTGCTTACTAGTTGACAGAAAAAGGGATGTCCAGGTGTTTAAATAATTCCAAAATATTAATGTGGCCTACTTTTCCTTTCCATTGTGGAACCTACACCCTTAATGATTTTAAACATGCTGAAAAAGAAGTCTTTAAGATACAAGATCTTAAGCTTGCAACCGTTCCAGGCAGACAATATGATCCAAATAAAGTGGCTTTTGATTTCACAACTTTAGTCCAAATTGCTAAGTTTGAGCATGAGCCTGATGACTTTGATGATTTATTTGTCTCAATTGAGAAATTTTCCCAAGTTTATGATCTAGCTAAATCTAAGTTTCAAGTACAAGATATGAATAAATTTATGCAGTTCAGAACCCAGAGATTACTTAAAGTTCCTCTTGACCAGCTGAGGATTCCTTCACAAGCAAATAAAATTATTGAAATAGAACAAAATAAAAAGGAAGATACAGCCAGCAAAACAGAGAAAGAAGTGACAACCAGCAAAATTGACGTGTAGTTAGAAAAGGAGAATACAGGTAGAAAGCTTGATGTACAGTCTGAAAAAGAAGATACAGGTAATAAGCCTGATGATCAACTTGAAAGAGAAAAGCCTCACAGAAAGAGGGAAATTCTGCTGAAATGATTATTACTCCCCATTTTCTACAACAGTATGAAAAATTCGCTCAGCAAATAGGAGAACAAAACAATCCTCAAGTTGATAATCTGAACAATCAAGATATTGAGATCATTCCTGAAATTCCATCTGAAGAAATTGTGCTGAGAGTTGAAGACATACCTCCTCTGGATATCTTTGACAACCCTAAGCATAAGGCTGTTCTCAGAAAACAAAGAAAGAGAAGGAGGATTGATCAAGGACCACTTGCAACTTCACAAGTTGAATTAATGAATGTTGTTTGGAAGAACACTGAAGTAAATCCTTCAGAGGATCTTACCAAACTATCACAATATGCGGGTGCCTATAGTGCAGCTACTATAGATAAAGCTACTGAAGTCACTCAAATGGTAAAACAAAAAGACTTACAGATAGCATTATTAGAAGAAAGAACAACAGGTGATCAACAAAAGATATTACAGTTAGAGCAGTAGTTGGAGCAAGAAAGACTCAGAGTCAAACAATTAGAAGAACAATTGAGTATTGAAAAGAGAAAGCTTGATCAACAAGCTTTAAATAAACAACAACCGTTGTCTCAAGAGGTATCCAAATTGCAGACGTTACTGCAAAATGAAAAGGTTGCCAAAGAAGAGTAAAGTAAAATATTTCAAGCGAGATTGGATAAATTCAAGGATTATCCTAAAATTGACCAATTCAAAACATAAGCTCTGGAAACAAGTAAGTTGTTATCTCAATAGTTGGATGATCTGTGTCAAAAAATTGCACAAGCTGAAACTCTATGTGAAATGACATCATCTCTCATCGATGAAGCAGTCAACACAAGAATAGAATTTGAAAATGCAGATGAAAATATTTCATAATTTATTTCATGGTAGGACTCAGAACAGGGAAATATTGCAAATCTTCCCAGAATTGAAGAAAAGCATAAAGAGATTTTGTTTGCTGAATGGGATACACAACTGATTAAAGAAGACCGTGCTACATCAAGAGCAAGAACCATAATGAACAATCTGACACAATTGGTTAATGATAGTCTATATGCAGCTAATTTAATTTCAGATTGTACTCCAGGAAAGCTGCGAAGGGTAAAAGAAACTGATACTAGGTGGAAGCAGGAATCAATCAATCAGAATAAAAAAATCAGTAAAATACAAGAAATTACATGGGATGTCCTATGGACATGTTTGATTAAACCACACAGTCAGTAGATTGAAATAAAATGCTTTTCTAATGCCATCAATTTCATCATTCCAGAACTCTCTGATGCCACATACACCAGTCAGTTGCATTCAAGGCTGAGTCATCCAATCGAAGTTAAAGATATACTTAAAATTTTCCAGCTTAGCATATTGGGGATTGAAGAAATTCGATGAATCTGTTTTATTGGATATCGCAAGTCTATTCTCAGATCTCCGATGATCGTTTCTAGCATAAGTTGTAGTTAATTTGTTTTCTGAATTTCCTATTTAAACCCCTTTCAAGCATTTTAGAAAGAGCCCTGAATTTGTAATATTTTTGGGCTTGGACAATACATTTCTATACTCCTTGACTATCTTATTTTTATAAAGGATCATATCTTGTGATTTCACGGTGAATTATTTTTGAGAGTTGCATTTCTGTAGCTTGAAGATTTTTCTAAGTTAAAGCACAAGATTCCTGTGATTTCATGGTGAATTATTTTTGAGAGTTGCATTTCTGTACTTTGAATATTATTCTAAGTTAAAGCGCAGGATCTGGATATCGAATTGCATCAAGAAAATATCTTAATGAATCTGGTATTTCTATCGATTTACTGTTATTTTCTTTATGTAATGAAGTATTCTCTTTGAAATTTTCTATCATTTATATATGCTTTTTTCTCAAATATTTCTTTATCATATCATTTCTGAAGATATAGAAATATTCATCTATCATAGTATGTGCAAATGATATATAGAATATTGAATGCGATGTGCTATTCTAACTCTGTTTAATCTCTTAAACAGAGTTATCATTATATGATACTGCATCTTTCTATTGAATAATAATACATTTTCATCGTTATTTGTTTAATTGAAACAATCTTTAAGTCGTATTCATATTTAATACCCGGGTTAGTTTTAGAATTATTTGCAAGCTATAGATTAAGTTAGATAGATTAGCTCAGTTAGTTAGTTCCATTTATCCACTTGCACAAACACTCCATCACCAATCCATTTATTATTAGGAAACTGGTCCTATAAATCCAGTTGGAGCCACCACACCAAACGGAAAAGGATTTGTCATAAGGTCCGGATTGGGTGGTTTTCCCCCAATGTTTGAAGAAACGATTTTTGAGGCTTCAACATTTTTGGCGCTAGAAGGAGGGCCTAAGCTATGAATGGAAAGTAAATCCAAATCTACAGGCCATTCCTAGAGAAATTCACCCTCATCACCTTCTTCAATTTCCTCTACATCTCAAATCTCTAGGGAAGAAATTGAGAAGAACATCAATACACCCACTACCAAAGCTTTAGATCTGTTAGAAAATCAACTTCATGAGTCCCCTGAAATACAAGATTTAGTTCATAAACTCAAAGGATTCTCATTATCTTTAGAAGAGTCTGAATTATCCGAAGGTAGTGTTACGTCAAAATTCATATCTTCAAAACCTCTCACTAGGTCACAAAGTGAAAAACTTGGTATTCCTCCAAAGGAATTTCCCTTACCTAGTCTAGCTAAAACCAAAAAAACATCGTCGGAATCAGGTAGTGATATTATTTCTTCATTACAAACTCACTCATATGCTTCCCGAACTCAACCCAGAAGAGTACAGTTATTCCAACAACCTCTACTCAAACACCAGTTGTCTCTTCAAGTCCCTCAACCGTTATCACAACAATGGCACAAAGACCATGGACTAATCTAGGAGCTGTTGAAATGCCTGCATCTTTGCATGATTTTCCAGATCATCCTGAAAAATGGCTGCCAAAATTTAGTCCTCACCTTGGTATACAAGCAGAAGAACACATTAATAACTTTATGTTATCTGTAAATTTAAATGCAGTACAACATGAAGATGTTGTGGTTAGGTTATTCCATTATACTTTACAAGGGGCAGTAGGATCCTGTATTTTTCATTACCATCGGGATCTATTACAAGTTGGGATATTTTCCAGGAACGTTTCTTAACAAAATTTGGAGATGACAGATCAATAGCAACTCTAATTAACGATCTCTCCAATTTGAGAGCGGAATCCAAAGAACCCATTAAAGATTTTAATTTCTGATTCAACAAAATTTTGAATAAAATTCCTACAACCTCAAAACCTAGTGAGCAAGTCCGAAGTGAATGGTATATAACAACTTTGCCTTCAAATATAGCCATTTTTGTAGATTGAGATGCTAAACCTACTTTAGCTAAAAATATCAAAGAAGCAATTGTAGTAGAATGGCAGATCATTTCTTTGGATAAATAGAATGTTAATGAGGAAAGAAAATCCAAAAAATTCAGCTGTAAGGATGATTCAAAGAAGAAAACACCTAGGGATCCTTATGACATGGAAGGCTTACAAAAAGTTCTGAAGACTTTGTCCAATGAAATGATCGAAATCAAAAAACAAGTAGCAGAAACTTCCACCAATAGTTCTTATAAGAACTTCAAAAGGAATCAGAAAACTGAATCTAAACGACCCAATTCAATATCCAATGCAGAGTCAGATCTAGAAGAAGATGAAGAAGAAGATACACCTCTATTATCAGAAGAAGATGAAGAAGAAGAAATAGCGGAATTACATGGGATGTGGGATTTCATTCTTCCTAATTCAGAAAGTGAAAAAGAACAAGAAGCCATGCCAGTAAGTACAAGAATTAAATCTACAGCAGAGCCTGTCCAAACAGTTACCAAGAAGAAAAGTTCAACTTCGACTACTAAAGACAAATCCCTTGTAAAGAAAACTTCCTCTTTTCCTACTAAAAATCAACCATCATCTTCTAATCCTCCTACAACAACATCTAAGACTCTGGTGGTATCAGATCCTATGGATTATAACATTGTTGAAGACATGAAGAAAACTAGAGTGAATGTCTCTCTACATGAACTCATCAAAATTAAGCATCAACATAAGTTGTTATCTGAAAGAATTAAATGCAACACCTATTTCTCCTCTACCAAGTGGTGTAGTTGTCAAAGCAGCCAAAGGATCAGGTAAGCCACCAGATAAAGTAGATGCTACTGATACTGTTCTTATTGGAGAAAGATCAAATTCTCAGACAGCTCATTTTATTTTGACTTATGAAATCTATAACAAGAATTTGCATAACTGCTTGATAGATTTAGGAGCATCATCTAACATAATGCCTACTTCAGTCTGCTCCAAATTAAACATCGAACCCCATAAATCTGCAGTTCATATTATTCAATCAGATCAGACTAAAGTGCAAGTTGGGGGAGAAATTAATTCAGTCACCATTAGGTTAGCCTCTGATCCCACGATAGTCCAGAGAATTGATATAATGATTGCAGATATTCCTGAGTTTTATGGATTAGTATTGAGCAGGGATTGGTCTGCAAAGCTTTATGGTTACATCGCCACTGATTATTCTCACATGTGGCTTCCTCACAAAGGGAAACCAAATCAAATCAAGGTTGAGCGAGAAAAACACATGATGCATACTGTAACATAATTCGAACAAGAAAATGAACCTGTAGCTTTTAATAACAACATTCTCGAAGGTTATTTTGCTGAATCATTTCTTGGAAATTTCACAGCACCGCAATCACCTTTTTTCTGTAAATACTTTTATTTCGCAAATTGAAAATTTTTGACAAACTAATTCTTCAAGAATTGTTAATGTTTCTGATCAATCTGTAGATAAACCTGTAGATAAGTCTTTATTTTGGTCTCTGTATTTTGATGGATCAAAATCCAATGATGGTGTAGGAGCAGGATGCATTTTAGTTGATCCAGATGGGAAAAAAACTATGCTATCATGTAGATTAGAATTTGAGTGTACAAATAACAATGCAGAATATGAAGCCTTGATCCAAGGGCTTTATAAAGCAATAGGGTTGAATGTTAAGTACCTGAAAGTGTATGGTGATTCTGAAATTGTTATCAGACAAGTAAGAAACACTATCCATTATCTTTCAGATCATCTTAAACATTATAAATCCCTTGTTCAAGATCTTACCACTCAATTTTTAGCATTCAACATCTTTTCCATCCCTAGAACTAAGAATTCAACAGCTGATTTGTTAGCTAATGTTGCTTCCAAGCTCCTCCCAGCTGAAGATTATAGTCCATATAGGTTTTCAGTTGAATTAATCTTTAGACCTTCTGTGCCGGATAATGTCACTAATTAGAGAGTATTTTATCATGATGAAGATATCTTAAATTTCTTGACTTCAGAAAAATCTTATGATGGCCAAATAATTGATGAAAGTGATGATGATCTTCAAAACACATCAAAAGACAATGAAAATCCTATTCCCAAATCTGTAGTCAAACTTGAAGACTTATATGATATCAAAGACAGATTCAAAAAGGTTACTAATGCTAAAATTCAAAGTTATACTTTGAAGTTTGAATTATTAAATCTTGGTACTGAGTCTAACCCACAAAATGTTAATTTAGGACTCGATTTAACATCAGAGGAAATGATAGCTTTCATCGGAATTCTAAATAAGTACAAAAATGTCTTTGCTTGGAATTATGAGGATTTGAAAACTTATGATACTTCTGTTATCCAACATACTATTCCAATGCTTTCCGATGTAAAGCCAGTGTAACAAAAGCTAAGAAAAATTCATCCCAATCTGGAAGGACAAATCAAGTCAGAATTGAACAAACTTTTGAAGGAGAAAATTATTTTTCCTGTAATACATTCTAGTTGGGTCTCAAACATGGTTCCTGTAAGGAAGAAGAATGGAGATATCAGAATCTGTATTGATTTTAGAAATCTGAATAAGGCATGTCAAAAGGATAACTTCCATTGCCAACAATGGAACAAATACTTCAAAAGGTAGCTGGTTCTAAACTCATCTCTTTTCTTGATGGTTTTTCAGGCTATAACCAAATATTGGTACATCCATATGATAGGCTAAAAACTACTTTCAAAACCAAATTGGGAACTTATGCCTACCAAAATATGCCTTTTGGTTTGATAAATGCAAGAGCTACTTTCCAAAGAGCCATGGATACAGCATTCAAGGGTTTGATTAATAGATCAGTTGTTATTTATCTTGATGACATAACCGTATTTTCAAAGAAAAGAGCTAATCATCAGCATGATTTGAAACAGATATTTGAATGATGTAGAAGATTTGGCATTTCTTTAAATCCAAAGAAATCATTCTTTGCTCTCAATGAAGAAAAACTCCTAGGATTTGTTGTGTCCAAAGATGGCATATATATTGATCGTGATAGAGTAAAATAAATTTCTAATATTTCTTTACCACATAACAAGAAATCCATGCAATCCTTTTTGGGACATATCAATTTTTTCAAGAGATTTATTCCTGATTTTTCTCAAATAGTTTTACCTTTGTAGAATATGATTAAGAAAAATTCATTTTTCAAATGGTTACATAAAGAAAAAGAAGCCTTTGATTCAATTAAACAGACAATCATTAATGCACCTACATTGAATACTCTTGATTTTTCTAAACATTTTATTCTGTATACTTTGGCTACTGAAACATCCTATGTTGTTGTTTTGACACAACCCAATGATCAATAAGAGGAAGCACCAATCTCTTTCTTTAGCTCAAATCTATAAGGAGTCGAACTTAACTACTCCGATGTAGAAAAACAAGCCTTTGTTGTATTTAAATCAATCAAACATTTTAGACCTTTTCTCCTAAAAACACATACAAATATTATTGTCCCATTCTTTGCAGTGAGACAGCTGTTAATACAAAAGGAATTCGGAGAAAAGAGAGCTAATTGGGTAATAGCTCTACAAGAGTATGATATTGATATTAAGCCAGCTAAAATTGTTAGAGGGCAAGGTTTTTGCAGATTGTTAGTAGGAGCTTCCAACATACCAGAACATCAAGATCAAGATAATATTGTTCAAGTAAATTTAGATAAGTATTATAGATTCTGAATCTCAATATGTTGATCTAATATTTTATTTGAAAAATGGGTATGCTCCTTCTAATCTCAGCTATAAGAATAAGCGTGCTTTAAGATTAAAAGCCAAACACTTTGAAATCATTGATGATGTGTTATTCAGAAGAAATTATGATTCAATTTTATTAAGATGTCTTGAAAAAACTGAATCACACAAGGTGTTGCAGGAATTACATGATGGACCAGCAGGTGGAAATTTTGGAGGTGATACCACAGCTCACAAAATAATCAATGTTGGTTACTATTGGCCTACCTTGTTCAAAGATGCACATGATTATGTAAGGAAATGCGAGATTTTTCAAACTGTTAGTGGAAGACAAAGGAAACCAGCCTTTCCTTTACAGCCAATAAACATTGAGCAACCATTTGCACAATGGGGACTTGATATTATTGGAGAAATTGTTCCACATTCTTCCAAGCAACACAGATACATCCTTACAGCAACGGATTACTTTACAAAGTGGGTAGAAGCAATTCCTTTAAAGGTAGCCAATTCTGATGCAATCATTGAATTCATTGATCAATTCATCATTACCAGGTTTGGTGTACCTAACGCTCTTGTCTTTGACAATGCATCTTATTTTTCTAGAAATAGTATAATGGAATTTGCAATCAAAAGAGGTTTCAAATTGAAATATTCAGCAAATTATTATCCACAAGGTAATGGTTTAGCTGAATCATCAAATAAAAATATTATCAAAATCATCAAAAGAAAAATTGATCAAAGTCAAAAGAACTGGCATAAATCTTTAATTTTTTCATTATGGGCTGATCGCATAACTCATAAGGTTTCAATAGGTACACCTTTTAATCTAGTCTATGGAAAAGAAGTTGTAATACCATCAAACCTAATACTTCCATCTTTAGCCCTAGTTCAATTCCTTGAAGAGAATCCTTCATCATCTATTCAATTGAGATTTGATCAAATTCTTAAATTAGAAGAAGATAAAGAGAAAGAAAAAAGTATTCATGTCAAACATCAACCACTCATAAAATCTTCTTTTGATTCAAATTCTACTAGATCCAAAACTTTGCAAACTGGTGATCTTGTTCTGAGATGGGACAAAGCACATGAAGATAAGGGTAAGCATACCAAATTTTAAAAAATGTGGCTTGGACCATTTCAGATTGCTGAAAAGATAGGCTCATCAACGTTCATATTGCAAGATTTAATAGGAAAAAGAGAATCTCTTCCTGTGAATGGGCTTATCTTGAAAAAATTCTTTTCTTAAGAAGGTAACCCCTTCTTACTTGTACATATTCCATTATGCAAGTGTGTTTATTTACAAATAAGGTTGTTAATAGTCTTTAATTGAATTTTTACTATTTGAAAATATCTTTAAGAAAATATTATAAATACTTATTTATGTAAATAAGAATCTTTAAGGAAATTATTACAATTTTGGATAATGAAAATAAAATATTAAACTTTGAAAATCTATTTAAACATTTGCAAAATCTTCCAAAACTTCGAAAATATTGTAAACCATTATAAGTTTGTTAAGCAGAGAAAGGTTATCTATAAAAAGTAAAGACTTTTCCAATTTTGGCACTTAAAAATCTACAAAATTGTCATCCATTGACTCTTAAGGAGAAAATCATTTCACCCCATCCATTAAGGTTGTGATTTTTTTAGATGTAATTCTAAAAAATGATCGATCTAAAATTAAAAGATAAGAGGTCTCATCACAAGCCTGCTTACCATGATCATAAGAAACAATTGAACTGACATTACTACCACTGCATACCAAAACAGGGTAATGGCTTATAATCATAAGACAAGGCGTCTCATCACGAGCCAGCTTGTTCAGTTCAGTTACAACTAGTGAGTGGCATTGTTATTAACTGGCTACCAAACGATAACAATGGCTTTTAAATTAAAAGAAAAGAGAAAAAACACAAGATGGTATATCTTATGAATTTATCTTTTAAAGAGTCATGCTCTTAGATGGATGGGAAAATGAATGATTGATGGTTAAAAGGTAACCCTGTCGAGACTATGAATGTTTGCAGGCAGCAAAGGCACTACCTATGACAATTAGAGTAAATCACAACGATAAAAGCGGAGAGGCCCCCTACTTTATCTTTATTAACCAATCAAAGTTTGATAAAACCAAAAAAAAAATTATTTTTGAAGAATCAAAAGAGATTGTAAGTGATTTTTATTCTTTTTCAGAGTTAGATTTTATTTAAATTTCTCTAAGATAGTTTTCGTCATCTTTAAAACATTTTACTTACTTAAGATATAGTGTTCATTTTATTTTTTCAGAGATAATTGTTTCTTCCAGTGAATCACCAATTGTTGTACGGTACAACAACCCTCCCCATTTCTTAATTTTAGAATAAAATTCGTTTAGAAATAGGTCCCCTTTCTTTTTAGATAAAAATAAAAGACTTTGAGGAAATTTGATTATTTTAAAATAAAGCAATAAAAAAATCATTGTTAAGAAAAGCATGTATCGCATATCGCAAACCACAAGTGCATATAAACAAATGTGACATTGAATTTTTCCGATCCGATTGAACTTATGTCTTATATCGCATCGGCACAAAGCATAAAATTTCATGTTAAAAAGACCGATGTGATAAAGTAAATCGCAATTGCAAATCAGTAAAGTATTGAGTTGTCATATTTCCTTTGCAAAACTCCGATGCGATGTAACTTATTGCAATCGTATTTTGAAAAGGTTATCTTTCATTCAGATCCATTTAATAAACTCCGATGTGATACGATTTATCACAATCGCATTTCGAAGAAGCAACATCACATTTACTTGTCTATAAAACTTCAATGCAATGGACCCCACCATCATCGCAATCGCATTTCAGCGAAAATCATGTATAACTCAATTCCTGTGGAAATATCTGATGCGATATACTATCATCACAATCGCAAATCGGCGGAAAATATGAGATGTCATTTAATTCCCTTTCAAAACCTCTGATGCGATGAATATTCAGTCTTTATTTATCGTTGTTTGTGCTGCGCATATATTATTTATTAATTGCAATCGGAAAACTCAAAGGGAAAGTTTTACATTAACATTTCAATATCGCCGATCTCCGATTGTACGAGCATCATTAATTGGAAAATCAAACGAATTATGGTAATTGATTCTTATATCAATGCGTGAATGTGACTTTTCTTTAAGGCATTCATTTTTAATATGTGGTTAATAAATTTGGGATCATTAATAAAAATATTTTCACATAGTTGGTCTCCTAACTTCATTTCTTCCCGTGTTTAAAAGGTTTGTCTCATTTGCAGAGCTATAGAACATCCAACCCTTTTGTTCGCTGAACTAGTGAAACGATACCAAACGAAGAAGATGTCTAAGAAGCTTAAGAAATCAAGAACTGTTGCCGCCTCAAAGACCGCTGCCACTACCACAATGCCAACAGAAAAGCCAGCCAAGATAAAGCTAGTTACAGATACCACGTGCCAGGGTCTCAGGAAGCTTTCCTAGGAAGAAGTCTATAATTTGCTTGAAAAAGAAGACCCTACATTTACAAAGGTAAAGGAAATAGTGTCAGATGAAGAATCAGATTCAGATGACAATCCCCTTAAAGAACTCACAAATTATTTTCTTCATAGAATTGCAACTCGGGCGAATGTATTCCAATATTATGACATAATACGATAGGTGATAGACAACACCACCATCACAAATAGAACATTCATGACAGTTGAGGGAAAGATTTTTGGGTCCTTTAGAGCAGAAGACATCAAAGCAATGTACCATCTACTAGATCCTCAAAAGACCTACAACAAAGCCTTCATAACAGATTTTACCTCAAGCAATGAAATTGAATCAGAACCAATTAAAGAATGGAGACGAGCTCCAGAAAAGCATAAGCATGAGACCTTACGTATGTATTCTGTAGAGTCTCTCGCACCTCCGTATTGTTATGTTGCTGCCATGATGTGCAATATTTTTGGGAGTACACCCTAGTTGCTTTTCATTCAAATGGCACCCTTGACGGAGGCCGTTGTAGGTTTCGTTGTTATGGATTGGTCATTTATTTTATCCGAAAAAATAGCAATAAGATTTCGGATTATAGAAGAAATAAGCATACTAGAAATGTTCCCCCATTTCATTTTCGTGCCTATATCTTAGATGCTTTGTGTTTTAATTCTAAATTCCCTATTCTGGGTTGGAAATGGACTTCACAGGAACCTGTCCCGATTCACATTTACCATAAACATTTGTGGAAGGCTCATTTCAAGAACCATGTATATATAATTTTCCACAACTTCATGTTACCTATCTATCAAACCATTTTTAACCAATTTCCTCCCCGACTCTCTAAAAAGGCAAAGCTTGATATATCCCTAATCAGAAATTGGTTTGGAGAAGAAAATTTTACCTATATTAGGGTTTTTGGAAGCATTGTTGAACCTCATGTCTTACCTCTATATTTCCCTGATAAAATTTTAGCTCAAGAAATTTCTTACCAGTTGACAGAAAGAGGGATGTCCAGGTGTTTAAAGAATTCCAAAAAATTGATGTGGCCTACTTTTCCTTTCCATTATGGGACCTATACTCTTAATGATTTTAAACATGATGAAAAAGAAACCCTTAAGATAAGAAATCTTAAGCTTGCAACCGTTCTAGGCAGACAATATGATCCAAATAAAGTGGCTTTTGATTTCACAACTTTGGTCCAAATTGCTAAGTTTGAGCATGAGCCTGATAAATTTGATGATTTATTTGTCTCAATTGAGAAATTTTCCCGAGTTTATGATCTAGCTAAATCTAAGTTTCAAGTAGAAGATATGTAAAAATTTATGCAGTTCAGAAGTCAGATATTACTTAAAATTCCCCTTGACCAGCTGAGGATTCCTTTACAAGAAAATGACAGTATGGAAATAGAACAAAAGAAAAAGGAAGATACAGCCAGCAAAACAAAAAAAGAAGTGTCTACCAACAAAATTGATGTGTAGAAAGAAAAGGAGAATACAGGTACCAAAATTGATATGCAGTCTGAAGAAATATATACAGGTAATAAGCCCAATAATCAGCTTGAAAGAGAAAAGACCATAGAAAAAGTCGAAAATTCTGCTGAAACCATTGTTACTCCCCATTTTCTAAAACAATATGAACAACTTGAACAACAAATAAGTGGACAAAATAATCCTCAAGTTGATAATCAAAATAATCAGGATATGGAGATCATTCCTAACCATCCATCAGAAGAAATTGTGTTGAGAGTTGAAGAAATCCCTCCTCTGGATATCTTTTATAGTCCTAAGCATAGGACTATTGTCAAAAAACAAAGGAAAAGAAGGAGGATAGATCAAGTACCACTTGCAACTCCATAAGTTGAATTAATAAATATTGTATGGAAGAATACTGAGGTAAATCCTTTAGAGGACCTTACCAAACTATCACAATATGTAGGTGCCTATAGTGCAGCCACTATAGATAAAGCTACTGAAGTCACTCAAATGATAAAGAAAAAATACTTACAGATAGCATTGCTAGAGGAGAAAACAACTGGTGATCAATAAAAGATATTGCAGTTGGAGCAGCAGTTGGAAGAAGAAAGACTTAGAGCCAAACAATTGGAAGAACAACTGAGTATTGAAAAGAAGAAGCTTGATCAACAAGCTTTGAATAAACAACAATAGTTGTCTCAAGAGGTATCCAAAATACAGACCTTGCTGCAAAATGAGAAAACTACCAAAGAAGAGAAAGAAAAAAATATTTCAAGCAAGATTGGATAAATTTAAGGATTATCCTAAAATTAACCAATTTAAAACAGAAGCTCCGGAAACAAGTAAGCTATTGTATCAACAGTTGGATGATCTGTGTCAAAAAATTGCACAAGCTGAACCTTTATGTGAAATAACATCATCTCTCATCGATGAAGTAGTCAGCATCAGAATTGAATTTGAAAATGCAGATGATAAGATTTCAGAATTTATTTCATGGTAGGACTCAGAACAAGGAAAGAGTGCAAATCTTCCCAGGATCGAAGAAAGGCATAAAGAAATTTTTTTTTCTGAATTGGAAACCCAGTTGATTAAAGAAGAACGTGCTACATCAAGGGCCAGAGCCATGATGAACAATTTGACACAATTAGTTAATGATAGTTTATAGGCTACTAATTTAATTTCAGATTCTACTCTAGGTAAATTGCCAAAGGTGAAAGAAATTGATACTAGGTGGAAGTAGGAATTAATCAACAAGAATCAAAAGAGCAACAAAATACAGGAAATTACATGGGATGTCCTATGGACATATTTGATCAAACCACATAGTCAGCAGATGGCAATCAAATGCCTTTCTAATGCCATCAATTACATCATTCCAGAACTCTCCTATGCCAAATACAACAGTCAGTTGCATGCAAGGCTGAGTCATCGAACAAAAGTAAAAGATATGCTTAAAATTTTCCAGCTTAGCACATTGGGGATTGAAGAAATTCAATGAATCTGTTTTATTGGATATTGCAAGTCTATTCTCGGATCTCCTATG
Organism: Pinus albicaulis; assembly: GCA_034641835.2. Lineage (NCBI taxonomy): Eukaryota > Viridiplantae > Streptophyta > Pinopsida > Pinales > Pinaceae > Pinus > Pinus albicaulis. The sequence continues at coordinate 310,528 of JAXQQM020062078.1, read as the reverse complement.
ATCATTTCTAGCATAATTTGTAGTTAATTTGTTTTCTGAATTTCCTATTTAAACCCCTTTCAAAAATTTAGAAAGGGGTCCTGAATTTGTAATATTTTGGCTTTGGATAATACATTTCTATACTCCATTGACTATGTTATTTTTTATAAAGGATCACATTCTATGATTTCACGAGGAATTATTTTTGAGAGTTGCATTTCTGTACCTTGAATATTTTTCTAAGTTAAAGCCAAGATTTCGTGATTTATGGTGAATTATCTTTAAGAATTGCATTTTTGTACCTTGGAGGTTGTTTTAAGTTAAAGCACAGGATCTGGATATTGAATTGCATCAAGAAAGTATCGAAATGAATCTGGTATTTCTATCAATTTACTGTTATTTTCTTTATGTTATGAAATATTCTCTTTAAATTTGCTATCATTTATATATGCTTGTTTTACAAATATTTCTGTGTTATATCATTTCTGAATATATAGAAATATTCATCTATCATAGTATGTGCAAATGATATATAGAATTATGAATGCAATGTGTTATTATAACTCTGTTTAATTTCTTAAACAGAGTTATCATTATTTGATACTGCATCTTTCAATTAAATAACAATATATTTTCATGGTTATTGGTTTAATTGAAACAATCTTTAAATTGTATTCATATTTAATACCTGGGTTAGTTTTAGAATTATTTGCAAATCATAGATTAAATTAGATAGATTAGCTCTGTCATTTAGTTCCATTATCCATTTACACAATCATTCCATCACCAATCCATTTTTTATTAGGAAACTGGTCCTATAAATCCAGTCGGAGCCACCACACCAAACAGAAAAGGAGCTGTCCTAAGGTCCTGACCGGGTGGTTTTCCCCTAATTCTTGAAGCAACGATTTTCGAGGCTTCAACAAGGTTCTTAAACAAAATGGATTTCCTAGGGTGATGCTCCTCCGTCAATTTCACATATGCTAGCAAGGTCGTTACTACATTCCTTATATAGTTAGCTTGGTAACTTGCATTTGGACAACAACCACTAGGTTGGAAGTAGAGCCTACTGATCCATTTAGTCATTACTAAATTTTAGAAGAAAATTAAAATATCAATGCCTAAATTGATAATTTGATGAGTGCACAGTGTGAAATGAATCAATGCACAAACTGTGTTATTTTTAAAATTTTATTTTTAATTATTTTAAACAAATGTCACATCTAATCACACGTAATTAGTCCAATTAATCTTTGCAACTAATCAAAAAATAGTTTTTATTTTTATTTTTGAAAATTCCTAAATAATTTTAAATTTGAAAAGATAAATTTAATAAAAATATCATTAAACATTTTTTTTGGGCTTCCAAACAAAAGTCTTAAGTAACTTGACTAAAGATAAATTTATATAGCATGAAAATAGTTTTTGATTTTTGAAAATACCTAAATATTTTTAAATTTGAAAAAAATAAATTTAATATTATTAGACATTTTTTTGATTAGAAACAAAATGCTAATCAATTTGATTAATGTATAATAATGCATCAACATATGCTTCCAGGGATAATTTAGTTACTTCCGTTCCTAAAAAACCTCATTGAAGAAGTCACAAGTCACACAAAGTCAAATCTCCTCAATGCCAACGCCTTGAGGGGTTAGATCACCAAAGATTTAATCACCAGTAAATTCTAATTTCCTTTGGGTTGATCTATAGTATAGTGGTCGTGGCAATGCAACTAATTCTTCACCGTTTCCATGGCAGCATACAACAAACAAACAAATAGTATGATATTATGATTCAACCAGACATGTGTCGCCTAGGAGTGGTTAAGGCGCATGCCTCCAAAGTAAATGGACTTTCCCGAAAGTGTTCGAATCTCTCAGGCGGCGGTTAATCAATTATGCATTCGTGTTCAAATTTCAATTTTCCAAAGTGAATGAGCACGGGTATATCTTTTTATGCATTCGTTTTCAAATTTCAATTTTCCAGGAGTGATGTGCACGGGTATGTATTTTTAGAAATGGTAATGGTAATGGCAAGACAAATAATTTGGCAAAATAAACCTCTGGCCTATGTCAAAGATTTTTTCATGTTTATGGCTATTATTCAACTACATTGTGGATCCATTTCTCTAGTTAAACACAAAATTTCCACAAAGAGTCTTGGATGTATGGCATCATGGGTAGTATAGAATTACTGGCCTTTTTTAGTCTTAGTACTCTTCATATTTCTTAAAAGTGGATATAATTTTTCTTTGGATAAATTGGTTTTTCTAAATCTTTGTAGGAAAGAGAGTTTTTTTTTTGTGGTCCTTGAACAACATGGATCTTACATGAAAAGCTCTTACAAATGAATGAAATATCTTTAGACTTTTTTTCTTTCTAAAATTTGTCATAATTTGAAATGCAAGAAAGAGAAAAATACAACTAGATAATAAGCCTACAAGAAAAATATAGGTAAAAAGTATTAGAAATTGAAATAAATTGTTATAAGATAAAACACTTTGTTCACTACAAAAGTGAAGATTACATCTCACGCTCCATGATTCAATAGACGATAGGTTTATAGGTCAAATAGAAAATAAAACTAACAAAGAAGAGTTTGGACAGTAGTTCAATGAATCAAAGGAATTGGATTATCCATCAATCCCTTTGGAGGCAAAACTACAACAATAAATCTCTAAAATGCTCTATAAATCCATTTGTATTTTTAATGTCTTATATAAGCTTCCTACTTGTTATCTTAGTATCTATGTAACACCAACAAGACAGGGAATGAAAATATCATGATGGGAGGAAATTTAAAGATACCACCAATTAAATAGCAAGCTTGTATTTTCTATAGTATTTTATTTTCTTTTGACCAATTTTTAATAAAAAATATTATTTATTCATATTTAAAAAATAATAATAATGAAATAATAACCATACCCTAAATGGTTAAAATTTTGGTTGCTAATCTATATTCCCATTTGAAAGGACAAATGAACAATTTTTTTTCAGAGGGAGTATTGAGTTTCTATTCTATGGAATGCAAAATGTGTCTAAATAGGTTTTTATTTGAGTTAAACTCATAGAAAAATGTTTTAAATATGCCCATGTACAAATAAATAAATAAATAAATAAATATATATATATATATATTTACAAAAATAATCAAATTATGGTGATGAACAACATCAATTTATGTATAAATAGATGGAGTTAAACCAAAAAGAAATCAATGTATATATGCCCCTTCATCTCCACGGAAGTCGTAAAAGTTGCCATAAAGCAATCAAATAAAGTATTCAATTTGAGTTATTAAATAGAAATTTTTATAGCAAAATTATGCAACAACTTTGTGTTTTGTTTTTGTTTTTTTTTTTTTTTTTTCATTTCAAATAACAAGTTGTTTATGTTAAATTTTGATTTATTTTGTCTTAATAAAAGTAAGTCTTAAAGGTTAGGTTTTCTTTGTTGTGTGACATTATTTTTTAGATGTTAAATTTTAATTTAGAGCTAATAAAATTTTTAGTGCTAAAGACTAAGGTAAAGATTGTTGGGTTACTATGAAGAAATAGTTAGTACTTATTGAAAATTACCTAAAAACGAAATATGAAAAAAAAAACTACATCACATGGGCATGTGTTGTTTCAAATGTTGTACATGGAAAGAAATTGTATGGGGATTATGTGTTGTTTCAAATGTGGATTTTATTTTGAACTTTCTAATTATGCAATTTGCTCTCATGATTATTATTTTGGACTTTTTAATTATGAAAATTGCTATCACGAAGGTTATAAAAGAAAAATAAACTAATTTATTTGAGATTTTTTTGGCTATTACATTGGAATGTTGTAATTATGAAATGGGATTATTGAGGCAGGTTCACTACATCATTGTTTGTTGTAGTGTACATATGGGAGGTGATATGGGTTACCTAAGGAAGTATAACAATCTACTCAATTTCTTAATGTCTCATAAATGATAAGTGGTACCAAACATTTTTTTCCTAATTTCAACTTAAAAATCTTTTATGATATCATGGTATGGTTGCATGCCATTTGTTGAGAGCTTTCTGACTATATACGTTTTATTAAAATCAGAGTTCAGATCATTGAGATATGGTTATTTGAAGATTTTCACCCTTGATGCTATGTCAACATTATTATATAACTACCATGTGGCACTCATATTATCTAAATGTCATCATGGGGGGTGCCATGCAATAGGAGAATTTTGAGGTCTAAAATGGGCTAAAAAAGTACCATGAAAATAAACTTTAAAAAAATCAATAACATTTTAGAATGCATTGGCATTACTGACTAAAAAATACTCATTTATCACATTATAAGTAGTGGATAAAAACCCATAATTAACTATGGTAATAGTTTAAGAAAATTAATATATCATAATTACAACCCATAATCTAAAGTAACCTTAAAAGTAATAATAACATAATTTACTATTAAATATATACAAAATAAAGTACTATGTCATTTCAATTCAAAATACAGATAATAAATATACTATATATTCAATTTATGAGGAAACACATTTTCTTCGTTTTTCTTCATTTATTCTGACCTCTCTGTAGTCCGACTTGTTGGATATTCCTCAACCCAACTATATCGACTAGAATTTAGTTTCGATTAGAGTTGATTCCAACTAACTTGATTTGACTTGGGTTGGAAATTCCACTGGAATCAAGTGGCCCAAAGTTTCTTTCTTTGCGAAACAATTTTGATTCCAACTTCTGGTCTTTTTATGTGTGGGTCACTTAACTATGGTCACACTTAAGTCCTCTCTGCATTCCTCCTGTATTAAAGCCTCAACTTTCAAGCCATACACTTCTCTACAGTAATCGTTTTCAACCTAATCTCCACCATTGTTCTTCTTAAGGGATGGAATGAAAACCAACGTGAACATTTCTTGGCCTTGCTATGGATCACACGTGCTTATCACTCACAACCCCCCTTGGAATCTACTTATTTCCATTCCATTTAATATGAGTGTTGTGTGCTCATGTTACATTCTCTATTCAGATTCTCAGGGCCTCCTTCAAAAAATCAATCCTAGACACAAATAAAGATGGAGGAATTTTAAGTTACCTACCCTTTCTTGAGTAGGTGATGGAAATATACAGGGTTTGATAAAACACCACACAATCCCGTCACACTAATTCCTTGAACACATACAAATGTCGAAACTAAACCAATGGAATTTCAAACTGACATATTTTAGAATTACACAGAGGAATAATGTGCAAAACAAGAAGAAAATCATATTCATTCCTTAATAATGTATACATTCAATGAGCTTTACAAACCTCCTATCTAGATCCTTTTTGAAAAATGCACCCAGGAGCCACCTCCACTGTACCAAACACCCTACTTTTATGTACACAATTACTACTAAAAAAATATTTCTACAAACAAAAAGAATTTTGACAACTGTCTAAAACCGCTAGATTCCCAATTCTACAGTTGTTACCTTGGGAAAGGCCCACTTGGCCAGCCACTAAAACTACCTAACAACTCAGCCTATTAACTAACAATATTTCAATGAGCCACATGGCTATACTAAAATAAATCATCCTTTCTAAAAGGTACATGACCCCCTTGGGGTCTTAAACAAAACGGATTTCGTAGGGTGATGCTGCTGCGTCAATTTCACATATGGTAGCAAGGTCGTTAGTACATTCCTTATATAGTTAGTTTGGTAACTTGCATTGGGACATCAACCAAGGTTGGAAGTAGAGCTTACTCATCGATTTAGCCATTACTAAAATTTAGAAGAAAATTAAAATATCAATGCCTAAATTGATGATTTGATGAGTGTACCCTGTGAAATGAACCAATGCACAAGCTATGCGTTATTTTTAAAAATTTATTTCATTTTATTTTTAATTATTTTAAACAAATGTCACATATAACCACAAGTAATTAGTTTAATAATCTTTACAACTAATAAAAATATTTTTTTTCTTTTGAAAATTCCTAAATATTTTTAAAATTTGAAAAGATAAATTTAATAAAAAAATATCATTAAACATTTTTTTTTGGTCAGAAACAAAAGTCTAAGCAACTTGACTAAAAATAAATTTATATACTATGGAAATAGTTTTTTATTTTTGAAAACTCCTAACATTTTTAAATTTGAAAAGGATAAATTTAATATCATTAGACATTTTTTTTTGGATTAGATACAAAATTCTAATCCACTTGACTAAAAATAGATTTATATACCATAGAAGGGACTAATAAAGAAATAGAAAAGTGTATAATAATACATCAACATATGCCTCAAAGAATAGTTTATATACCATAGAAGGGACTAATAAAAAAAATAGAAAAGTGTATAATAATACATTAACATATGTCTCAAAGAATAGTTTATATACGATAGAAGAGACTAATAAAGAAATAGAAAAGTGTATAATACTAATAAAGAAATAGAAAAGTGTATAATAATACATCAACATATGCCTCAAAGAATAGTTTATATACCATAGAAGGGACTAATAAAAAAGATAGAAAAGTGTATAATAATACATTAACATATGTCTCAAAGAATAGTTTATATACGATAGAAGAGACTAATAAAGAAATAGAAAAGTGTATAATAATACATCAACCTATGCCTATAAGAATAGTTTAGTTAGTTGAGTTCCTAAGCACCTGGCTAATGAAAGTCACAAGTCAAAAGATCCAATCTCCTCTAGCACCCACCCCACCCTTGATATTAGTTCCTCGATTTTCCCATGAATATTGTTGTCACTCAATATCGTAAACCACATTAAAAAAATACATCATAATATAAATTTAATTTGGAAAAAGACTATGAAAGATGTGAGACGGACCGAGTTTGATTTTTCAACTCTACTGCTCTCTTATAGTATCCTCATCTTCAAAATGGTGGTCGTGGCAATGCAATTAATTCTTCACCGTTTCCAGAGCAGGCTACAACTAAAATTCAAATTACATGATATAATGAGAAAGAAAAATGTATGTCGATTTGCCGAGTGGTTAAGGCGTGTGCCTGCTAAGTACATTGGGTTTCCCGCGAGTTCGCGAATCTCTCAGGCGACGGTTAAAAGAAGAAATTTTACAAGGTAATTTGAAAGAATACAAATGACAAGGTAATATAGTTTTATTTTTATTTTTTTTTTAAATCCCTCAGAGAACCCTAACATGGATGTTTTTTTTTACTTCTCACAGAAGGAAGCATCATCAAAGATGAGGCTTGTTTCTTGAGCTAATTTATGAGTAACAAGGTAGAGAACCCTAACATGGATGTTTTTTTTTTTTTTCACAGAAGGAAGCATCTTCAAAGATGAGCTTGTTTCTTTTCGAGCTTGTTTATGAGTAACAAGGTAAATAGTTTGCCTCTAGCTTGCCTCAAAGGAAAAATAAATGACCGCCGTATAAAAGTTGTTGGATTTGGAGTAGTCCAGATTCAAAAACATGTATGCATTCTATAGCAACGTTTATGAGTCTATCACAAGGTGCTTAAACATCGTTCAAAATGGATAATGCAACAATTACGTTTTATACACTTTCAAACAATTGCATTTTATACCCTCTAAACTATTCTCTGTGCATTTTATACCCTCTAAACTATTCTCTGTTGGAGCAGTGGGATTAATACATTTGAGGGTTAGATAGTTGTGAATGTCTGGGGATTCCTGGAGTGTTCTTTTTGGCTCGTTATCTACACTTCCACCTAGTTTTTTCATATTGGTACTCCATCTGGGTTTTTCATATTGGTAATTTTGTGAAGTTGGTATATAAGTTAAGTGTTCTCCTATGCTGAAGTGATGGTTTGCTATATGGTAACCCAATTTTTGAGATATTTATGGCTATTATTTAACTAGATTGTGGATCCATTTCTCTATTTAAACACAAAATTTCCACAAATAGTCTTTAGTGTATGCCATCCCAAGTAGTATAGAATTACTGACTTTTTTTAGTCTTAGTATTCCTCATTTTTCTTAAAAGTGGATATAATTTTTTTTTGGATAAATTGGTTTTCCCAAATCTTTGTAGGAAAAAGAGTTTTCTTTTATGGTCCTTGAACAACATGGATCCTGGAAACCTCGGGGGTATGGATTTTTGGATACATGAAAATCTCTTACAAAGGAATGAAATCTCTTTAGAATTTTTTATTTTTTTTATAATTTTCATAACTTTGAAATGCAACAACTAGAAAAATACAACTAGATAATGAGCATTATATAAAAAGTATTAAAAATTAAAATAAATTATTTTATGATAAAACTCTTTGTTCACTACATAAGTGAAGATTACATCTCAGGTTCCATGATTCAATAGACTATAGGTTTATAGGTCAAACTAAAAAGAAAGCTAACGAATAAGAGTTTGGACAACAACTCAATGAATGAAAGGAACTGGATTAACCATTCATCCATTTCGAAGAAAACATATATCAATAAATCTCTAAGTTGTTTTATAAATCCATATGTATTTGTCTTTTATAGGCTTTTTACTTGTTATCTTAGTATTTATGTAACAAAACCAAACAAAGAATGGAAATGTCACGTTGGGAAGAAATTTAATGATACCACCAATTAAATAGCAAGCTTGTCTTGTATTCTATAATATTTTATCTTCTTTTCACCAATTTTTAATACAATTATTCTTCACTTATACTTAAATAATAATAATTATAATGAAATAATAACCATACTCTTACTATATTCTCATTTGAAAGGAAAAGTGAACAATTTTTTAAGAGGGAGCATAGAGTTTCATATATTCTATCCAGGAATGCATAATGTGTTTAAATAAGTTTTTATTTGACTTAAATTTATGGAAAAATGTCCCAAATATGTATATGTATAGATAAGTGTGTGTATATTTTTTTACTAGAGTAATGACATTGAAGGTGTTCCTATGATGGGTTTGTTTGGACAAATTTGACCAATAAGATTTGTGTAATTTTGTCCTCCTCCCTCCAAATAAAACTTGACACATGACACTAAAATTGTCATGGAATTAGTTGGGAAGTGTGTCTTTGTTTAAAGTTTTCTAAATCCCATCCTAAATGAAAAAAGAAAGATTCTAATCTCTAAATTTTGAGATATTTTGATATTTTGATTTTTCATTGGTTTTTAAGTTAATTTATCATAAAAATAAGTTTTACTGGGTTTTGAAAAATCCTATGATGGGTTTGGTTAGGCAGATTTTACCACTAAGATCTATTTATTTTCATCCTCCTCCTTCCCAAATAAAAATTGACACGTGACACTACAATTCTCATGGAATTAAATGAGAAGTGCGTTGTTGTTTAAAGTTTTCTAAATCTCATCCTAAATGAAAAAAGAAAGATTCTAATTTCTAAATTTTGAAATATTTTGATTTTTCATTGGTTTTTAAGTTAATTTATCATAAAGGTAAGTTTTATTGAGTTTTGAAAAATAAATCTATAAAAATATTAGAATAATAATTTATATTTTTTATATTCAAATGTTTAAAATCTATTTATAATAAAAATTGTAATAGTTATTATACAAAATTTTAATATATAAGAATTTTTGACAAGTGGCACAACAACTGTCATGGAATTCCCTTTGAAATGCATCTAGTTTAAATTTTTCTAAATCTCATCCTAAATGAAAAAAGAAAGATTCTAATCTCTAAATGTTGAGATATTTTGATTTTTCATTGGTTTTTAAGTTAATTTATCATAAAATTAAATTTTATGGGGTTTTAAAAAATACATCTATAAATAAATAAATAAATATATATATATATATATATATATATATATATATATATGTTTTAAAATCGATTTATAATAAAAATTTTAATATTTATTATACAAAATTTTAATATATATTATTAGTATATAAGTATTTTTTATTCTTTTATTATAATTATATTATATTATGATATCTTAAAAGAGGGAATATAAAGATTTAGCAATAGTGAAGAATGATGCAAAGATGTGATGGAGCTTCAACTAGAGTGCAAGGAAATATTTAATTCTTGTAGATTGATCATGGAGTAATGTAGCTTTTGTGCAGCCTTCTTTTAATCAATCTTATGGATTGGATGTGCCTATAATCTTTCAAAGCTTTGGCCAAAATCAATGTCATTGGTGTTTCTTTTACCCCAAAATGAAAAATTATGGGGACTTGGATGGTGATTTGAAGAATTCAAGGATTGATAGTTTAATTTGCAGATCACAGACTTGGCATTTCACAGGCACCACCCAGAAATTGGTTGGTGAATTTAAGATTGTCTACTTTAGAAGATAACTCCTATTCCAAAAAACAATTATGTAATTGCAGTCACCAAAAGTGACATGTGCTACCCATTTCGCTTGAATTTATTTATTTTCTTCTAAAAGGACTTTTATATTATCATGGTTCCCATATTTAAAACACATAGAACCTATAAGTTCTAATCTAGCACATAAATGAACTTAACCAGAAAAAGATTAACAAAATTAGATTTCTTTTCCTGGAATAATGTCTCTCTTTCCACTTCTAGAAGAGTGTCTCCAGTTCCACCTCGTCTGTTGTCATTCTTATTCTTCTTGCTCCGACACTGGTTGTACCGAAGGAATTGACAATGACGTTTTTCTGAATACCGAAAATGCATTCTTCAATCATGATAGCAACCTAATTCTTCTCATCAGTCATTAAAAATCTAATAGGTGTAGTCCTCTTAGAGATTTATATGCCCTTTTCTAACGTCTCTTAGTGGATTTAGATATATGTCATCTACATATTCTTATCGAGCAATTTTGCTCCACTCATAGAAATGATTAACAATGCTTGCATTGGAGTGAGCGGCAAGATAATCTTCTCAAATTTTCTATTCTTTACCTTTAAAAACAATTGCTAATTTATAAAAATAATCAAACTATGATAATAAACAATAACAATTTAAATATAAATTAATAGAATTAAATAAAAAAGAAATCAATGTACATATACCCCTTCATCTCCATAGAAATCGTAAAATTGTCATAAAGTAATCAAATAGATTATTAATTTAAGTTATTAAATATATTTTTTTATTGAAAAATTTTAGGATTTTTTTTTCAATTTCAAATAACAAGTTGTCCATGTAAATTTTGATTTAATTTGTCTTAATAAAAATAAATCTTAAAAGTTAGGTTTTTTTTGTTTACGGTGTGAAATTATTTTTTAGAAATTAAATTTTAATTTAAAATAAATAAGATTTTTAGTGCTAAAGATTAAGGTAAAAATAGTTGGTTTTGCTCTCCAGAAATAGTGATTACTCACTAATAGATACTTAAAAACGAAATATGAACATAAATCTATATCTCATGGGCATGTGTTGTTTAACCTGAAAATAAATTGTCCGTGGATTATTATTTTGGACTTTTTAATTGTGCAAATTTCTATCACTATTATTATCTTGGGCTTTTTAATTATGCAATTTGTTATCACGAAGGTTTTAAAGAATGAAAAACGATTTTTTTTGAGATTTTTGGTTATTACATTGGAATGTTGTAATAAATGGGATTATTTAGACAGGTTCACCGCATCATTGTTGGTTGTAGTGTAAGTATGGGAGGTGATATGGGATATCTAAGGAAGTGTAACAATTTACCCAATATCTTAATGTCATATAAATGGTATCAATTTTTTATTTTCCCAATTTAATTTTAATTTTTTTGTATAATATCAAGGTATGGTTGTTTGCCACTTGTTGAGAGATTTTTGATTATATAAGTTTTATTGAGAGATTGTTATAAGATTTCCACCTTAATGTTATGTTAGTATTATTATGTAATTATCGTGTGGTATTCTTATCAAAATGTTATTATGGAGTGGTGTCATGCAATAAGGAAATTTTGAAGTTTAAAATGGGCTAAAAAAAATAGTACTATAAAAATAAGTTTTACAAAAATAAATCACATTTTAGAAGATAACATCATACATTGGGATGAGTTGACATTGCTATATTAAAAAGTTCTCATTTATCACATTATAAGGTCGTTGTTTACCTAACTTTCAAATTGTTTGGAAAATGATGGAAATTTAGACAATATTTTGATAAAATCTAACGATAATTTTTGTAAATCAAGGTTAAAACTATCAAACTTCAAGATTTTGGGTGCCCTAGGTGTTTTTGATGGCATTGAATCCATTTCCACCATTAAAAAATCGATTCAAACATTTCTACTGCGATTTTTTGTTGTTTGAATTTCGACATTTTTTGTTGTTCGAACAAATTTGAAGGCTAGGTAGACGACACCCATTATAAATAGTGGATAAAAACCCATAATTAACTATGATAATACTTCAAGAAAATTACTCATTAATCATTTTTGAATATATCATAATTACAACCCATAAACTAAAGTAACGTTAAACGTAATAATAACATGCTTTACTATTAAATATATAGAAAATAAAGAACTATGTCATTTCAATTCAAAATACAAATAATAAATTATACTATATTCAATTTATGATTGAATTTGTATTTATCAACACTGCAAACTGCTCAACAGGCAGACTGGCTCACTGAGTTTCTTCTTGCTTCTTTAAGAGACCCTATGCGAACCCATACACGAACCTAATATCACGTTCACACTTCTTTCGGCTCTTTCTGCGGCTTCCATCGCTTTTTCTGGCCTACTGTGTGTCCCTCGGTGATTTCGCGAACGTCTGGCGAACTTTCGGCGATAAAAAAGAAATCAATACTACCTCAGTGGACATTCATAAAGCTCAGAGTTATAGTTCTTCTCATGCGGAATAAATACTTCTCTCTTTATTGATATTCAAAAATTAATTTACAATCAGATTACAGACTTATGGACTTCAGATCTCTTTCCAAAGATTGACTGCAGTGGCATTTACCAGATTTGCTACTCAATAAATGAGCGAGCGATACTGGAGGCTTTCTGGCCAGTTGCAGACTCTGTCTCAGAGAAAAAACACACCAGTTTTATAGACAGACTCAATCTATGATCAGGCCACTTTAGGTTCTTGCCTATGCCGAGCACATAGACACGCAGGCTTCTCTGATCACCTAAGGACTTGAGTCTTAGCACCGTGATGCAAGCAGATCGCAAAACTTTGCGCAGATGCAGAGCAGGGAGCTTCGGCTCGACTCAGACTCAAACACAAATGACTCTCGACTCTAGACTCTCCGAATGCGAATGCCAAACAATGAGCCTGAACCCTCCTTATATAGGAAAAGAGGGGGGACAAACATTCGTTTGGTCTGTCGGATTGTTGACACGTGGAGGAGAATCATGGCTTTCGGGTAACACCGAAGTGACATCCGCACCGAGATTCGTCCGTCCGACACTAACATGTGAAGTGTGTGTACATAACACAGTGGATACCTTATCTGTACAAGGCCCACGAGGAAACAGAATAATTATATACAGAGAGGATGCTTTTCGAACAGGTGAAAAGCCCTCGAGAAAAGACCTGTCACTGTAAACCTGTGACTGGGTATTATTACACTATGGATACTTTTGTTTTAGCGGAGTCCACTAGAACCGCTTGTACTGGTTTCAGCCTGATCAAGGATAGTAATTCCGGGAAACCGAAGTCTTGGATACAGATCATCGTCCCAAGCTTTTGTGTAAATTCTTCTGACAATCATGGGTTTATTTAAAATGATCTGATGTTTTACTTTGGTTAGAACCAACCATTGTAATTTCCTTTTCTTGTAGCAATTTAATATTGGATTTACAAGTTTATACTCAAGTTGGCTCAAATCACGGACTGTTTGACACGGACTATGAAAGCATTCTCCCCAAGTGCTTTCTAGACAATCATTGCATTGGCTTTGAAAATATGATTCATAGTAAACTGGATCCATGCCATATGCACTTAGTCCATAATCAAACCACCAGTCACATGTCCAGGGGCAAGCATAATGGGATTGGTTTATCCAGGTAGGTCCAAATCTGAGCTTGGTGTGGTGAGTTTCACCGCGCCCATCCTTATTCAGCAGATCCCACCATAGTTGTTTGTATCCTGCAAAATTGTAAACTGTGTTAGGAAAAATCAAGTCAGGATTATTACCTGGCCATGTCTGGTATCTTCCTCCAGTATACTCTCCGGGCCACCTTGTCCGGTTGATTGTATAAGACTTATAGTAGATTCTTGTTCTGTCACTTCCGCCAGTACAAATGACTGACAGATCACAAAAATCTTGCGAGAGGGACCTTTCTGCTTCATAGGAGGAGGTCATACTTGTGGAATATATCATGTCATGTATCCACTTATTTCCTTTGGGGTAGACCCGCCTTTCAGGTACAATATGCATAATATCAGTGTGGCTCTGTAGATTTGCATCAAGTACTTTTGTGTTTCGGAGTTGCCATGTAGGCCTCCATTTCTCTTTGTACACAGCCCATGATTCATCATCTGAAATAGACCTGAGTGTCTCTTTTTGCTATGCATGATCCCATTCTGTGATGATAACCATAACATGGTTATGATTTTCTTCTTCTTCTTCCTGTTCTTGATGCTGGATGAATTCTCTGCTGAGAAAGTCTGGCAGAGAATTATCAATTCCCTTAATATGCTCGACCTTAAAGTCAAAATTAGCAAACAAAGCTTGCCATCTTGCAAATTTAGCATCTTCAGGGTTTTTGATAGTTTTATTCAAAACTTTATCTAAGGCCTTAGCATCGGTCCTTAGCAAGAAGAATCTATTAGCTAGATGAATAGAGAACTTACTAACACAGTTCCAGGCAGCTTTAACTTCTTGTTCTATTGTGGAGTAATTCTTCTCAGCTTTACTCCATGTTCCAGATGCATACTGCACAACTCTTTCTTCTTCTTTCATACTTTTGTCAGTAGGTCTCTGTTTGAGCACACCTCCCCAACCAATATTGCTGGCATTTGATTCTACAATTTTGAAATATCCATCTTCTGCAACATGAAGAATGGGGAGCTTTCTTACCTTAGCCTTGATTTGTCTGATTGATTCTGTATGAGCTTTTGTCCAAGGCTTAGGATTCTTTCTGAGTCTCTGGTTTATGAGAGACCTGTCAATTGCACAATTTGGATAAAAATTGCTTACATAATTTAAACAGCCCAAAAATCTTTGCAGTTGGGTTTTATCCAGAATGATATCTGGAAATTTATCTGCAAACTCAATAGCATGATTCTGTAAAGAAATTAATCCATTCTCTATAGTGTGCCCCAAGAATTTGATCTTAGTCTTACACAATTCCATCTTTTTCTTACTTAAGACTAAGCCATTTTTCTTTACTAATCTCATAAAAATCTTTAGATGCCTGAAGTGATCTTGAAGATTTTTTGAGAATATTAGGAGATCATCAATGTATGCTAGGAGCCATTCTGCATAAGGTTTAAAAATAGAATCCATTACCTTCTGGAACTTAGAAGGTGCATGCTTCAGTCCGAATGGCATCACATTCCATTCATAGTGGCCTCCAGGGATGCTGAATGCAATTTTCCACTTGTCTTTTTCTGCTATAGCCACTTGCCAGAAGCCAGACTTCACGTCAAACTTAGAAAATATCTTTGCTCCTGCTATCCTTCCCAACAGATCTCCCTTATGTGGGATAGGATAAGTATCATCTGCAAGAACAGAATTAAGAGGTTTATAGTTAATGACTAACCTGGGGATACCTCTTATCTATTCACTCCTCTTATTCACATAAAAGCCATAGCAGTTCCAGGCACTGCTTGACTCTTTGATCAGCTTTCTCTGCAACAGCTGATTTATTTCTTTCTCACAGAGCTCTCGGTATTCTTTGTTCATGGGAATTGCTCTGGATTTGCATGGTCTGCCCGTATATCCTTCTTTGTAGGGCAACTCAATACTATGCTGTTTGCGGTGCCAAAATGCATTTGGCTCCTCTGCACAACATTGTTCTTCAAACTGATTCTGTAGTTCAGCAATTTGTTTCTGAACTACTGCAGAACTTAACTGATCTTCAATTCTAATCAAGTTCTTGTGGTCTTTCAGTTCTGCAAGACTGTCTTCTACTTTTTTGAGTTCCTACATGGCTTGTACCATGGTGGATATTCTCTGCTTGGAAACATAAGGCAGCTCAATTCTTTTTCCTTTTCCATCAGAAGTAGGCATTGTGATGAAATATCCTGCCTTATTAATTTTGGTTCTCCATGAACCATGAGGCTCTACAGCTGCAAGGAAAACATTTCCTAAGATGCAGTCAATAGGAATATCAGCCACACAAAATTGTGCTTTTAAACAATGGGAATCAAAACAAACCATGGCTTTAGGAATCTCATATTCAAGTGTTTTGTCCCCTAATCCCACAATTTTTCTTTCTGCTTTAGCCCAAAACTTTGAGGGGACAACCTTCTTATCAAGGATGTTTACATCTGTGCCTGAATCAATTAATGAAGTTACATTATAGGTCTTACCATGCACCAAAATATTTACCTTGACATGATGGTGCTGGTATTGGATAGTGAGAACCTGCATTTCTCTAAATCCAAAAACAGGATTAGCTTTTCCTTCAGCAATTTCAACCTTTGGTTGTTCAGGAGAAGAATATGAAGGAGTTCCATGAATAATATAATTAGTATTTCTGCCTGAAACAGGATGAACTTCTTCCTGTTTTCCTTTTTCTAATTTAGATACTTTGAATTTGAGGGCAGAAATTTCACCTTTCAGTAAGTGTATCTCCCTACTCACCTCCCCCAAAGTGAGTGCACGAACTTTGCTTTGTTGATGTTGACGGAGATAACTTTTGGTGTTCTGCTCATAAGAAGTATCCAAGAACAAAGACTTCTTAGAGGGTTTTACAGAGGAGGAAGCACCCGAGGACTGCATAAAAGCATCAAGCAGCCTGGTCTTCAAATCACCATCGTCCATGGCTCGGATCTGAGAAAAAATTTTCATATCATCTTCTGTGGTTTGAGCCATAAGAACTTTAACTTTTTCTGTAAATTCTCCTGCAAGATGTTCATCAGAGGAAAAACCAGAATCTGATGAAGAACAATGTTCACATTGACAATTATCTGAATCAGGACATTCACAATAAGCATGAACTTCTTCAATATCAGATTCAGAAGAAGAATAGTCAGAATTAGAAACAGAAGAAGAATCTTCTTGGGCTTGTTGGATCATCAAGCGGGGGCAGTCTTCTGTTTTGTGAAAACTAGAGCCACATCTGCCACATTTATCTTTAGTTTTAACTTGCTGTTTGCCTTTATATTTCTGCTGGGATTTTTGTCCCAAACCTTTCTTGATTCTTTAGCATCAGGACATAAATTTTCTGTGTGTCCTGTCTTTCCACATATCCAACAAGTTATCTGTTGCATCCTTTTCAGCTTGACATCTTTAGGATGAATATCGTGTGGCTCATAATAATGAGTCTTTGGGACATATTTAGAGGAGCGTCCCTTGTGAGTAGGTTTTCAATAAGGCTTGCGAGGCCTTGCAACGATAGACAGTCTTTTGCTGTGTCTGTGATAAGTATAAGGCTGATAACTTCTGGAAGTCTTTTTAGCCTTTTTCTTTATTTTGCGCCTTTTTACTAATGGGTCATCAATTGTGATCCCATACCTGCTGCAAAAAGATTTAGTACCAGGCAATCTATTCAATTTATCAATAGATTTATTCATTTTAGAACTGGTACAAAGAGTAATCAATACTCTAGTTATTATGCTGTACATCTGACCCCATAAATATGTTTCCAGTGGCAACTGGAAAGCAACCTGTAATTTGAGAATTTCTACCAGCTTGGAAGGCAATGCCGCAAGGTAGACTTGCTTCCAGAGAATTTTCTTGGGGTCCTTAACCATGAAGATTCTTTGCATCCAATCTCTATGGAAATCTTCATACTGGTTAATATTGCGACATTTCAGATTCATGAGGATCATTTCATTTTGATCTGAAATTTTTGGATCATCTCCACAGAATGTCTGTTGAATTAGTGCTGTGAGGGCACCAATCATATTATTCATGGCTTTTCCATCTTCATGAAATATTACATCTCCATTTTCATCTTTCAACACCTCAGCTTCCATGGATGCTATGAGAGCGGGAGAAGACTCTAGTTCCCACCATCTGGCTAGAGTTCCTGTAAAACATGGAATGAGGGATTTACATGCCTCTACTTCAGATTTACCATCTATGCACATCAACTTATACTCTGTGATCATTTGATCAATGAATTTTTTGATCTGGGCAGAGGATAAGTTATCTATATTCCATTCTTTATGGCTTTGGGGATAGAAGGTTTCTCTTGCAGGAATTTTTACGAGGCCATTTAAGTCAGGAGGAGAGTACCTGGTATATTGGGCTTCAAGGGGCTCATATACAGGTAAGACATGATCTTCAGATTCTGACTCATGGAACAGAGAGGAAATGGTTATTTTAAACTTTGGAGACTCTGGAACAGATTCTTTGGGAAATAAGCTGGGAAATCTATCAACACTTTTCTGGATTTGCACAGCTTTCCCTTTGTGGAGAAATCCTGAAGGGATTGGCTTGTCTAGCTTCTTTTCTTTTTCCTTCTGGATTTTCTCAGACAAGTCTGTCACAAATTGCCGAGTAGAAATAGACTGATCTATAATACAACTTTCTACATCATCAACCTTCTGTAAAGACTTCAAAGAAAAATATTTAACTACTGAACAACTGTATTGTACAGAATTTAATGCCTTATTTACATCATTCAAATAAACTTGCAATTGATCCATCTGTTTCTTTACAACAGAAGCTTTAGCGACATTTTTGTCTAATCCTGTGATGGCAGTGTTAGTCCAGTTTATTTTTTCACTTACAGTCTGGAATCTTCTTTCAATTCCTACCAGGTTTTCCTTTTGGATGTCCTTCACCTAGGACAATTCCTTTGAAAGGAGGATAACTGGTGGCTGTTTCTAGCTTACTACCATCAATTGCTGTGCATGAATGACCAATAGACGATGTAGGTTCATTCATTAATACAACTTCTAATTCTTTAACCTTTTTCCAAGAGTAGAAAGAAATCCAAGTCTTTCTTTCTTCCATATATTGCTTCCATTCTAAGGCTAAAGCTTTCTTTGTTCTGGAGTATGGCTGACAGCAAATTCATTTGCTTCTGGGTTAGTAAACAAATCCAAATTTATCATCTGCTTCATCCATTGAGCAGGGATTCTGTGTTTCTCACAACCATCCATTAGTGTATAAAACTTCTGGATTTCTGGGACAGATGGTCTTTTGACATCTTCCGGCAGATCTTTAAATCTACATTTTGGGATCAGAAAATCCTTTTGATTGTAATACCCTAAACCATGCTTATCTTTACGGGATTGCATATTCATGAATATCTCAGTGAGTCTGGGATCTTCATCTTGCAGAGAAGGAACTAGGTGCATCATAAGCACATGGTCATCTTCATGGGGAAAAGGGATATCAAAACATTTCAGATTCGGACAGGGGGTGACTGATGTAGACGGAGGTGCTCACCTATTCTAGGATTATGGTTCTGATGTCTAATGACCATTTCAGTAAGATGTTTGAGATTTACAGATTGATGGCATTGAGGGCATTCAACTTGTAATGGATTAAAATTGACTAATAAAGCAAACTCAAACAAAGCTGTATGATGACAAGAAGTATTTACAATACTGGAACATGCAGTATCAAATGAATTAGGAGGTATATATAGTGGAGACTTTTTACATTCTGCGTCAATCCTATGCCTGTCTATTGTATATCTTCTTGGGAAAGATAAAGTGGCTGAGGATTGATTTTCAGAAATATTTGCAGAAGTGATTTTTTGTATGGCGAGAGGCTTTGGATTTGGTACTACCCAGTGTTCAGGGAAAGACAGATCTTCCCATTTGATGGCTTGGTGTTCAACCTTTTGGTTCTTTGCATCTATCATGACTACAACACTGGTTTTAGACTCTCGGCTGGGGGCATGGAGGACTGCTGGAAATAAAGTACTGGTGTGACGGAAACAACCTCTGAACTGAATGGCGATATTGTTTCTTCTTTTCTTCATATCAAATCCAGTGGTCTAGATTTGAAGTTGTAGGATATCAGCCAATGTTTCATCAAACACATTTACAGAGAAGTTGGGATAATAATCAAACCAGACTGGGCCATTTGATAATGGTGCAACTATTCCTCCAATGAGGGAATCAATGTACTTATTATGTGTTAGATCTCTCACAGTTGCTAACACATATGTCTCTACCCCTTGATGGATAAGGGCTTGGATTCCCACTTTGATGCATCCAAGATGCAGGAATTGAGTTCCCAGCTTTCTAGCTTCTGCTTGGAGCTCCTTGGGATTTATCAAAGGGATTAACTGTACACGGTCAGAGTTTCTTCTATTGAGCTTATGGATTCTTTAATTGTGATTCTGGTGGCGGATTTCAAGTGCCAAAATCCCAGATCATTATAAACCTGAGACGCAAAGATCTTGGGTAGAACCCATCTAGCCTGAGGCTCAGTTTCTTCGTACAAATGCTCTGACTCATTTATTACTTGACTAATACTAGAAGCAAACATTTCTCTGAGAGGGTCTTGTTGAGCTTTATCTTGCTCTTCAAGTTCTCGGAAAGATACAAATTTTCTGAAAGGGTCCATTTATACTTCAGAAAATAAAGAGAAAATGATTATAAGAACTGACCTTTTCACGAACCAGTTGACAAATTGTACTGGCTCTGATACCAATTTTACTTCTGGGACCTTTCACACAGGTTTGCATTGCAAACTACTCAATAGGCAGAATGGCTCACTGAGTTTCTTCTTACTCCTTTAAGAGACCCTATGCGAACCCATACACGAACCTAATATCACGTTCACACTTCTTTCAGCTTTCTCTGCGGCTTCCTTCGCCTTTTCTGGCCTACTCCGTGTCCCTCGGTGATTTCACGAATGTCTGGAGAACTTTCGGCGATAAAAAAGAAATCAATTGAAGTGTGAACGTGATATTAGGTTCGTGTATGGGTTCGCATAGGGTCTCTTAAAGGAGCAAGAAGAAACTCAGTGAGCCAGTCTGCCTGTTGAGCAGTTTGCAGTGCAAACCTGTGTGAGAGGTCCCTGCAGTAAAATTGGTATCAAAGCCAGTACAGTTTGTCAACTGGTTCATGAAAAGGTCAGTTCTTATAATCATTCTCTCTTTATTTTTTGAAGTATAAATGGACCCTTTCAGAAAATCTGTATCTTTCCAAGAACTTGAAGAGCAAGATAAAGCTCAACAAGACCCTCTCAGAGAAATGTTTTCTTCTAGTAGTAGTCAAGTAATAAATAAGTCAGAGCATTTGTACGAAGAAACTGAGCCTCAGGCTAGATGGGTTCTACCCAAGATCTCTGCATCTCAGGTTTATAATGATCTGGGAGTTTGGCACTTGAAAGCCGCCACCAGAATCACAATTAAAGAATCCATAAGCTCAATAGAAGAAAACTCTGACCGTGTATAGTTAATCCCTTTGATAAATCCCAAGGAGCTCCAAGCAGAAGCTAGAAAGTTGGGAACTCAATTCCTGCATCTTGGATGCATCAGAGTAGGAATCCAAGCCCTTATTCATCAAGGGGTAGAGACATATGTGTTAGCAACTGTCAGAGATCTAACACATAATAAGTAAACTGATTCCCTCATTGGAGGAATAGTTGCACAATTATCAAATGGCCCAGTCTGGTTTGATTGTTATCCCAAATTCTCTGTAAATGTGTTTGATGAAACATTGGCTGATATCCTACAACTGCAAATCCAAACCACTTGATTTGATATGAAGAAAAGAAGAAACAATATCGCCATTCAGTTCAGAGGTTGTTTCCGTCACACCGGTACTTTATTTCCAGCAGTCCTCCATGCCCCCAGCCGAGAGTCTAAAACCAGTGTTGTAGTCATGACAGATGCAAAGAACCAAAAGGTTGAACACCAAGCCATCAAATGGGAAGATCTGTCTTTTCCTGAACACTGGGTAGTACCAAATCCAAAGCCTCTCGCCATACAAAAAATTAATTCTGCAAATATTTCTGAAAATCAATCCTCAGCCACTTTATCTTTCCCAAGAAGATCTACAATAGACAGGCGTAGGATTGACACAGAATGTAAAAAGTCTCCACTGTATATACCTCCTAATTCATTTGATACTGCATGTTCCAGTATTGTAAATACTTCTTGTCATCATACAACTTTGTTTGAGTTTGCTTTATTAGTCAATTTTAATCCATTACAAGTTGAATGAACTCAATGCCATCACTCTATAAATCTCAAACATCTTGCTGAAATGGTCATTAGACATCAGAACCATAATCCTAGAACAGGTGATGCACCTCCGTCTACATCAGTCACCCCCTGTCCGAATTCGAAATGTTTTGATATCCCTTTTCCCCATGAAGATGACCATGTGCTTATGATGCACCTAGTTCCTTCTCTGCAAGATGAAGATCACAGACTCACTGAGATATTCATGAATATGCAATCCCCTAAAGATAAGCATGGTTTAGGGTATTAAAATCAAAATGATTTTCTGATCCCAGAATGCAGATTTAAAGATTTGCCAGAAGATGTCAAAAGACCATCTGTCCCAGAAATCCAGAAGTTTTATACACTAATGGATGGTTGTGAGAAACACAGAATCCCTGCTCAATGGATGAAGCAGATGATAAATTGGGATTTCTTTACTCACCCAGAAGCAGATGAATTTGCTGTTAGGCATACTCCAGAACAAAAGAAAGCTTTAGCCTTAGAATGGAAACAATATATGGAAGAAAGAAAGACTTGGATTTCTTTCTACTCTTGGAAAAAGGTTAAAGAATCAGAAATTGTATTAATGAATGAACCTACATCGTCTATTGGTCATTCATGGACAACAATTGATGGTAGTAAGCTAGAAATAGCCACCAGCTATCCTCCTTTCAAAGGAATTGTCCTAGGTGAAGGACAAAATTCAGCTAATGTATACCTTATAGTCCAAAAGGAAAACCTGGTAGGAATTGAAAGAAGATTCCAGACTGTAAGTGAAAAAATAAACTGGACTAACACTGCCATCACAGGATTAGACAAAAATGTCGCTAAAGCTTCTGTTGTAAAGAAACAGATGGATCAATTGCAAGTTTATTTGAATGATGTAAATAAGGCATTAAATTCTGTACAATACAGTTGTTCAGTAGTTAAATATTTTTCTTTGAAGTCTTTACAGAAGGTTGATGATGTAGAAAGTTGTATTATAGATCAGTCTATTTCTACTCGGCAATTTGTGACAGACTTGTCTGAGAAAATCCAGAAGGAAAAAGAAAAGAAGCTAGACAAGCCAATCCCTTCAGGATTTCTCCACAAAGGGAAAGCTGTGCAAATCCAGAAAAGTGTTGATAGATTTCCCAGCTTATTTCCCAAAGAATCTGTTCCAGAGTCTCCAAAGTTTAAAATAACCATTTCCTCTCTGTTCCATGAGTCAGAATCTGAAGATCATGTCTTACCTGTATATGAGCCCCTTGAAGCCCAATATACCAGGTACTCTCCTCCTGACTTAAATGGCCTTGGAAAAATTCCTGCAAGAGAAACCTTCTATCCCCAGAGCCATAAATAATGGAATATAGATAACTTATCCTCTGCGCAGATCAAACAAGTCATTGATCAGGTGATCACAGAGTATAAGTTGATGTGCATAGATTGTAAATCTGAAGTAGAGGCATGTAAATCCCTCATTCCATGTTTTACAGGAACTCTAGCCAGATGGTGGGAACTAGAGTCTTCTCTCACTCTCATAGCATCCATGGAAGCTGAGGTGTTGAAAGATGAAAATGGATATGTAAGATTTCATGAAGATGGCAAAGCCATGAATAATATGATTGGTGCCCTCACAACACTAATTCAACAGGCATTCTGTGGAGATGACCCAAACATTTCAGATCAAAATGAAATGATCCTCATGAATCTGAAGTGTCGCAATATTAACCAGTATGAAGATTTCCATAGAGATTGGATGTAAAGAATCTTCATGGTTAAGGACCCCAAGAACATTCTCTAGAAGCAAGTCTACCTTGCAGCATTTCCTTCCAAGCTGGTAGACATTCTCAAATTACAGGATGCTTTCCAGTTGCCACTGGAAACATATTTATGGGGTCAGATGTACAACATAATAACTAGAGTATTGATTACTCTTTGTACCAGTTCTAAAATGAATAAATCTATTGATAAATTGAATAGATTGCCTGGTACTAAATCTTTTTGCAGCAGGTATGGGATCACAATTGATGACCCATTAGTAAAAAGGCGCAAAATAAAGAAAAAGGCTAAAAAGACTTCCAGAAGTTATCAGCCTTATACTTATCACAGACACAGCAAAATATTGTCTGCCGTTGCAAGGCCTCGCAAGCCTTACCGAAAACCTGCTCACAAGGGACGCTCCTCTAAATATGTCCCAAAGACTCATTATTATGAGCCATACGATATTCATCCTAAATATGTCAAGCTGAAAAGGATGAAACAGATAACTTGTTGGATATGTGGAAAGACAGGACACACAACAAATTTATGTCCTGATGCCAAAGAATCAAGAAAAGGTTTGGGACAAAAATCCCAACAGAAATATAAAGGCAAACAACAAGTTAAAACTGAAGATAAATGTGGCAGATGTGGCTCTAGTTTTCACAAAACAGAAGACTGCCCCCGCTTGATGATCCAACAAGCCCAAGAAGATTCTTCTTCTATTTCTAATTCTGACTATTCTTCTTCTGAATCTGATATTGAAGAAGTTCATGCTTATTGTGAATGTCCTGATTCAGATAATTGTCAATGTGAACATTGTTCTCATCAGATTTTGGTTTTTCCTCTGATGTACAACTTGCAGGAGAATTTACAGAAAAAGTTAAAGTTTTCATGGCTCAAACCACAGAAGATGATATGAAAATTTTTTCTCAGATCCGAGCCATGGATGATGGTGATTTGAAGACCAGGCTGCTTGATGCTTTTTTGCAGTCCTCGGGTGCTTCCTCCTCTGCAAAACCCTCTAAGAAGTCTTTGTTCTTGGATACTTCTTATGAGCAGAACACCAAAAGTTATCTCCGTCAACATCAGCAAAGCAAAGTTCGTGCACTCACTTTGGGGGAGGTGAGTAGAGAGATACACTTACTGAAAGGTGAAATTTCTGCCCTCAAATTCAAAGTATCTGAATTAGAAAAAGGAAAACAGGAAGAAGTTCATCATGTTTCAGGCAGAAATACTAATTATATTATTCATGGAACTCCTTCATATTCTGCTCCTGAACAACCAAAGGTTGAAATTGCTGAAGGAAAAGCTGATCCTGTTTTTGGATTCAGAGAAATGCAGGTTCTCACTATCCAATACCAGCACCATCATGTCAAGGTAAATATTTTGGTGCATGGTAAGACCTATAATGTAACTACATTAATTGATTCAGGCGCAGATGTAAATATCCTTGATAAGAAGGTTGTCCCCTCAAAGCTTTGGGCTAAAGCAGAAAGAAAAATTGTGGGATTAGGGGACAAAGCACTTGAATATGAGATTCCTAAAGCCATGGTTTGTTTTGATTCCCATTGTTTAAAAGCACAATTTGTTGTGGCTGATATTCCTGTTGACTGCATCTTAGGAAATGTTTTCCTTGCAGCTGTAGAGCCTCATGGTTCATGGAAAACCAAAAATAATAAGGCAGGATATTTCATCACAATGCCTACTTCTGATGGAAAAGGAAAAATAATTGAGCTGTCTTATCTTTCCAAGCAGAGAATATCCACCATGGTACAAGCCATGCAGGAACTCAAAAAAGAAGAAGATAGTCTTGCAGAACTGAAAGACCACAAGAACCTGATTAGAATTGAAGATCAGTTAAGTTCTGCAGTAGTTCAGAAACAAATTGCTGAACTACAGAAGCAGTTTGAAGAACAATGTTGTGCAGAGGAGCCAAATGCATTTTGGCACTGCAAACAGCATAGTATTGAGTTTCCCTACAAATAAGGATATACGCGCAGACCATGCAAATCCAGAGCAATTCCCATGAACAAAGAATACCGAGAGCTCTGTGAGAAAGAAATAAATCAGCTGTTGCAAAGAAAGCTGATCAGAGAGTCAAGCAGTCCCTCGAACTGCTATGGATTTTATGTGAATAAGAGGAGTGAACAGATAAGAGGTATCCCCAGGTTAGTCATTAACTATAAACCTCTTAGTTCATTCTTGCGGATGATGCTTATCTATCCCACATAAAGAGATACATTCGAAGGATAGCGGGGAGCCAAGATATTTTCTAAGTTTGACTGAAGTTTGGCTTAAACAAGAGCTCTCTTGAGAAAAACCAGTGGAAAGCGCATTGACATTCTGGAAAGCCACTATGAATGGAATGTGATGCCATTGATTTGACATGCATAAGTTCAGGAAGGTAATGGATCGGTTTTTTAAACCTTGTACGGGAATGGCTCTATTACATTGATGATCTCCTAATATTCTCAAAAATCTTCAAGATCGCCCGAGGCATCTAAAGATTTTTGTAAAGTTAGTAAAAAGAAAAATGGCTTAGTCTTAAGTAAGAAAAAGATGGAATTGTGTAAGACTAAGATCAAATTCTTGGGGCACACTATAGATAATGGATTAATTTCTTTACAGAATCATGCTATTGAGTTTGCAGATAAATTTCCAGACATCATTCTGGATAAAACCCAACTGCAAAGATTTTTGGGCTCTTTAAATTATGTAAGTAATTTTTATCCAAATTGTGCAATTGACAGGTCTCTCCTAAACCAGAGACTCAGAAAGAATCCTAAGCCTTGGACAAAAGCTCATACAGAATCAATCAGAAAAATCAAGGCTAAGGTAAGAAAGCTCCCCATTCTTCATGTTGCAGAAGATGGATATTTCAAAATTGTAGAATCAGATGCCAGCAATATTGGTTGGGGAGGTGTGCTCAAACAGAGACCTACTGAAAAAAGTATGAAAGAAGAAGAAAGAGTTGTGCAGTATGCATCTGGAACATGGAGTAAAGCTGAGAAGAATTACTCCACAATAGAACAAGAAGTTAAAGCTGCTTGGAATTGTGTCAGTAAGTTCTCTATTCATCTAGATAATAGATTCTTCTTGCTAAGGACCGATGTTAAGGCCTTAGATAAAGTTTTGAATAAAACTATCAAAAACCCTGAAGATGCTAAATTTGCAAGATGGCAAGCTTTGTTTGCTAATTTTGACTTTAAGGTCGAGCATATTAAGGGAATTGATAATTCTCTGCTAGACTTTCTCAGCAGAGAATTCATCCAGCATCAAGAACAGGAAGAAGAAGAAGAAAATCATAACCATGTTATGGTTATCATCACAGAATGGGATCATGCACAGCAAAAAGAGACACTCAGGTCTATTTCAGATGATGAATCATGGGTTGTCTAAAAAGAGAAATGGAGGCCTACATGGCAACTCCGAAAAACAAAAGTACTTGATGCAAATCTACAGAGCCACACTGATATTATGCATCTTGTACCTAAAAGGTGGGTCTACCCCAAAGGAAATAAGTGGA
Source organism: Pinus albicaulis (assembly GCA_034641835.2). Lineage (NCBI taxonomy): Eukaryota > Viridiplantae > Streptophyta > Pinopsida > Pinales > Pinaceae > Pinus > Pinus albicaulis. Next base: position 283,135 of record JAXQQM020062078.1, on the reverse strand, counting down.
TACATGACATGATATATTCCATAAGTATGACCTACTCCTATGAAGCAGAAAGGTCCCTCTCGCAAGATTTTTGTGATCTGTCAGTCATTTGTACTGGTGGAAGTGACAGAACAAGAATCTACTATAAGTCTTATACAATCAACCGGACAAGGTGGCTCGGAGAGTATACTGGAGGAAGATACCAGACATGGCTAGGTAGTAATCCTGACTTGATTTTTCCTGACACAGTTTACAATTTTGCAGGATACAAACAACTATGGTGGGATCTGCTGAATAAGGATGGGTGCGGTGAAACTCACCACACCAAGCTTAGATTTGGACCTACCTGGATAAACTAATCCCACTATGCTTGCCCCTGGACATGTGACTGGTGGTTTGATTATGGACCAAGTGCATATGGCATGGATCCAATTTACTATGAATCATATTTTCAAAGCCAATGCAATGATTGTCTAGAAAGCACTTGGGGAGAATGCTTTCATAGTCCGTGTCAAACAGTCCGTGATTTGAGCCAACTTGAGTATAAACTTGTAAATCCAATATTAAATTGCTACAAGAAAAGGCAATTACAATGGTTGGTTCTAACCAAAGTAAAACATCAGATCATTTTAAATAAACCCATGATTGTCAGAAGATTTACACAAAAGCTTGGGACGATGATCTGTATCCAAGACTCCGGTTTCCCGATATTACTATCCTTGATCAGGATGAAACCAGTACAAGCGGTTCTAGTGGAATCTGCTAAAAAAAAATTATCCATAGTGTAATAATACCCAGTCACAGGTTTACAGTGACAGGTCTTTTCTCGAGGGCTTTTCACTTGTCCGAAAAACATCCTCTCTATATATAATTATTCTGTTTCCTCGTGGGCCTTGTACAGATAAGGTATCCACTGTGTTATGTACACACACTTCACATGTTAGTGTCAGACGGACGAATCTCGGTGTGGATGTCACTTCGGTGTTACATGAAATCCATGATTCTCCTCCACGTGTCAACAATCCGATGGACCAAACGAATGCTTGTCCCCCCTCTTTTCCTATATAAGGAGGGTTCAGGCTCATTGTTTGGCATTCACATTCGGAGAGTCTAGAGTCTAGAGTCATTTGTGTTTGAGTCTAAGTCGAGCCGAAGCTCCCTGCTCTGCATCTGCGCAAAGTTTTGCGATCTGCTTGCATCACGGTGCTAAGACTCAAGTCCTTAGGTGATCAGAGAAGCCTGCGTGTCTATGTGCTCGGCATAGGCAAGAACCTAAAGTGGCCTGTTCATAGATTGAGTCTGTTTGTAAAACTGGTGTGTTTTTTCTTTGAGACAGAGTCTGCAACTGGCCAGAAAGCCTCCAGTATTGCTCACTCATTTATTGAGTAGCAAATCTGGTAAATGCCACTGCAGTCAATCTCTGGAAAGAGATCTGAAGTCCATAAGTCTGTAATCTGATTGTAAAATCATTTTTTGAATATCAATAAAGAGGACGTATTTGTTCCGCATGAGAAGAACTGTAACTCTGAGCTTTATGAATGTCCACTGAGGTAGTATTGATTTCTTTTTGATCGCCGAAAGTTCGCCAGACATTCACAAAATCATCGAGGGACACGGAGTAGGCCAGAAAAGGCGAAGGAAGCCGCAGCGAGAGCCGAAAAAAGTGTGAACGTGATATTAGGTTCGTGTATGGGTTCGCATAGGGTCTCTTAAAGGAGCAAGAAGAAACTCAGTGAGCCAGTCTGCCTGTTGAACAGTTTGCAGTGCAAACCTGTGTGAGAGGTCCCTGCAGTAAAATTGCAAGCGAGAGGATAATAAGGAAAAATGTTTTCATATTAAATACTATATATATATATATATATATATATATATTATGAAAATAGAAATAAATTTAAATATTTAATATTTAAAATAAAAAAATATAAAAAAATACTAAACACTTAGAAAATTAATCACGTTAATAAAAATTGAATAGGTTGATAGTTGTTAAAAACATGTATTTTAATAAAAAATTATTCATGCCAAATTTATTATTAGAAACATCAATATTATATTATTGAGTTTATATAGATTTCTCCACATGCCCTCACTCCCCCAATGTCAAACTTCATACATGTAGAACCTATTAATGAGAATTTCTAAAGACATTTTTACTAGAGTTAAGTTAATTGAGTAAATAATGAATTTTTTACTAATATCAAGTAGCATTTATACGATATGTTTTTATTATAACTTGTGTTAATAATGATTTTTTACAAGTATCAATAAGCCTTTGTTAAAATAATATTCTTTACACAAGTTGAATTGTTATACAAAATATCATATATAAAAAATTGTTATAAGTTTGGTTTTTAAGTTCTTGTGGTTATCAAAATATTATATATAAAAAATTGTTATAAGTTTGGTTTTTAAGTTCTTGTGGTTATCAATTGATGAAGAGGAATCCAAATTTTTCACAGTGTTAGAGAATATTCTATGATATTGTGGAAAATCTGTATTCCTCTTCATCAAAATGTTATAATATTTGAGTTTTTCATTTTTTACTACAACAAAAAAATATAAATTTAATTGTCATAGAGTATTTTTTTTATACTCAAGATGTCTCATTTTGAAATTGGTTAGGTTAGGTATTGTCTACCTTTTCCATTTTCATTGGACATTTGTCTGTTGTTGTTTTGACATGGGTCAACTTTAACTTAAGAAAAAAAAGGAATTACATATCTTATTGTAAAATTGACCATTTTGCTAAATAAAATTTGCTTATATATAAATGTTAGTTATAAATAATAATGATGAACTTATCATGGAGGAACTTATTGGAATTGGAATAATATCAAATCCCTAAGAAATTGGTGAGAGGGAGCCACGTGGCATGAATCTAAATTTTTTAAATTCATTGAAAGTCAATGCAACCTAAAAACCTTGTAATACACTACAACTGTTGACAAAAATTAATACTAAGCATATGTTGAGCATATTCCCTTGAGAATCAATCTAGGCCGTGGATTAAAACAATAAAAAAGTCAACAAATCCTCATCCATCTTAACTTGAAATAAAAAGCCTTGAGCCATTAAATTAAATTAATATATTTTTTAAAAATAGACATTTTATTATATGATGAGAAATTTAACAAAATTTTCATTAATTTTAAAATTTTAAAATTTAATTATTTAGATAAGCATATTTTGGAATGGTTTTCAAGACTTTTAATTTAATTATCAATAATTATTGGGTGGGTGGTAAGGATTTAACCTCCATGAAATATTCTAGAATTTTCATAGTAGTATACATAGATCAACGATTGAGATTTATCTCCAAAATAGTTAGGTATTTTTTATCCTTTTAATTAAATTAATTAATTAAAAAAAATGTTATATGAATAAGTGTCATATAAAATGAGTTATGGTTTTTTAGGCATGTAGTATTGATAAGTCATAATAATGGCCCATAATATTATAACAAATCCTATATACAAATCAAGAATCTCCACAATAAAGTAAGGATAAATATATTTAATTATTTTTTAATATCTAAATTAAATTAAGTTTGTTATTGATTTATTTTTAATATTTTTGAAAAAGAATAATAATAATAATGATAATTTAATTTTAAGATTATGACTAAATTAGATATTAAATTGATATATGCGATTTTTTCCATGGAACAAAGGCCCCAAGCTAAGTTGGATCTCAAATGATGTTGATATTATATTTCTTGTTGAAACTTGGGAGCATGAAGAATCTAAGGTCCCTAACATAGATGGCTTTGCACTATGGTTTACCTGGAACAAGCGATCCTCCCATAGAGGCATTGGGGGCATAGCTTTCTACATTAAGAAGAACATCCCCCCCCATGCTAGGATTTATAAAAACGACCCTTACAACCAAAATAGTTGGATTGAGATTACTGAAATTAATGATAAAAAGACCTACAAAGCAATATGTTATTTCCCCCCATTAATTCTAACTTCTATAAGAAAAATAATCTAGATAAAAATAGTCCTTACAATGGTTTAGAGAATGATATTTATAGCCTAAGGAATGAAGGTAATATCCTTCTAATGGGTGACTTTAATGCTCAAACTTCAAGCAACCAAGCTATTCTTTTAAGCAATCATTCCAACCCCAATCCTCTTTGGTTAGACAAAGACCTTACTCTAGCTAGCCGGTACAAAAGGAGCTCTGAAGACCTCGGGGATAATTTGTTTGTGTCGGAGCTAGTCAAGTTTTGAAGTGCTCAGGATCTCATAATTTGCAATGGTCTAAAGAAGTGGCCCAATTCTAGCCAGATGAACTACATCCATGGGCTTGGGAGCAGCGTAGTAGACTATGTTATTTCTGATCTCCCTTTATACAACGAAATAATAAATTTTGACATCTTAGATGACCACGAGCTTGACTCTGATCGTAGGCCTTTACTCATAACTCTAAATTTTGTCATGCATAGAGATCCCATTGAAGATAATCCTTATAGTCAAAAGAATCCCATTTGCCTAGCAAGGGTTCCCTAAACCTTGGACTCAGAGTCTCATTATCCCTATTTCTAATACTGGGGATACTTGTGATGAATATCAGTTCCTAGGTACTTGTAAGAAGACACTTCCTCCAAGTTACTATTGTCATACATAAAATTAGCGTAAGTGTCCTTCTTGGATTTGATAATCATAACTTTTGTTTTGTCAGTGTTAACAGACATAGCCATTGTAGAGCAGAAATCCTTAAGAAGTGGAACTATAGCATTCAGAAAAGGATTAATGGGGGGTGGAAAGCCTATTTTGGTCTTGAAAATAATTGTAAAACGACAAACCTCGTAATGTGGGATAGAAAGAAGTTCCTCTTTGAAACTTTAGTCACTCCTGTTATCTTATATGGATGTGAGGTTTGGGGTTGCAGCATCTCTAGAGAATCCTGGAGAAATATTGAGCAAATACAGAAGCGCTTTATAACGTATAACCTTAAAATTAAAAGCAATACACCCTATCCTATTCTCCTGATAGAAGTGGGTCTTTCCCCTATCGAGAGCCTAGCTATGACTAGGCTTCTGTTGTACAAGCACAAGCTCAAAAGCATAGGAGACCATAGACTTCCTAAGCTAGCTTTAAATTCCAGCCAAAACCACCTAAGGCTTAAAAGAGGTTGGTATAAAGAAACTAGGGCTTGGTTAAACCATTGGGAGATCGACGAGAATGTTGCATTGCAAAACATTAATAACATTAAAAAAATTGTTTCTTCTAAGTTCAAAGAAAAAATGTGGTGTGAGAAAGATCTAGCAACTAAAAGAAAATTAAGATATTATAAGGAGGTCATCAACCCCACCCTAGAAGATCAAAAGTATCTCTCTTTTTTAAGTAGCTCAAAGAAGAAAATTAATATAGCCAAGATTAGAACGAACTCTCATGAGCTCCATGGTGAAACAAGTTGTTGGACAGTTCCTAAAACACCATGGATGGAAAGGATCTGCCATCTCTGTCAGAATATGAACATCGATGATGAAAATCACTTCCTCTTAGAGTGCCCAACGTACAACCACATTAGAGCTCAGTTTCATAATCTTTGTTGCAATACTAACCTTCCTAGCCTTTTAAGATGTCAAAATTATAGTGAGTTCGGGAGGCTTCTCTCCAAGATTTTTGAGCATAGGAATAAAATCTTAAATCAAACTAAATAACTCTTTTCTTTAGGTCTGATAGACCAAATATTGGTCTTAGTGGATGTTAACCACCACCATCATCATCATCATCATATATATTTTAATTCTCTTTGAATTTAAACCTTAACATTTTACCAAAAAAAACACATACTCTTAATGGTTGTTATATATATATATATATAATTTTTTTCCTTTATATTTATACTTTGTTAATATGAAATTGAGATTTATAATTTTTCCATTCTACATACAAAATAAATATATGTAAACTAAACAATTGAATAATGTGAAAATTTTCCAAACTATAAATGCATATCATATACTTAGTAGGTATTCCTTCAAATCAAAATTCTTAAGATAACTCTCCCACACAAAATTGTTTTAACTAATTATGATAATGTCCAACCTTAAATCATGTACCTCACACATTATTGGGCATTTTTTTGTTTACAAATGACCATCCTTTACATAAAGACTTCTTAACTAGGGTTAACTTATATGGTCACTGGTACACACGTTATTGGGCATTTTTTTGTTTACAAATGACCATCCTTTACGTAAAGACTTCTTAACTAGGGTTAACTTATATGGTCACTGGTTATTGTGGGACCAACACTAGCTATGCAAATGCAACTGTAATTACTTTTGGAAAGATTAGAAAGAAAGAAATAAAATTTTAAAGCCCACAAGGCTAAAGGTAGCTTTTAGAGTGCAAAATTTGAAAAAAAATATGGGCCTCGAAAAATTTAATCCTCTTCAAAATGGATCTATATTGGTTCTAGATATGCATATAGCATGCCTAACTTTTCATTTTTAAAATTGTATTTTTGAATGCATAAAGGATACAATGCCTTGAAAATTTACTTGGACACTTGGATTGTGTAAAATACACCACATAAATTTGCAATTCCAACAAATCTTTGCTATACAAAATTTAAATTTAAATTTAAAACTGGAATTAATTTCTCTAGGAAAATGACTCCAAATTAATTCAAATTTTAAAAAATGAGATAGCTAAAATTCTAAAACAAACCCGCTTCTTTATGTTGATTGCCTAACATCTTGGAATTCGAAGGTCACTCCACTAAAAAATGCTCTTTATTTAATCTCATTATCAACACACACTGACTTTAGTCATTTAGTGTGTGCAATTACATTTTTAATTTCATTATCAACACACACTGACTTTAGTCATTTAGTTTGTGTAATTACATTTTTTGTGCCCAAGTGCCCATGAGGACCTATGGTAATGTATCTCTTCATTACCTTACATGTTATAGCTTGGATTCAGCACAAGTGTGAAACTATTAGAAGTCTGAACACATTTCCTCCCATCTATCCTTGATCCAGGTGGATAATCAGGTACAAGTACAAGTGGCCTAAGTACAAGGCTCAAAAATCAAAGTGTTCAGATTGCTCTCGAACCAAGTTGAAGTTGTAGATCTCGTAATTCTGAATCCAACGGCTCAGACGACACTCAATTCCGAGTCCGTATGAAGAAGTTATAAGCTTTGGCCAAAGCCTGTGTTGACTTTAAGGATCAAAATGCAAAGAGAATACAAATTGACATTTTCCGCCACCTATCTCAAGCTCTCAAAGCGATTCCGGGCGAAATTTGCCGCTCGTTTAAAATGACCCTTTACGGTCCAAAACCGAATTTTTAAAAGGGCACAATTTGTTGTAATAACAAAAATTTATTTAAAAAAAAGGGGGTGGGGGCCGTGACCCCCGCCACCCCCGTTGGCATATGTGGCACCATATATATAAATGGGCCGGTGGGAATCGAACCCGCCCAGCCACGTGGGCCGGCCCGCTCCACGAGCGGCCCAACTTAAAACAACCACCACATATTTAAAACCAACAAACCAATTTGACTCCATTTTAATACAAAATGCCGTGGGTTGTTGGGCCGCCGCCCAATGCGACCCAACCCCCCCCCCCCCCCCCCATATATGCTTTTCTTTTAAATAAACAACTGCGCCCCATTTAAATTATTTGTTGGGTTTTAAAACAAAACGTTGTGCCATTTTAAGAGGGCTGATTCACCTCCACCTCTCTTAATCCAATTCCACTTTTAACCAACACGGCCTCGGCCATTTGTTGGTAATTCCGCCAAATGATTTTTATTTAAACTCGTTTCTTTTACCGTGCGCCAAGCATGGAGGAGCAAGAGTGCACACGAATTCGAGTTTTAATATTTTTTAATTGGGTGACGCGCCTGTGGAATGGAGCAAATAAGCACGCAGCCCGTATTTATTATTTTTAACGCATCATGTGGAACCATGAGCCCGTAAAGAGGCAAAGTGAACTCCGGGGGCCGTGGATTGAGGCTCAATTTTCAGGAGGGCGAAATTTCGACTTTGTCCAAATGGGACAAATTATATGTCGTTTCAGCACTACTCAGCGCCACGAGTCTGATGGCGTGCTCAGTTTCTGCATCTGAGTTTTTGATTTTTCAGCCACTTTTGGAAGTGGACTTTGCCAGTGTCAGATTTTTGCATGTGAGCAGTCGTTTTCCACTTTCTCGACGCCACAAGATTGATGGTGTTTTCAGATTCAGCTGCGAAGAAGCTCAGCCTTCAGCAAAGGGCAGCATGAGGTATATGATGTGATTTCCATGTACTTCCTTATTTATTTCTCGTTGAGATGCATTATGTCTTGCAGATCCCGGTTGATACATGAGTTGAGGGATCTTGCTTTGTGTTATTTTGATGTACTTTCAGCTATGGATTTGTGTCATGTATGAGCCCCTTTTATGCCACATTGGCGGGATGCTCTTATTTGCTGTGTATTGTTGAGATCCCTTGTTTGCCAGGATTGGCGGGATACTCTTGTTTGCTACATGTCAGCTATGGTCATACTAATAGGAGTCTTTCTTTATGTATGAGAGTTCTGCAGTAGAACATCTCTTAAAGAAGTCAAGCCACTCCTGCGTGAGGGCAATTTTTCCTTGTATGTCATAGGGAAACATATCCATGTACATCTTCTTCTCACAACACATAATGCAGCGGCCTACACCATCTTGACACCGAGGCCTGGAGATGTAGTCCCTCCTGGACGAACTCCGTCATCAAACAACGTGTTCTTATGATTGCTGATCTTGTTCATTTATGTTCCTCTTATTTATAGCTACAATTTTTCATTTCAGTTCTTTAACGTCTTTAATTAAATGCAATTCTATTTATCAGCCGAATTAAAAGGTCTTGGTTAAGGGTATCAAGATTTTACCCTGGATCAAGTGGTATCAGAGCAGGTATTCTTGCTGATTGGATTGTAGGCATGAACAGTGAACGTTTGCGAAGTTGAGCCATGGAGAGTGTCAAGGGCATGTATGAAACCATGCTCAGGGTGTCTGAGAAAGTGGACATACTATATGAGGCTTATGAAAAACAAGCAGCAGAGAACGAAGAATTGAAGACCCTCCTACATAAAGAGAAGGAGGACAAACAACAGTTGCAGCTTCAGTTGCAAGCCACAACAGAAGCGTGGGAAGATTGGAAGCGCAACAATGAAATTCTGCAAGCAGATCATGATGCCTTGAAGGCATCCCTACATGAAGAGAAGGAAGAGAAGCAGCAGTTGCAGCTTCAGTTGCAAGCCACGACAGAGGCGTGGGAAGATTTGAAATGCAACAACGAAACTCTTCAGAGAGATCATGATGCCTTAAAAGCATTCCTACAGAAAGAGAAGGAGGAGATGCAGTAGATGCAGCTTCAGCTACAAGCCGTGTCAGAGGCAGTGACAGAAGTGAAGCGCGACGAAGGCTTACAACAGCTTTCTTCATCTGTTTCGCCATCAACACCTAAGGTAAACAGTGTTGATTTTTCTTCAGTTTCTTCACATGATATAATTTCAGTTGGAAGTGTGGAGATACCCATCACAGGTATCGGCATGAAACTCCTCACTAAAATGGGGTACAGAGGAGGAGGACTTGGCATTCGTGGCCAAGGCATTACCGAACCATTGGAGGTTGTGCAACGACCTCGTTATGCAGGTTTGGGGTACATTGATGAAGGATGTTCGAAGGACATCAAAGGCAAACAGATAATGATGAATTCTCCAAGGAAGAGGAATGATAGGGACACTTCGCCATCGTTCCACGGTAGTGCACGTTGCAGTGAAGGAACCGAGGCGAGCTCCCATCATCATGATGGCACCGGAGACCACCGCAGAAGGTATAATAAGTCTCATTATTCCAGAGTGCATTTTGATTACAAGAATGTCGATAACCATGGTCGTAAAATATGGCATCGTAAAACTTGTTATTTTTGTGGTTTAAATAACCATGTGATTTCTAAGTGCTGGAAGAGGATCGCAGCACAAAGAAGGAAGAGGCACGAAAAGCCTTCTCCCCAACAGGAAAAGAAATCAGTTAAGCAGGTTTGGAGGAAAAAGAACTTTTGCACCCATTGCAACCGAAGTGGCCACCAAAGAGCCACATGCTGGAAACTTCATCCAGAGCAGCGCCGTAAAGCCAAAGCGCCCGTACATGCACCAGTCGAAAGAGCTGATCGACAAGCAAGTTCGCCACAAGGGGATGATCCACTCGTTTTAATAAATGAGAAGTGGTTCTTCTAGATTGTTTTTTCTAGATATGTTAAGCTTGTCATGGCCATGCTTGTAAGTCATTTGTCGCATTTTTATTATGAAAGTGATGATGTGTTTCCATCACTCGTTTAAGCGACCATGACATTTATTTTTGGCCTTGTTTTATGAGTCGTGTGTTAGATCTCTTTCATGTAAAAGTGATGATATGTTGCCATCACTTTGAGATGCGACGATTATGTTTTGGTCATGTTGTATGAGTCGTCTGATGCATTTCTTTCATGTAAAAGTGATGAGGAGTTTTTCCATCACTTCGAAATGCGACGATGAGGTCTGGTCTTGTAATTTTGTTGAGGTATGATTTCCATTTTGCTGTAAGCTTGACCACCGAGTACATGTTATAAACTCGTGGCAAGTATGGAAACATCTGGGTCATTATTGGTCACATTGAGAATGTAATGTTCATTGCAGCTTTGGGCAGGTGTTGGCATTCCGATTCCGAAGGACAGAAGTGAAGGAGTCTTTAAGGGATGCGCCTTTTCAGACATTTTCATTTCAGCAGTTGCAGGTGTTGGCTTTGCATCTCGATTCTGAAGTACGTGTGGTGAAGGAGTCTTCAAGGGATGTGCCTTTTCAGAAATTTGCATTTGTTAGCTGTGTGTTACTGCATCTTGATTCCGAAGTATGAGGTGAAGAGTCTTATGGACGTGCTTTCGTACATTTGTATTTTAGCAGCTGGCAGGTGTTGGCATTCGATTCGATGATTGTATGGAATATTCTTTATGATGCGCCTTTTAGACATTTTCATTTCGTAGGGCTGCTGTGTTGGCTTTGTATCTCGATTCCGAAGTATTTGAGGTGAAGGAACTTAAGGGATGTGCCTTTTCGTACATCACAATTTCAGCATTGGTATTGGCTTGCATCTTCATTCCGAAGCATGCTGCAGGCTGAGCCATGGGGATGCTCTTTCAATGACGAATAAACAGTATAACATGATAGGTAAAGCTTAATGCTTTTGGAGGACCAAAAGCTCCTCAGTGGGGAGGATTGATCCAGGTGGACTAAGCAGGTACAGGTACAAGTGGCCTAAGTAAAAGGCTCAAAAATAAAAGTGTTTGGATTGCTCTCGAACCAGGTTGAAGTTGTAGATCTCGAAATTCTGAATCCAACGGCGCAGACGGCACTCAAATTCCGAGTCCGAATGAAGGAGTTAGGAGCGGTCAAAGTTTTGGGTTGACTTGGTGACTGGGCAGCCTTAAAGAGGACACAAATTGGACTTTTTCCGGCCACCAGATTCCGGCAAGTCAGGCCAGATTCCGGGCGAAATTGTCGCCTGTTTAAATTGCCTCCTACGGTCCAAAACCGAATTTTTAAATATGGCCAAGTTGTTTAAATAACAAAAAAATATATTAAAAAAAGGGCCGGCGGGCCATGACCCCCGCCGGACCCCACGCACCCATATGTGGCACCATGTATAAATGGGCCGGCGGGAATCGAACCCGCCCGGCCACGTGGGCCGGCCCGATCCACGGGCGACCCAACACACAACGTTCCAAACAGCCAGCGCATAACAAAAACAACCATCGTTTATATATATATCATATAACGGTTATGTAACGTATATGATATACGTTCAACCCAAATATATATTACGTGAGATGGAGGTGGTTGGGGGCGGGCCGCCCAATGCGGGCCCGGCCCCCCCTAAAACAATACTATATTGTTTTTTAAAACAAACGCACAGTTTTTTCAAAAGAAATTTCGTGCTAAAGTTGGGAGGGGCGGGATTTGACCCCCCGACCTCTCCTCAACGTTTTCCAATTTTTACCATTACACCAAACCACTTCATGTGGTTAAGTCCGCCCATGAAAATGTATATAAACTCGTCATTTTACAGTGCGCCCAAGCATGGAGCAGCAGGGAGCGCGCACGTAGATCGAGAAATATTATTTTTTACTGCAGGTGAAGTGGAACCATGAGCCCAGAAAGAGGCAGGCGGAACCCTGATTGAGGCTTAATTTTCAGGAGGGTGAAATTTCGACTTTGTCCAAATGGGACAAATTATATGTCGTTTCAGCACTACTCGACGCCACGAGTTTGATGGCGTGCTCAGTTTCTGCATCTGAGTTTTTGATTTTCCAGCCACTTTTGGAAGTGGACTATGCCGGTGTCGGATTTTTACATGTGAGCAGTCGTTTTCCACTTTCTCGACGCCACAAGATTGATGGTGCTTTCAGATTCTGCCGCAGAGCTGCTCAGCCTTCAGCAAATGGCAGCATGAGGTATATGAGGTGATGTCCATGTACTTCTTTCTTTATTTCTCGTTGAGATGCATTATGTCTTGCAGATCCCGGTTGATATATGAGTTGAGGGATCTTGCTTTGTGTTGTTATTGATGTACTTTTCAGCTGTGGATTTGTGTCATGTATGAGTCCCTTTTATGCCAGATTGGCGGGATGCTCCTTTTCATATGTGTATTTTGAGATCCCTTGTTTGCCAGGATTGGCGGGATACTCTTGTTTGCTACATGTCAGCTATGGTCATACTGATAGGAGTCTTTCTTTATGTATGAGAGTTCTGCAGTAGAACAACTCTTAAAGAAGTCAAGCCACTCCTGCGTGAGGGCGATTTTTCCTTTTATGTCATAGGAAAGCACATCCATGTACATCTCTTCTTACAACACATAATGCAGCGGCCTACACCATCTTGACACCGAGGCCCGGAGATGTAGTCCCTCCTGGACGAACTCCGTCATCAAACGACGTGTTCTTATGATTTCTGATCTTGCTCTTTTATGTTCCTCTTATTTACAGCTACAATTGTTCATTTAAGTTCTTTAACGTCTTTAATTAAATGCAATTCTATTTATCAGCCGAATTAAAAGGTCTTGGTTAAGGGTATCAAGATTTTACCCTGGATCAAGTGGTATCGGAGCAGGTATTCTTGTTGATTGGATTGCAGGCGTGAACATTGAACGTTTGCTGAGTTGAGCCATGGAAAGTGTCAAGGACATGTATGAAACCATGCTCAGGGTGTCCGAGAAAGCGGACATATTGTACGAGGCTTACGAAAAACAAGCAGCAGAGAACGAAGAATTGAAGACCCTCCTACACAAAGAGAAGGAGGAAAAACAACAGTTGCAGCTTCAGTTGCAAGCCACAACAGAAGCGTGGGAAGATTGGAAGCACAACAATGAAATTCTGCAAGCAGATCATGATGCCTTGAAGGCATTCCTACATGAAGAGAAGGAGGAGAAGCAGCAGTTGCAGCTTCAGTTGCAAGCCACGACAGAGGCGTGGGAAGATTTGAAATGCAACAACGAAACTCTTCAGAGAGATCATGATGCCTTAAAGGCATTCCTACAGAAAGAGAAGGAGGAGATGCAGCAGATGCAGCTTCAACTACAAGCCGTGTCAGAGGCAGTGACGGAAGTGAAGCGCAACAAGGAAGGCTTACAACAGCTTTCTTCATCTGTTTCGCCATCAACACCTAAGGTAAATAGTGTTGATTTTTCTTCAGTTTCTTCACATGATGTCATTTCAGTTGGAAGTGTGGAGATACCCATCACAGGTATCGGCATGAAACTCCTCACTAAAATGGGGTACAGAGGAGGAGGACTTGGCATTCGTGGCCAAGGCATTACCGAACCATTGGAGGTTGTGCAACGACCTCGTTATGCAGGTTTGGGGTACATTGATGAAGGATGTTCGAAGGACATCAAAGGCAAACAGATAATGATGAATTCTCCAAGGAAGAGGAATGATAGGGACACTTCGCCATCGTTCCACGGCAGTGCACGTTGCAGTGAAGGAACCGAGGCGAGCTCCCATCATCATGATGGCACCAGAGACCACCCCAGAAGGTATACTAAGTCTCATTATTCCAGAGTGCATTTTGATTACAAGAATGTCGATAACCATGGTCATAAAATATGGCATCGTAAAACTTGTTATTTTTGTGGTTTAAATAACCATGTGATTTCTAAGTGCTGGAAGAGGATGGCAACACAAAGGAGGAAGAGGCACGAAAAGCCTTCTCCCCAACATGAAAAGAAATCAGTTAAGCAAGTTTGGAGGAAAAAGAACTTTTGCACCCATTGCGATCGAAGTGGGCACCAAAGAGCCACATGCTGGAAACTTCATCCAGAGCAGTGCCGTAAAGACAAAGCACCCGTGCATACACAAGTCGAAAGAGCTGATCGAAAAGCAAGTTCGCCACAAGGGGATGATCCACTCGTTTTAATAAGTGAGAAGTGGTTCTTCTAGACTGTTTTTTCTAGATATGTTAAGCTGGTCATGGCCATGCTTGTAAGTCGTTTGTCGCATTTTATTATGAAAGTGATGATGTGTTTCCATCACTCATTTAAGCGACCATGCTATTGTTTTTGGCCTTGTTTTATATGTCGTGTGTTAGATCTCTTTCATGTAAAAGTGATGATTGTTGCCATCACTTTGAGATGCGATGATTATGTTTTGGTCATGTTGTATGAGTCGTCTGATGCATTTCTTTCATGTAAAAGTGATGAGGAGTTTTTCCATCACTTCGAAATGCGACGTTGAGGTTTGGTCTTGTAATTTTGTTGAGTTATGGTTTCCATTTTGCTGTAAACTTGACCACCGAGTGCATGTTATAAACTCGTGGCAAGTATGGAAACATCTGGGTCATTATTGGTCACATTGAGAATGTAATATTCGTTGCAGCTTTGGGCAGGTGTTGGCATTCTGATTCTGAAGGACAGAAGTGAAGGAGTCTTTAAGGGATGCGCCTTTTTAGACATTTTCATTTCATCAGTTGCAGGTGTTGGCTTTGCATCTCGATTCCGAAGTACGTAAGGTGAAGGAGTCTTCAAGGGATGTGCCTTTTCGGACATTTCCATTTCAGCAGTCGCAGGTGTTGGCTTTACATCTTGATTCTGAAGTACGTGAGGTGAAGGAGTCTTCAAGGGATGTTCCTTTTCAGACATATGTGCCTTTTTAGACATTTGCATTTCAGCAGTTGCAGGTGTTGGCTTTGCATCTCGATTCCGAAGTACGTGAGGTGAAGGAGTCTTCAAGGGATGTGCCTTTTCAGACATCACATTGTAGCAGTTGTACATGATGGCTTTGCATCTTGATTCCGAAGTACGCCAGGTGAAGGAGTCATGTGGGGATGCGCCTTTCAACGACAGTTGCAGACAGTTGATGGGTAAGCAATACTTTTGGAGGACCAAGCTCCCTCGATCGAGAAGATTGATCCGGGTGGACTAGCGGTACGAGGTACAAGTGGCCTAAGTAAAGAGCTCAAAAATAAAAGTGTTTAGATTTCTCTCGAACCGAGTTGAAGTTGTAGATCTCGAAATTACCGAATCCGCGCTGAGCGCAGACGGCACTCAAATTCGGTTCAAGATGAAGGAGTTAGGAGAAGCGGTCAAGGATTTTGGGTTGACTTGGTGACTGGGCAGCCTTAAAGAGGACACAAATTGGACTTTTTCCGGCCACCGGATTCCGGCAAGCTCAGGCCAGATTCCGGGCAAAATTGTCGCCTGCTTAAAATGACCCCTACGGTCCAAAACCGAATTTTTAAATATGGTCAAGTTGTTTTATTTAAAACAAAAATTATTAAAAAAAAGGGGGTGGGGGCCGTGACCCCCGCCACCCCCGGCATATGTGGCACCATATTTAAATGGGCCGGCGGGAATCGAACCCGCCCGGCCACGTGGGCCGGCCTGATCCACGGGCGGCCCAACACACAACGGCCCAACTTAAAACACACAACCACCATATTTAACCAACGGCCCATCCATATACGTAATGGTTGAACGAATTTAAAAAAATGGTGGAGGTGGTTGGGGGCGGGCCGCCCAATGCGGGTCCGGCCCCCCCCATAAAACAATATGATATTGTTTTTAAAACAAAACGCGCCTTTTTTAAAAGAGAAACGCGTGCTATGTTGGGAGGGGCGGGATTTGACCCCCCGACCTCTCCTCAACGATTACTAAATCTTACCACTGCGCCCAACTGTTACTTGGGTAATTCCGCCCAGATTTTTCTACATAAACTCAGACTTTTACAGTGCGCTGAAGCATGGAGGAGCAGAGCGCGCGCACACAGTTCGAGGAGTTTAATATTTTTTAATGCAGGTGCAGTGGAACCATGAGCCTAGAAAGAGGCAGGCGGAACCCTGATTGAGGCTCAACTTTAAGGAGGGCGAAATTTCGACTTTGTCCAAATGGGAAAAATTTTATGTCGTTTCAGCACTACTCAGCGCCACGAGTTTGATGGCGTGCTCAGTTTCTGCATCTGAGTTTTTGATTTTCCAGCCACTTTTGGAAGTGGACTATGCCGGTGTCGGATTTTTACATGTGAGCAGTCGTTTTCCACTTTCTCGACGCCACAAGATTGATGGTGCTTTCAGATTCTGCCGCAGAGCTGCTCAGCCTTCAGCAAATGGCAGCATGAGGTATATGAGGTGATTTCCATGTACTTCTTTCTTTATTTCTCGTTGAGATGCATTATGTCTTGCAGATCCCGGTTGATATATGAGTAGAGGGATCTTGCTTTGTGTTGTTATTGATGTACTTTTCAGCTATGGATTTGTGTCATGTATGAGTCCCTTGTTTGCCAGGATTGGCGGGATACTCTTGTTTGCTACATGTCAGCTATGGTCATACTGATAGGAGTCTTTCTTTATGTATGAGAGTTCTGCAGTAGAACATCTCTTAAAGAAGTCAAGCCACTCCTGCGTGAGGGCAATTTATTCCTTGTATGTCATAGGAAAGCACATCCATGTACATCTTTTCAAACAACACATAATGCAGCGGCCTACACCATCTTGACACCGAGGCCCGGAGATGTAGTCCCTCCTGGACGAACTCCGTCATCAAACAACGTGTTCTCATGATTGATGATCTTGTTCATTTATGTTCCTCTTATTTACAGCTACAGTTGTTCATTTAAGTTCTTTAACGTCTTTAAGTAAATGCAATTCTATTTATCAGCCGAATTAAAAGGTCTTGGTTAAGGGTATCAAGATTTTACCCTGGATCATGCTCCCTGATAAGTGACTACCTCTTTGGGGTATCCAAATTTATAGAACACATTCTCTCTCAGAAATTATTTTTCCTTCTCCTTGGTTGCTACCTTCACAACTTTTGTTTCATCACACTTTGTTAGGTAGTTAATGCAGACTATGGTATACTTTTTCTGGCCATATGGTGGATCAATAGGTCCAATAAGGTCCATGACCCACTTTTAAAATTACTCAAGAGCCACCTGAGGGTGAAAATTCATCTCATCCCTCTTTGTAGGTTTCCCCATACTTTGGCACTGGTCACACCTACTAGTGTATCTTTTGGCATCCTCGTGAAGGCTATGCCAATAGTAACCTGCCTGCAAAGATTTGAAGGCAATCCTTTTTGTAGCAAAGTGGCCTCCATAAGGGCTATCATGACATGCAAAGAGGATATCAAAAAATTCTTCCTCCCTCACACATCTTATGAGAATTTGGTCAGGGCCTAGCTTGAAGAGATTCCCCCCAATCTAGGTGAAAGGGGCACCTTTTCTAATGATCTTGCTCTTCTCCTTGGATGAGAGGCTAGGATGGAAATTTTCAGCAACCAATTAGTTATCTATGTCAGAAAACTATGGTGAGAGTGTTGATATAAAAAAGATATGTTCATTTGGTAGTTGATCATCCACCATTCCTTCTTCATCTATCGATAGAGCTAACCTGGATGAAACAATATGCAACAAAATTATCCTTCCAAGTTTATCAACAATGGTTAGGTCAAACTGTTGTAATAGTAATAACCATCTAATTATTATAGCATTAACATCTGGTTTGTTCATTAAATATTTGATGGATGCATGGTCTATGTGTACAAAGGTCTGATAACCAATGATATAATGTCTAAATTTGTTTAAAGCATGGAAAATGGTCAACATTTCCTTTTTTGTAATAATATAGTTGAGTTTGGCCTTAGACATGTTCTTACTGATGAAATAGATTGCATAAGGTAATTTGTCTTCTAACTAACCCAATGCTACCCCCACAGCTTTGTCTGATGCATCTGTGTGGATGTGGAAAGGAAGAGTCCAATTTGGACCTCGTATGGGGGTAGTAGTTAGTTTTTCCTTAATGAGTTCAAAAGCTTCTTGCCAGAGACTAGACCAAGTAAACTCAGAATATTTGGCCAACAAACCAAATAGTGGCGAAGCCAACTTGCTGAAATATTTGATGAACCTTCTATAATATCTAGCTAAACCCAAGAAACTCCCAACATCTCTCTGCTTTTGAGGTGCAGGTACCCTTTTGATGATGGTGATTTTTTTCAGGTCCACATGTATTCCTGCTTGGGAGATTGAGTGTCCCAATACAACTCCTGCTCTTTTCAAGAATTCACACTTTTCTGGGCTCAAGGAGAGATGCATATCAATGCATCTTCTCAGTAATTTTTCCAAATTGGAGAGAGCTTCTTGGAATTCATCCCCATAGGGTGTGAAATCATCCATGTAGATTTCAACCAAGTCACGGAATAGCTCAGAGAAAATGCCCAAGACAACCCTTTGGAAGGTAGCTGGGGCATTACACAACCCAAAGGGTAGGACTTTGTAAGCAAAGGTACCCCAAGGACATGTGAAAGTAGTCTTGTCCTCGTCTTTAGGTCGGATTTGGATCTATTTATACCCACTGAACCCATCTAAGAAGGAAAATAACTTCTTTCCTGCAAGGCCATCCATGAATTTATCTATAAAGGGAAAAGGGAAATGGTCCTTCTTATTGGTTTTGTTGGGTTCCTGATAATAAACAAAGATTCACCATTTTCCATTCTTCTTTGGGATTAGGACAAAAGGAGATACCCACTCACTGTCTGATATAGGATAAATGAAACCCGCATCCAACAATTTCTTCAGTTCTTCCTTGACTATGTCTTTTAGAGTTGGGTTCATCCACCTTTGGGGTTGGCGCATAGACTTGAATCCTTCATTAATGTAAATATGTCTGCATACCGAGGGATGCACCCCTTTCATGTACTTGTAATCCCAAGAAAATGCATCTAGTTTTTCTTTCAAAAGATTCCATAGCTGATTTTCTTCTTTATCTGAGAGGTTTGAGTTAAGTTTCAGAGATTTGGATGGGCCAAATTCCACAACCTTGGTGGTTTCAGAGACTGAATCAACTGAGTGCAGTTCCATACAAGGGTGGCTTTTAGATTCTTTGACCAGGTTTTCAAGTGGGTGGTTAGTGGAGGACTAGTTTTGAATGACATGGTCGATTAGTTCATCTTCATCAATATGCCCCCCTCTAAGAACAACATCTATGGTACAAATGGGGGTAGTGTTGTATACTTCATCTTCTTCTTCATCCTCCAACCATATAGGTAGATCAGGATCAATGGAAGGCCGAGTTGGAGGATATAATACCAGCTTTTTAGACAAGGGCCCATTCTTAATAGTTATGTTTCTATCCCGACATCTGATATAAGCATTGACAGTGGCTAACCAAGGTCTCCCTAAGATGAGAGGATACTTAGATGAGAGGATATAAATTAAACTTGTTTTTTGGCTGCAGGACCAGAAAATATGTAGGATACTCCCAAGAGTCAATTGAAACTATAACTTCATCAACAATTCCTTCCTATGGACCGATCTGCAAGTTGCAAAACTGTTTTGGTTTTCCTTAAAGTCCCTTGGAGTTTGAGTTTAAGAATAGTTTCCTTGGTCATAACATTAATGGTAGCCCCAAGATCAATCAGATTATTGGGGAAAATGACACCATCTATCTGCACATCTACAACTGGACTGCCAGGGTCCAGGTACTTTGGAAATATCACCCTTCCCAACATTAAGTCAAAGAACTATCCTACGACATTGATGGTGGGGGTATCTTTCTTCTTTCTCCCAAGTTTCTTGAAGCACTTTTCCTTGATGAGCATATTGTAAATAGGGACATCCTTAATGGACTAGAGAAGGGGTATTTTTACACACAAAATTTTCATTTCTCCTAGAAGTTTGGTCTCCTCTCAGGTGTCCTAACTGGAATGGATCAAGCACTCAAGAAAAGGAGGTTGTTGGATCTGAGTGTTACTTTCTTCCTTTTCCTCCTCAACCTCTACAGGTGGAGATGGAGGGTGGTTGTTTGGGATTACTCTTCCTGACCTGAGATTAATCTCTTATATCTCCATAACATAAGCTGGATATGATGTCTCTCCACTATAAACCTATTGTGTCTACCTATTGTTCGGGTTCAGATTGGGTTATGCAGGAATTTGAAGCAGCTTGGGTGGAGCAGCATGAGTAATTTGAGGTTGAGGTTTGGGATGATATGGAGGGTTGTAGGGCCAAGTAGGAGTTGTAGGCCAAGATGGAGGAGTGGGGGTGTACCAAGATTTCACAGGTGCATTCTAATTTTTGTGATAGTAGGAATAAGGTGCACCTTGCATACACTATTGATATGACCGAGGGCCTTGAGGCCTTCTCTAGTTGATGAAATAGAGTTTCTATGATTCAAATTCCCCACCTTGGTATACATATTTGAGTCCAGGTAAGGAGGGACACTTGTCTGTGGCATGATTCTCCTCACAGACTAGGAAAACCTCTATGATATTTAATGGACATTCATTTATAGGGTGTTTTATAGTACATCTAAGGAAAAATATAGCCAAGGCTCTTTTTTCTTCTTCTTGCTTCTTCTTGATCTAAATTGTATCCATTTGCAAGGAAAAGGTGTGCAAAATGTCTCTCTTGAAGTCCTCCAACATATTTCCAATCTCATGCTTGATGGAGGTGGAAGAAGAAGGGGTATTGGTTGTACTTTGGCTATCTCTGCCTTTCTTCTTAGCTGCCCTAGAATGGTTTCTGAATATAGTTTTGTTTCTCTCATAAGGCAGCTGGTGGATATCTCCTCCTAATAACATATTGAGGGTTTCTATCACCTCCTCCCTGATCCCTTAGAGAGGTACTAGTTTAAGTGATCTGGGATCAAGGGTTCAGTTGGCTCTCTTATAGTTTAACTGAAACCTCTCTTCATAGTCCTCTAGGGATTCATAGGGCCCTAGAGTCATCCTAAATATTTCATCTTTAGTTTCCTTGGACCTACATTAGTCCCTGTACTTTTTATTGAAGGCATATTGCATCTGTGCCGAGGTGGTGATGTTGTTCCCATGTAGACCCATGAACCAGTGCAAGGCTGCATCCTTAAGGGTAGATGGGAATAGCTTCAACTTTTGATCATCTGAGGCATAGTCATAGGTCCTACAGAAAACAACAAATTAAAACATGAATGTGTCAGGGTATTCATAGGTAAGTCCATGGAAATGTGGAAGGGCCGAGGGGCTAATGTTCTTCATTTTAGTCTCCCCATCTACCTCTCTAATGGGAAAGGCTCCCCGAGCTTCAGTTTCAGCCATGGTTTGAATAGGTGAAGCAGGTTCCTATGATGAAACAAGATATTCTTCTTCTCCAATAGTTTCTTCAAATTTTTTAGAAGGCTCGCCTATGGTGTGTTGAACCTCACATCCACTGAAGAAGAGTGAAGGGTGACTATGTGGTGATGTGGGGGTTTTAGGTAAAAATTTTCTTTAAGTATCCCTCATCCTACGAGGCATGAAAATCATAATTTTTTGGTATTTTTAAATATTTTTGAAACAATCATGTAAAATTAAAGCACAAAATAATGCTAAAACAAAATCAAAGCATATACCAGACACGTCCCTGACAATGACGCCAAAAAGTGGTGAGCCCTGGAATTGCACCTAGAATGTTGCAACTCCCAGAGGCTGCCCTACTTTACGTTATCAACCCAAGGTTCATGCAAACTTGGAGGTGACAGTGCTATATACACAGCATATGCATTCTACTCATGTCATCCTCTTCTGAGCTCTACGAAAGGGTGCTATTTCTATGGTTTCTGGATGAAGTCTGTCACACTTCTGAATTTAGACCTAGGGCTACAAGTGATTCAAAGCCATTAATATATCAGAAAGAAAAGAACTATTCTACAACAATAAAGTACACCTAATTACTCTGCATTGAAAGAAATCTACACTTTAAGTTATGATAATAAATTGAAGCAAACTAGGCATCTTGCATGAAGTAAATTGCTGAATTGAAATTGCATAAAGGAAACTAACCTAACCACACTTTGCTGGGCCAAATGGATAAACACACTCTGTATAATTTATGTTATATCTATCATTCTCTTAATCATGACCTAAATATGCTTGTAAATGTATTGTTTTGTAGTTAGGAGGAGAAAGCGCTAAGGTGGCTTATGAAGGGCTTGAATGCATGGGTGCAAGGTTGAAGGTGTCTGGGTGGTTTTGGTAGGTTTAGATGAGGTGGATGGTGGTTTATGGGCTTAAGGAGGGGTCCAATGGTGTTGCGGCAAGTGCTGCTACAGGTTTCTTGTAGCACTACAAGAAATTACTGAATTGGTATAGGAAATAGTTTGAGGGAAATCCGAGGCCAAAAATGGGTGAGAAAAGCGCCAGGAAGGTGGAGTGGAGGTGTGTTTAGATGAGTGGAAGGTGGCCAACCCCTTGGACAAGCTCAGAAACTCTTGAGAAGCATGTCTTTCACCTCTAAGGTTTTCTCACGGTGTGGAGATGAAAAATCTGAAAACAGGGCTGATGACGATTTTGATGGAAAGAAGGCTAATGAAGGGTGAGAAATGAAGTTGAAGGTGCTGATGAAGTCCTCCTTGGTTGTGCTACTTGAATCTGCAAGAAAACTACCTATTCATGCAACAAATATTGAAAAATATATCATGAAAGAAATGGAAAATATGAGTTGAATTTGGAATGCAAATCTACTTTATACTAAAAACATAAATCTAACTCAGCATTCTAAACATATTCATGGAAATACAACAACCTAACTATTCATTCCAAGAAATCATAAACTAAAAATAAAATTTGGCTTGTGGAGAAGGTCTACCCTCCTCAAGCTCCAATGAAAGAGATGAGAGAGGGAGTGTTACACAACATTTTTCCACTGTCCCTGCAATCCCCATCTCGCCCATTGGAGGGTCATTTCCATGATCAGTAAGCAGTGTCATGCCTTGCAAAGACAATCATTATGTCCCTTTACATGACTGTAATATTCCTTATGTTGAAAATTCACTGAGTAGAGACTCAAAAACCCTTGTTTTTGCCTTGGCATGGGTAGTCAGTTATTCCCTCGCGCCAAAGTGTAAAATTAACACTGGGCCCCGCGCCAGATGGCACTCTGTCCTAGTTAGCCACCTGTGCCAAGTTGTTTATAGAATGTTTTTTAAAAATAGAGGCGGAGATTACACTCCAACCACCTAGAGGATGAGTCATTGGGAGTGGTTGAACTGATAAACCATGGACTACCTCCTTTAGGTTTATGGTTTCCACCTCTTATGGGAACTCCCTAAAGGATAGGCCTCACTCCCACCTTTGTAGGGATCATAACCTCCTCCTTTTCCTCGATAAAAGAAGCTATCTCTTTTAGAACAAGTAGCTGAACTTGGAAAATTAAACATACTATAGTTGAATGACTAGGGAAGATAGAATAAGAAGAAATTACGTTGAGGAAGCTTGAGTCCATGACTTCTGAGAGAGCTTGAGTCTATGCCTTCATCCCATCTGAATTCCCTGATGAGCATCTAAGATGCGCTTCGCTTGAACCCCGTTGGAGGAGACTGTGATGTCAAAACATTGGTTGTAACTCTTCCTTATATTCATCTATATACATGACTACTGTTTGGTTCTAGTTTTGTGTTACGACATTTGTTTAATGCAATATGTTTATCCCTCTTTGACTGGCTAATAGTTATGAATGAAATTTTGTTATCTTGTATGTTGTTCTTGTTTCTTGTTCTATGTGCAGGTATCATAGCGTAATGGCGAAAGGATTGTGACTTGTCGAGGCAGGAGCGAGAGGCCACCACCACTATAGCAACAACGATAGCGTTAGACTCCAGGTAGGTCGGTCTACTGTGTCCTTTGTTCATTCAATAATTAGGAAGCAACACTTTAGCATGTCACTTTGTTTCTAGACCCACTCTAGGTCTATAGGGATCATCTTTGTCCATAGAGAGGATTTACCTGCATAACAAATTGGCGACTCCAGTGGGGATCAGTGCAAGTTTTTCGTTTCATTTTTTTGGGTCAGTCTCAATTATTGATTTAGTCATTTGTCTTTTCTAGTTTCCTTTCTTAGTTCCCATCCTCTGTTCAGCTCCAGAGTGTCAATATTGACCTCTACTCATTAGGTTTTGGTTTTTCCTCTTTTTCCCATAGTTATCTGGCTTGGCGTGGTTTTTCTCTGAACAATCGCACCAATTGGTGCAGGTTGCTCTTTTTGCAGTCGCACCAACCCCTGTATGGCGCGGATTACAGCCTTACAGTCGCGCCAACCCCTGTAGGAATTGGTTTGACCTCCTTGACGAGTATTTTGGTCAATTGTGCTTGATTTTGGGTTATTTTTTATGTGTAATTATGCCTTTGGGATTGTTTTGATTATTGTTGACTTGCTTTTCTCAGTCGCTCGTCCATCTTCTTATCAGTGTCAGTTGAGGCCTTAGGGTTTCTAGGTGTCCTAGTGCACTAAGCCTTCTATTTGAAAATCAAGTCGGTTTGATTGTTGTCAGTCTCATTCATGGATTGATTTCACTTAGTTTTCTTGATATTTTTGAGTGATTGATTTGGTTGCAGAGTCATTTCAATTTTTGATTGATTCTTAGCCTTATTTCTCCAAGAATAGATTACATTGCTTGTTTTGGATCATTTTGAAAACTTTGTCTTGGTTTGAAAGAGTTATTTCTTGTGTTTGTTTTCGTTTTTCTTGTAGTTAGTACATCATGTGATTATTTTCATTGAAAATATAAAAAAAATATGTTGCATTCTTTCTTTGCATTGAAAGTGAAATACTCTTTTGCATAACTAGCATCTGATTATCTAGGAAAGAGTTTCATTTTCGTTGGATTTTGTTAAATGCATTAGCGGATTTCTTCACATAGTCTCATTGTTTTCTTTTGTTTGAAATATCTCTATCCTTCTCATAACTAGCATTCATTGGATCGGAAATGATGTTCATTTGCATATAGCTTGCATTTAGGAATTTTGAGATCTAAAATCAATAGGACCTCACAACTGAAACATAATCCAAGATCAACTTTAAAATTTATTTAATTAACCTAAGGAAGCATTGAAACATAACGAAACATTTTTAGTGGTCTAGGCTAGAGACGTGTTCTGGCGTCTTAAAACCTAGTAGTTGTCGTTCGCCATCTGGCTTTAGACAGTGCTAGTACGGACTTGTGCTCCCCGTACCATCGAGTATATAAAGGGAGACCCCTCTAGGTTGCAATCCTTTTATCCATAGGAAGCCGAGTCTGTTGCCTTGTAACCGT
The DNA here is from genome assembly GCA_034641835.2 of Pinus albicaulis. Classification (NCBI taxonomy): domain Eukaryota; kingdom Viridiplantae; phylum Streptophyta; class Pinopsida; order Pinales; family Pinaceae; genus Pinus; species Pinus albicaulis. The sequence continues at coordinate 257,604 of JAXQQM020062078.1, read as the reverse complement.
GATACACTGAACACAGCATTCGAGGAGACTACCTACAAGTACCTCAAGTCATTCATCATTTTTGTTTCATTTGATCACCAAGGTGAATATGGAAATTCATGAAAACCTGGTATACCCTCTTGGTTAGTATTCCAGAGTAGTCATTTTGATCTTTCCATGACTCTTTAAAAAGAGAAGAGATCGTCGAGCACTTGTCCTTTCACACTCGTTTAAAATTGAAAGCGACTAGAGTCATCTTTGGCCTGTTTCTCAACTCTTTAAAAATGAAACAACAAAATATGGTTTCAGTGTCATAAAATTAATCACCTATGATCACACACCCGTTAAAGTTTTATTACTTGGCCTATTTTTTTTCCTTGGTTTTGATCTTGGAGTCCTAGATTGGTTATCTTTTTTCCTTTCTGTTTTGATATATGGTCACGGTGGCAGAACTACTTGTTTCATCATCCTCACTGCCTCCTAGTGGTAGTTCTTTTTCGGACGTTTCTTTTGAAACCCCTCAATCCACTAGGTCTGTCGAATTCTCACAGCCTATCCTCCTGTCTGTCCTGCCTCTTGCTACTCGATCTCCTCTTGAAGAGCCAATTGAGTTCAATTGGCCTCCTTCTGGTGCTTGGTCTAGTTTTTGGGAAGAAGGATATATTCCTCCTCTTACGTCGGGCTCACCATTTTTTGCTACTGTTGTGCTTCCTAGTCCCCGTAGTCTTTTTGAATATCTTACGGTGGAGTCAGACATGGACTCGTTTAGTCCTATTGGTAGTGAAGGAATGCCTATTTCTATAAGAGAATATCAGCTTTTTCTAGAAGATGTCCTTCATGTTTCTACTCAGTCTTCTCAACCATCGGTGTCACTTCCGCTTGGATATCGGTCCTTGAGTCAGATTATGTCTGGTGTTGCCTCCATTGTGCAATCCAGTACAGTAACTCCTCCTCAGAGTTTGTTCCTACCTTCGTTAGGACTATCGCCTTCGACACCTGGTTCATCGGTTACTGTTACATCTGTTCTAGTCAAACCGACAGTTTGTGTGGTTTCATCCACACCTATTGTTACCCATCAGTCGTCGGGATGTTTTCACACCTACAGGTCTATTTTTCTCAATCCTACGTGGCCTGTTAATCTCGGCCCAGGTAGCTTACAAACCCGTGCCATGCAAACCCCATATACCTCCACCACGCCTATGGTTTATACTTATGTGTTTGATGAGTAGATGCTAGATATTCACAGACGTTATGCTCCCTCGACGAAGGCCACACCTACTTCTAGTGTTGTTTCCACTACCCCTGTGATTCCTGACAGTCTTACTTTTGAAGAGTATATGTTGGTTGTTCAGCAATAGAGCTCTCAGGGTTCCCGACAGCCCTAGGCTCCTAGTAATCCTCTTTTTCATCACTATGATGCTGTCGGTAACCCTATTTATTCATATCCGCTTCATTATGATGAACATGGTAATCTGGTATATTTGCCTCCTACTGATCCTTATCAGACCGTTTCTCATTTTAGACCTGCTTTGCATGTGTAACCCTATGGCTTGCAAGGACAACCCCCTATGGGACAACCTTTAGCTTAGCAGGGCCCTACCTCTGGTCCACAGGGACAACCATACGGTCCACAAGGCCAACCTTTACAAGGGCAACCTTTGGTCCAACATGGACAACCCACCGGTCTTTCGGGTCAACTGTTGAATCAACCAGGACTATCTTATGCTCTTGAGGGGAAAATATACCCACCACAGGGACAACCTGTTTCACCACAACAACAGTCGCACGCTCAGTATGGCCTGCATTTTGTGCAACCAGGACAACCCTACGGTCCTTCTCTGGGTCAACCTGGTTATTAGGGACAACCTGGTCCATCACAACCATCGGGTCAACCTTTCCCACAAGGCCAACCTGGTGGCCCTTAGTACTCGGTTCAACCAGCTCAGAAACCGATTCAAACTGCTCTTCAGTCGTTTCCATCATTTTAGCAGCCCATTCTACCTATTTATAGTCGGCCAGGTTTACCCGCTCAACAACTTGCTCAACCTACTCAGGTAGGTCCGCCTGCTCAATCGTGAGGCGCTTACTACCCTCAAGGTTCATCTCAACCGGTATATAGTGTGCTTCAGGTTCCTTACCCTCAAAATCCACCTGTATATCATCAACCTCAAAGCCATGCATACATTCCACAACAGACTCCATACGATACTTAGCAAGGACCTCAGTGGTCTACTCTGACTCAGTGTCCTGGTCCTCAACCCCAATATCAACTGACTTATCCTACTTCTAATCCCTATGATCCGAACCCTCTGGGAAAGAATGTATGGGGATAGAAACCTGCTCGGACTGGGTGGAATGTACATGCAGGTCCTTATCAAATACCTCCGATGAATTTCAACAATCAATTACCATTTCTTGCTACGTTGCAATTACCTGATGTGTCAAAGTTGACGAACAATCCCATTCTTCATAACCCATATTGGCCTCCGGTTCCAACCAAGATTCCTGATGATTGTCCTAAATTTGAGGGCAAGTCTAGTGAAGACCCCCAAGCGCATGTTATGGCTTACCATTTGTGGTGTTCCTCTAACTCTTGGGTTGATGATTCTATTAGACTCCGTCTTTTCCAGTGAACTCTTACTAGTGCCGCTGCAAAGTGGTACATTGATCTATCTCGTGGCGTCTTCCAAGATTTCAATTCTTTAGCCATAACATTCCTTACGCATTTTCAGTTACCAATCCATTATGAGACCGGGACGCACCTCCTCACTTCATTGAAATAGGACCGAGCTACTCATATCTCGGATCATATTCATGAGTGGCAACGTCGTCGTCTCGTGATAAAATTTGAAATTCCTGATCAGCTTCTAACTCATTGGCTCACTACCTCCTTTGTCAATCAGATTGTGAAATACATTGCTATGGGGGCATGTGTAACTAAGGAACAAGCCATTGCTTATGCCCAGTACCTTGTTCTTGTGTACTCTTAGTCTGGCGCATTATATGATATCTTACCTAATGCTCCCCGACCTGGAACTTCTAAACCACCAATGATTCCATCCTTCGATGGTATTATTGGTTCTATGTCTCATATTTCTCAGAATTCTTTGTCGTCTTCAAACACTAGGAAGCCGAAGTCCACTTTTTCAAATAAAGTTACTTCTCAATCTACTACGAATTCTGGTAAACCCGCAGAAGCTAATGTTGTTCAGGCCAATCCTACGGATAATACTTCTAAAGGTAAAAATAAGGGTAAAGGTAAGGCCAAAGCCGATACCCCGAAACAGGATTCTCAGAAACCTCGTGTTGGCAATGGTTCTCAATGCAAACCGAAGTACCCTTGTTTGATTTGTGATGAAGAAAACTTCACCAAGGACTGTCCTTGATGGTCTGAAGTGAGCCGATTACTCAAGGGCACCCAGGGAACTCCGACTGTTCTTAAAGAACCTTTCCCATCTCAGCAGACTCAGATCGTAGAGAAACCTCAGTCCTCTGCCCCATTTGGCTCTCAGGTGTTCATGATGAACAGTTCTACCACCGTTTCTATTGCTACTCGGTCAAAAGATTATGTTGGATCTTGTCAGGCCATAGGGAAGGAGATCGCTGATGGTCCTCCTCCTCCGCCTGTTACTGGTCCTCTTGAAATTGAAAGACCCAATGCTGAATCTGTTGTGCGACCACCTTCCAAAGGTGTACTCCGTAGGTCTTCTTATAATCCCAACACCCATGCCACTCACCATTACAATATTGTTGAGGATTTGGCTCAGGCGCCGTCTGTGATGTCCACATTGGAAGTACTTCAGAGTTGCTCATCGTAGCGAAGAGCTTTGTTATCTGCGATTGGTGGGATTGATCCTGCCAATACTAGCCTTCTTACTTTTGATCTAGATAATTTCGTTCCAAGACTCCCACATCAGATTGCGCTCATTATTCAAGTTGTTATTAATGGTCTCGATATCCATCAAGAAGTTGTGGACGAAAGTGCTGTTAGTGTCAGTCTTGTCATACTACCATCAGTGATCAAAATCTACTCTTTTGCATTTGCATAGTAGGAGTCTCATACTATAACTTTTTATCACTCCATTAGGTCATGGATCCACTGATGGTTGGGGTCACTTTTGTTAGTCATCAGTATTTTTCACCTGTTGTTGATGACTATATTCCTAGCTGAATTTTCTAGAAGCTAATCTCCATATGTCAATTTGTCATCTAGAAAACACCCCAGACAAATTTTTTATCCTCCCACCTCTCCCTATCAGCCTATGATCAGAGCAAGCTTCAATTTTCAAGTCATGTCTTGCTTCAGCAAAATATCCCTGTCTGTAGCTGTCTTAGCCTTGCTTATCTGCTATCATTTTCCCCTTGGTTCTCATGAAGCTCACTGTCCAATATTTCACAAAGTGTCTCCCTTACTATCCTTGATCTTCTTGTCAAACACAATCAGAATCAAAATCAGAAGCCCCTAAGTTAGATAGTGGTGTTTAGGAGTCATTTCCTTGGAAAAAACATCTTAAGCCAAAAGAGCCTCTTTCTAGTACCAACCAGTCATAGATTACCTTCCTATTCTGCAAAATAAGTCTTGATACATCCATAGGTCGCACACCACTAAGAGGTTTTTTGGCTCTGCTCAAGAAGAAATTCAACAAAGGTCCAAATCAGAAGAAAAGAAGTGTGTTCACTGTCTAAAGAATGTGCTTAGATCAGGTAAAATCTCCATAAGGCACCGAAGAATCCTTCCAAGGTTCAAAGTCATATTTTTTGCATATCTGTAGGGTGCAAAGTGAATGACAAACATTATCCGAACAAAAGCAAAGAGACAAGCCCAAATAAGTCTCTCATGTTGAAGAAATTTCCCATCATTAAGCAGATGGAGAGCTGAAATGAAAAGAGAGCTGGAGTACATATTTCAAAAGTCAAAAGTTGCCCAAAGAGAAGAGGATATCTTTCAAAGTCACATAAATGCAAAGAACTGATATAATTATGATCTACGATGTTTTCGGTATCTCCTTCAGAGGTAATGCTGCATAAGTTTTCCAAAGGACATCATCATAGTACATAAGAAGACAACTGCTTCTTATGCTGCCTTGAGCCTGGGATAAAAACACTAGTCAAAGAAAAAATCCAATGTACCTCTGCAAACACAGTAAAAAAATGTTAGTAAATGATGACTAGCAAGCAAATACTCCCCAAATACAAGTCATGTAGCTTCTGGTTTAAAATTTTATGAGGATATTTTGACAAAAAGATACATATCTCAAAACATGCCTCATATAGCAGATTGTCAAAATTTGACTTTATTACAAATTGTGATATACCAAGAAGAGATATATATTTCAAGGAAAGATGACACAGTTTTGGAAATAGATAAAATATCATGACTATGATGACCTCCTTCAAAAGAGAAAATGTCAGAAAACATCATGCTGATAACCTCCTCCAAGCAAAAGCAGATGGTTGGGAAACATGTTAAATAACCTCCTCCAGCAAAAGAGCAGATGGTTAGAAAGGCATGATGTGGCCTCCTTCATGAACGAGCAGAGGGCCAACATGTTTTTAAATTATTTCAAGGCTGTTGTAGGCCACCTCCTTCCAAGGGATAAAACAAAGGATGCATCAGCAGGTTTAGATTATGTTTAAGAAAGTTTTCAATTGGAAAGTCAAAGTTGAAAATCAGTGGGAACAATTGAAAGTTTATAAGTTTAATTCTAGTGTTACATCATAAGAAAAGCGGTGATATTATGGTGTTGAAGAAACCTCTTGTTGCTGTCTATAAAGACCTCCATCAGCAGATAATAAGAGAAGGCCTCATGAAAGGTCTAAAGGGTCATTTAAAAGAGCTGCAATAGTAGCTTTTGTGATTATTTCCCCTTATTGACTAAATCAAGGAAAAAGCACAGCTACTCCTTGAAATGATCTTTTCAAATTGCAGAAGGTGTAGTTATGCCATGCATGAAAAACATGGTGCAAGGTGGTTTCCCCGTAATAAACAAGCGAGAGCAGTGGGTTTTTTGATGGCTGGATTTCATCTTGGTAGTGTTATAAGCTTAATTTTTTCACCCATTATAATGGCACAGACAAGAGTCTTTGGTCCTTTCATTATCTTCGGAATCTGTGGTTTCCTTTGGCTTTTAGTATAGCTAATAGCAATATCTAGAAGTCCTCAAAGTCATTCTCAATACCTGGGTCAGAGCTTCTGTACATTCTAGATGGAAATGAGAATTCCATAAAAGTTGGCACACATAAGCCCTTTGCAGAGCTTTGATAAATACTGACTGGAGAGAATTTTACAACCCTTGCTGTTGGGTCCATTCCACTGACAAATACAAACTGAAGATGAACCTGATCCAGATGATTGTTCTAGAGCAAGAGTTAATAAAAAATATGCAAGCATTGATCTGGAACAAGAATTTTCAGAACCGGATCTAGATGATAGAGAAATGCATGATTTTTGGCCTGAACAATATGTGTTGGAGAAAGGCTCAAAGGAGGATGGAGAAGATCTGGAATCAAAGCGTGTAGCAGTTGTGAAAGTGTCAATTCAAAAGAGTGCAAAGCTATAGTGAGGTGGCTAAAACCTATGTTGCAGTCGAAAGCCCCTAGAGAGTTTGACAAAGAAGAAGTGGTAAGTTAATAAGAGGTGTTAAGTTGAAGACCTCTTTATGTTACAGACAGAAGGACAATACACTGGTGTTAAAAGGCCCATGACTTTGTGTATATGAAAGCCTCCCTCCAAAGATAGATCAAGGATGTAACCTCATTCAAAGAGCAGAAAGCTAACGGGTGTCTTAGGTGACTTCAAAAAATTGTTTACACTACTTTCTCCAAAAGAATGAACAAATGATGCACGACAAAGATATAAGCTTGTGTTTGAAAGGGTTTTTATTGGTAAGAACAATTGAGAAACAATGGTTAATACAAATGAAAATTCATTGTGTTGAAAACCTCTTCCACATAGAAACCATACAGTGGCATAAGGGTGCTGAAGGTCTCTATTTCTTATGTTTACAAAGGATTTCCTCCAAAAGATACAAGGTCACATTTTCGAAGAGAGCATTGCTATCTATCCAAGTGCCTTTCCCAATAGATAGACAAAGAACACTTTCATGATCAAAACCATGTTTCTTTTTTAAAAATTCAAAGGATACACAGTGCTTAGAGAGACATATGTCACAAGAAAAGTCACCTAAGGAAAGAGCAGTTGATTTGTCAACTTGAAGATGGCCTCCCTCACAAAAGGCAGAGGGTTAGTTCGCTTAAGGTTTTCACCATGCAAATTAGCTCATACAAATGGTTAAAGAGATTCTCAAACAAGTTTCATGTTTATATCAAAGGACCCTCATCAGCAGATAAGGATAAAGGTCTCATTATGAGTTTGAAGGGTTGTTTTGAAGAAGCTGCAAAGGTGTTATAATCCTTTAGAAACAACATTCCAAGTATTAGTTTTAACACTCCTTCCACTTCATATAAAAAACATTTTTATGAATAAGTTTCAAAGGTCAGAAACATCCTTAGGTTAATGAAGTCCTCTTCAGATAAAGGATCTTTTATAAAAACTTTAGAGAAATACAGCTCAAGGAATGGTGAGACAATGGTTAAAAGACTGCTCGAATTACAAATACACTTATTCAAAAGGAAATTTTTGTTTTAAAGAGCGAAGAGGTCTTCGAAATGATGAAAGACAGAGTTTTATGGCAACATCTTATGGCTTCTTCATTTCATAAAACAATGGAGATTTCCTCATAGTGGTTTAAAGGCTGCAATGTTTTCTATATGATAAACCTCTTCGTAAGTAAAAGAGGCCAGACACAGTTTTATAAAGAGCATGAGAACGAGTTGGCTTATTGATTGAGATCCTTTTCCACTATAGATGCACAGAAGAAAAATTTGTTGCTACACAATTGAATGAAATAAATTTTAGACAAATAGATGGATTTTGAATTAAAAACGAAGGAACTAAAATTGTGGTCTTTCAGAGATTCGTGAGGTCATGTACATCAACAATCAAAGCAAGCTGACCCAACTGTATTATTTCTTGCAGAAAGCAGACTAGGGAAAATCAGTTTGAGACAAAAAGCAGAAATAAGTTACCTATTCTGAAAATACAATGAAAGTACCTTTTCTTCTGTAAAATGTCATATGATCCTGGTAGTCGCTGGCAGAAGATAAGAAATTTAGAGCACTGTAGATGAAATTAGGAGGGCAGAGGATAAACTTGGGTGGAAATTTCCTGTTTCTACAAGGATTCTGTATCGTTTATGCAATTGCCAAAAAATCTGACATGGCAGTCTTCCACAAAATCAGCAGCTATCTATCTCGGGCCTTCTGGGAGGTTATCATTTCTACAGTCGATATGTTAATGTGCATTTGTTACCCTTGGAAGAAGTTTTGGAACTTACCGAACATTGTGCTTCACAGATATATTTTCCTAGGGGATCGAAGCATATTGTCATTACAGCCTCATGTAATATGAATAAGTTTTTCTTCCTTGACTTTTCCAATGGCCAACTCTATGTTGGCACTAAGAACCTTGCTGTAAATGGGGAGATGATGCCATGTGTCTCTAGTACATTAATAGATGTAGCTCAACAAGATTCAAGGCTCATGTGGTTGGAAGAATATGAAAGACAGTTAGAAGTTGGCAATTTTTCTGTTCACAAGGATGGTGAAGATGGTAATATCCGGAGTATCAATTTATTTCCTGAAAAAGAGCCTCTATGTAGTGAGGTTGTGAAAAATGGTGTGCAGGTATGCGCTTCTACAGTATTTATGCCAGAGGGAAGCAATTTACAGGAAAGTGATGAAGCAGTTGAAAACTTGAATGACAGTAGCAATGGTGGCATGTCAATACCTTAAGCAGCATTTGGATTTGTTGCCAGACCTGCCACTGGTCTTCTTGGATTTCGAAGATTCCAAGAGCTCATCAAATACCATGGATGCAAATTCTCAGGAGCGGACTATTCTGTAGAATAGAATTGAATAGAACTCTAACGAAATGGCCCAATGAGACAACGCTTTCATGTTTATTGCACATTTGTTGAAGGAGGTAAACCGGTGGTTTTCACAGGAAATTGAAGTTTTCAAGTGCGGCGCGCCTGTACATCCTCACAACGCCCCTGTGAGTAACTCTAGAACAAATTTGCGAAGGGCGCGGTGCACCTGTAGAAAAGCACGGCACACCTGTGCCCAGCGCTCACGGTTACCTCTAAACACGGCGTTCACGCCTAAACGGCCCAGTGTTGCCTCTGAATGCCACCACCCAGTCTTCAAACACAGCTTCCGACCGCTCCATGCGATGGTAGGCATCCCTCTCGCCTGCCTAGCAATCTTACCACTTTCAATTCACATTATCAACCATTTGTTTGCCCATGTAACACTGTTGCACCACCAAATTATGAATGGCCCGGCCCATGTCTGAACGGCCCGACGCCCATGGTTGCTACTGAACGGCAGGGCCCGAGCATTTTTCGACATTTTCAAAGCCCTCCAAGCATGAAAATTATTCATTCCAAGTGCCAAATGCTTCTAATACACTCATTTACCCAGTTCAATCTTTGAAGTTTTTAAAGACTACCCTTAGCCTCTATTTTTCGACTTGCCCAGGACACTCCTGAATGGCCCACCGCCTGGGCGCACGGGCCACCAACAGCAAAATTTTCCAAAGTGCCCAAAAGAAAGAAAATTTCTTTTCCAAGTTGTGAATATGTTGGTTACTTACTAACACGGTTGACAAGAGTTGTTTTAGTTTCATTTTGAACAAAAAAAACTTGTCCACCTACTACAGAGAATTGATGATCAAAGAAAGTGTTTGTTGGTCAAGAGTTTGGTTGTTTTTAGTGGTAAAGAGGAAACTGTGTTGTTTTCAAAAGTAATTTCTCTTGTTCATCAAAAATCAGAGAAACAGAGTTGTATAGGGAGTTTTCTAGTCATCTTAAAAAGTCTTGTTTGTGCTATGAAATAGTCAAGGATTTGCACAAACCTCTAGAAGAAAAACAGAGTTTGTGAGGGTCTCATAATTAGCTTGAAGAAGTATGTTAAGATAGTGTTTTCCAAGAGCACCCCTTGTTTACTAAATCAAAGAAAAACAGTGGCTAGGGGATGAAGATTTTGTCAAATTAAAAGGGGTCTTCTTGTTGTAGATAAAAAGGATAAAAATAGTGATTGAGGGGAAGAGGTTTTTGGTGCCAAAAACACAAGGATACTTCCCTTCAAAAACCATAAACATGTCTTGTTAAAGGCCTCTTGGCTCAAACACAATACTGAAGAGATGACTTTAGTGATGATGAGGAACAAGGCAAAGAGTCTAAACATAGCAGTGATAATGAAGAGCAAAGTGATGGGCATTGAGGCAGTGATGAAAAGGAACATTATGGCAACCAACACAGCAATAAGCATGAGGGTGATGAAGCACAAAACAATGAAGGGAAAGAGCTTGATAGTCATAAAGAAGGCAGTGAGAAAGACAAACAAGGCAGCCCTCAAGCAAGAAATGATGAGGGCAAGAAAATACAAAACATGGATCATGAAGGGCACTCTCCAAAGCATGTGCTAGCTGCCTCTCCTAGGCAAGGGGCCATGACTTCTTCACCAAAGCTAAAATGCCGAACAACAAGGAAGAAAACCAAGAAAAGCTCAAAACTGGCCAAAGAGGGCACCCGGTGAGAAAAAAGGAGAAAGACACCTCTAGGCTTGGAAGTTTTGCCCGAGCTTCTAGACATGTTTCTAAAAATACTTGAGGGACTTGCTCACCAAAATTGAGCAAATTTTGACATGTTCTTGTTTTTTGACATTTTTGGGCCTAATTGCATAAAATCATGGGTGCCTCCATTTTGGTTTGGAGCATCCTCAACTCTTGAGAGTTGTACCATTGGATGCCATAATTTTAGGGGCACATACTTAGTGATTTTTAGATCAATTGAAGATGATTTGGTCCCCCAAAGTGGCGAAAAACAATCACTTTTTCAACACTCTGCCCCGCATATCAGCAAAGACAATTTTCTGGGTTTTTACACATAGGTCAATTTTTGATAGACTTCTAGTGATCAGTTTGGATAAAACAAAGCATTTTCAGAAACTAGACATCTAGAGCTTTCCAACGAGCTACCACAAGTCTCATTTTGACATCAGGAAGGCTTCCAAAAGTTGCCCACAAGACAAAAGACTTTCTGCTGATATTTTTCTTAAGTATTTTTGTGAAAAATGCACTTTTCTAAAGTGACTTTTACTCATGTGCGTTTAGCTATTTTTGGCCATGGTTAGTTATGAAAAGTCAATATATTTTCCTTTTTTAGCATTTTTAGGATATTTCTATAGATATTTTGTGCCTTGGGCTATGCAAAGCCTCAAGGACAAAATCAGATATTTTTGATGGGCCAATGAGCTTGCAAGTTGCATTAGGAGGTTTTCCCTCATCTTGGCATATATATTCCAAGAGACTTCATTGTAAACAAGGCTAAACTTGATGACATAGAGCAATATATTGTTATACAAGCTTGGAAGAAACACTTGTCTCATGCATTGGATAGTTTCTTGAATGTTTTTGGATGATGAAAGAGGACTGTTGTTCGATTCCTTGACTTGGTAAAATGGTAAAGTGTCCCTCTCTGTTATGTTTTCTTTGTTTTCATTCATATTTCATGCTCTTTCTTGTTATAAGATAGTAGAGAATAGATTTGAAACATGCCCTTGGAGGCACCTCAGATTTCCTGTTTCTTTATATCTTCTATGTTTTCTTCCTTCTTAGTCAGATCAAAGAATCCTTGATTTCTCTTTGATAGCTGAAGAAATTGTTTGCTTGTTTCATTTATGGTTTTATGCATGCCAAGTATGATTCATGGTATGCCTTACTTACTCATGGATAGTCATAGCTCCATCTCTGAAACCTTTCTTTGATTGTTTGATTGTCATTAGTTGAACTAAGGAGGTCTTGTACTGATCTTGCCCTTTGCCTAAAACTATGCAATCTCACTTCAAAGTGCCTGATAGCTTGAAATACTATGCTTAGGCATTTCCTCATAGTGCTTTGAGTTGTTTTTTTGTCTTAATTGTCTTTCCCCAAAGTCTGATAGCAATTTCCTAAAGTTAGAGAGTCATATATCTCTATGTATTGCTTGAATGTTTATTTCTATGCGTTTATCAGTTTATAGTTACATTTCTCATGATTAATGGTTAGCCCTACCATGTTTATGTCAACTATTGAACTATTTATGTTTGAAAGCCTTTGTTCTTCACAAAATTAGTGTCCATCCCATTCCATTTTGCCCAAAAATTCATTTTACCTTGATAAAATCTCCCCTTCAACATACCTTGTATCACCATCTGGAGCTTTCTTGACCTTTTCGACCCCATAGCCCAGTTGATCTGACATATTTTTACCTATATTAGTCTTTGATCATTTCATCCCTCACAAACCTAAAAACAAAACCAAAAACCCACTTCATAACTAGCCTAAAATCAGAAACATAAGAAGGCAACACATAGATATTCCTTACAAAAATGGAGAGAGCCCTCTCTGAGTCCAGGAAGGCTAGGACCTTGGGCTCCAAAGATTGTTTTGATGTTACCCTATCACTTGGCTTGCCAATCAACCAAATCACGGGACCCTAACAACTTCATCAGTTTTCCCTCATGAAAAATACTTACTGGTTCTCCTCTCTATGGTCTTCAGTCATGATTCATTGTCACTCTGTAGTTCATTTTATTAGTTCATAGGGCTGGTTTCATTAGGTTTCAGAGTTCCACCATAGTCAAATTAATGATGAAAGTGTCAATAAATATCAACAAGGACATGAGGATGCCAAATAAACTCAAAGCATAGTATCTGGAAAAGTCAAAGAGTTGTTCTCTTAAGCTTGATGTAATTTTCACCTCAAAACATGTTTTGAGGTGAAAACAGGGCACTTTGTTTTTATTATCATTTCTTATGTAATTTTATGTTTCCATATGTAATAATTTGAACTTCAAAAGCTGCTATTTCCATAAAGCCAATGTAGTATTTCGCAGCTCGTCACCAAGGGTCAAAGGGGCTTTTTCTATGCCTGGTTTTCAAAGGTGTTCTCCACATTATCTTTAGTGAAAATCATATTCTAAGCATGTTCATCAGAAGCAGCTCAGAAAAATCTTTCCAACGGTATATCATACTCCCGAAATCGACTTTTGGATCAGAAAATATGCCCAAATGAATAAATGAATTCCGCTGGCCCTTTAACTTTACAATTTTTACCTTTTTATATGTTTTTTCCCTTTACTGCAAAGTCCCTTTTTCCTTTGTAATTTCCATCTCATACAATCTCGATGCGATGGCTCATCGCCGATGCGATCGCATCACACATCGCCCATCACATTATCACATCTCCCACCAGCACTTAACTCTGCCATTCCGTTTCCGCCGATGCGATCACATCGCAACATCACATTGTAGAAGTTATATAACTTATGTGTTATATGTCCAAGATTATCCTGATCTCACACTATTTTAACTTCATGCAAAATACAGAATATATTCCACCATTGATCATTTGCGGAAATTAAATCAAGATTGCAATGCACACATGAAACAATAAACATTCACACACATTAACACAGTTGTTTAACAGGAAAGCCTCAAGCTAAAAACCCCAACTATCTGTATATAATATATGTCATAGATATCATGTAACAATCCTCATACAAAGCTGATCATATCAAGCTCTTAGGACAATACAATCGCTACACACTAATCAAACCCGATCTTGCAAATCCATGCACCGATCTTTGCCACCTGCTAGCCTACCTCTACTGTGGAATTCCTGCTGAAGAATGGCTTTGAATGAACTCAAATTTCTCTAGCCTTGCTCACGCAATTCTCATTGGCATCTCCACTAAGTGTTGGATGCAATCAATGCATCACTATAGTCACAACTGATAGTCACACTTGCTCTTTCACCTATCTCTCCACTAGTCTCCACTGAAACTGCCATGCACTGTAGTTAACTGTTGTATTCTTCAGTTGATTAATGAGTTATTATTTAGTGAATTAATTAACTAATTAATTCACACCACTCTCACTAGTGTATCAATCAGCTAGACTAGATACAACTAGCTCAACTGAGTCTCACTGAGTTAATCTAAATCCAACTCCACCAACTACTTCTCCAACTCCACCAAACTCTGTCACATGAGTTCTAACTGAAGTCCTGCATGAATTAGCTCCAGTAAACCCTCAGAAATAGTGTAATTCCTTCTGTCAGATACTGTGCCACATCTGTGCACTTAAATGAAGTGCTCCAAGAGAATAAGATAATGTTTAGAGTCCAAATATTATTAAGAGCTAATAATATTCGACATATCTATTTTTAGACTGGAAATCTAAAAATAGACTTCGCCCAATATGTCTAAAAATAGAAGTCCATCTATTTTTCCAACTTGACCAACTATCCACAAATAACATCCTGCAACTCATAGAATATGATCGACATTTCTAAAAATAGACATAGTCTAAAAATAGACTTTGCGCCAAAAATAGCCTGCGGGCCCACTTAGTGATGGTGACTCTTTTCACTAAGCTCATCATCTTGTTGAATCCCAACACTCCCTCTCAACAAGATAGGGATTATTTGCCACCCCAATCCTATCTCTATGGTATTCAAATTTTCTCCTGGTGAGCGCCGTCGTCAGAATATCTGCATCCTGATCCTCTGTAGGAATGTAAGAAAGCAACATGATCTTCCGCTGCACACAATCTCTGATATGATGGTATCAGATGTCAATATGTTTAGATTTATCATGAAATACAGGATTAACTGAGATTTTAATGCAACTCTGATTATCACAATATATCACAGTAGGATTTAAGTGAGAACCAAACAACCTGACCAGGATCTTCCTCATCCATATAGCCTCGCATGCAACCAAACTTGCTGCCATGTACTCGACCTTTGCTGAACTGAGTGCCACGGATATTTTTTTCCTGCTGTACCAAGAAACCACTGTAGATATGATACAGAAAATCCCTCCAGATGTGCTCTTTTTGTCTGTTGGGCTTCCTGCCCAATCTGCATCCGTGAAGCCATGCAGCTTCACCTCATCCGACTGTCTGTACCACAATCCATACCTAGATGTGCCCCTGAGATACCTCAGGACATGCTTGCCTTCCTTCCAAAAGAGCTTGGTAGGCTTAACCATCGATTGTGAAATCTGGTTCACAACATAGCATATGTCTGGTCGTGTATTGACTAAATACATGAGTGAACCAACCAACTGTCGATAAACAGTGGCATCCACTACCTCTACCGATGTAGTATCCTCTTTCCTCCAACCACTAGGAAGAGGAGTGTCGGTAGGCTTGCAGCCTTGCATGTGAAACTTCTCCAGTATCTCCCAGGCATACTTGCCTTGAGACACAAATAGTTCACCCTTCCACTGCCAAATTTCCAATCCCAGGAAATAATGAAGGAGGCCCAAGTCCTTCATCTCAAACTCCTTTGCAAGATCTGCCTTGCATGAGTGTATCAACAGTTCATCACCCATTAGTATTAAATCATCTACATAAATCACAATGATCAAAAACTTACCCTCCACCACAATCTGGTATAGGTTTGGATCCGCCTCACTCTTGGCGAAACCAAGTCCAGTTAAATAACTGTCTATCCGTGTGTACCAAGCACGAGGTGCTTGTTTCAGCCCATATAGCGCTCTTTTGAGCCTGCACACATGCGACTCGCTGCTGAAGATTTCAAATCCTTCAGGCTACTCAATGTACACCTCCTCCTCAATGATTTTGTTGAGGAACGCAGTCTTCACATCCATCTGATGAATGTGCCAACCCATCTGCGCTGAGAGATCAAGGATGGTCCGTATGGAAGAATACCTTGCGACAAGTGCAAAGGTTTCTTCATAGTCGATCCCCTCGATCTGTGAGAATCCCTGGGCAACAAATCTTGCCTTATACTTCTCGACGCTCCCATCAGTAGCTTGCTTCACTTTGTAGATCCATCTCGAACCTACCACTGATTTCCCTTCCAGCCTTGGGACAATCTCCCATGCACTATTTCTGACACTCGAATCATACTCTTCCACCATGGCATCTACCCATGTGGGATCCTCCACAGCTTCCTCGAAAGAGGATGGCTCTGTCACGATACACTTGCTCATCAGAGCCATGTATCTAGTAAATCGAACAGGTGACTATCTTTGTCTGCCCTGTGATGTAGGAGATCCTACATTCTGCGCTGCATCAAGATTCAGTCGCTCAGCTTCTGTAGTGCGCTTTCGCCCTCTGATGTTTGGTGCTGCATGAGTGGTTTCTTCCACTCCATGAACCTCCTCTTGTGGCTGATCCACCTCTTGAGGCTCATCTTTAGGAACAAGTAGCTCCTCATCTGCATGCAAGTGTAGCTCCCTCTCAAGCGACAACTTCATGGCTTTCTCCTCATGAAATTTGATATCCCGTTGCACGACAGTCATCCGACTGTCTGGAAAATACACATGATAATTGTGGGGTGTTTCTATGTACCCCAAAAATATCCCAACCTTTGCGGTCGGCTCCATCTTCTTCTTCGCATCCTTCGTCACATGAATGTAAACAAGTGAGCCAAAAATCTTCAAATGAGAAGTATCAGGCTTCTTACCAGAAAACGCCTCTTCGGGTGTACTCATGCCAAGTACTCTATGAGGACAACGGTTTTTCACATAAACTGCAGTGTTGCATGCCTTAGCCCACAAGTGTATAGGAAGGCCCTAATCATCCAACATCGCTTGTGCAACACCCACGATCATTCTGTTCTTTCTCTCCGCGACCCCATTCTACTGTGGGTTATGAGGCGCTATGAGTTCTCTTCGAATTCCTTCTTTGCTACAGAAGTCTTTTAATTCGCCAGAGATGTATTCACCACCATTATCGCTCCTTAGAGCTTCCACCTACTTCCCCGAATCTTTCTCAACCAGCGCCTTGAACTCACAAAACTTTGAGTATGTCTCGCTCTTCTTCTGCATGAAGAAGATCCAACACTTAAGAGAAAATTCATCAACAAATATCACATAATACCTGTGATTTTCTGTTGAAGCAACCGAGAAAGGTCCACACACGTTTGTGTGAATTCTCTCAAGGATCATCGAGGCGTGACTATCCTTCTCATGAAAAGTGGTCTTCACAAATTTTCCCAAAGTACATCCCTTGCACTCATCTAACTACGCAAGTGTACCCTTGGGAAGCCCGGTAGAAATCTGCTGCAAAATTTTCAAAGCTCCATGGTGAAGATGGCCCAATCTCCTGTGCCACAATTCACCCTCATCCTGGGTCACCACTCCTTCTGCTTTGCCTGCCATTTCAGTGCAGCCATCTACCTGCAATTGATAAACATTCTTAACTAGAATCCCTATCCTCCTGGTTTGACCAGTTGTTTTATTGCACAGGAAGGCTTCTCCCTCGCTAAAAACAACATCATAACCCTTGTCTTCCAAAATTACCACAGAGATCAGATTCTTCTTCAATCCTGGAACATGCATGACATCCTTCAAGATGAAAGGTTTACCGGACTCCCTCTCAAAGGAAATAGTCTCGATACTAGTCGCACTGTATCTGCCATCATCGCCCATCTCAATGTGCACTCCAAGATCCTTTTCATCCAGATCACTAAACAAATATTTGTCTCTGGTCATATAGAAAGACACACCACTGTCAAGAAACCACACCGATCCCATCACACTTGAAACCAATCATGCGATCAAAGAAAAATCTAGCTCAAACTGCGAGGCTAAGACCTCTCCAGCTGCAGATCCAACAACCTACTTATTCTTCTTCTTCTGTGGACAATTAGTGGCGAAATGCCCGTGCTGGTGACAGTGAAAACACTTCACCTTGGACAAATCCTACTTCTTTCCTTTAGCTTCGAATTTGGAAGATTTATTCCCTTTTCCTTTCCTAGCTTTGGCATCCAAAGTGAAATTTTCTTCATCTTCATTATTCGATGAAGATCCATCCCTAGTACCCCGCCTTATATCCTCCTGCACAAGATCCGACCAAAGTCGCTCCCATCCTGGCAGTTTCTCCCATCCATCGACAGGGTCCTCGTAGCTATACCAACTCTTCGGAAGCCCAAGCAGAGCCGAGCTCACCAAGTTTTCTTCATCAACAGTAACCCTCACACTTCCCAGCCCATCCTTGCAGTGGACAAACTTCGTGAGGTATTTTGGTGTACTGTCGCCTTTCTCCATTTTTATTTTTCTGAGCTTGTCTTTAAGCGCCAACTTCCTCTCGTCACTTCTGCTTTGGAACAAGTCTGTCAAAGCCTTCCACATTAAGAATGGAGTGGATTTACCATGAAGGCTGGACACAATGTGGTCCTTCACACCTTCCAACATAATTATTCGACACTTTGCTACCTTCTTTTGCCATCGTCAAATGCGACTGCATCGCTAGAACCCGGCTTAGGAACATCACTATTGATGAACTCCTTCAGCCCACTATCATCCAGCACTGCCTCCATCCTGTCCTTCCATGCTATGTAATTTGAGCTCCCATCAAGGGCATACTACAATCGCAATCCATTGAAAGACATTTCAATGAATGCTCAACTTCGACACCAAGAAAATACTGCAGCAAATTTGAATTCCACCAGCACAAAACTCAACCGCTTCAATAATTGCAATCTGCTCCAATGATCAACTGCTCTGATACCATGTAGAAATTATATAACTTATGTGTTATATGTCCAATATTCTCCTGATCTCACACTATTTTAACTTCATGCAAAATACAGAATCTATTCCACCATTAATCATTTTCAGAAATTAAATCAAGATTGCAATGCACACATGAAAAAATAAACATTCACACACATTAACACAGTTGTTTAACGGGAAATCCTGAAGCTGAAAACCCCAAATATCTGTATACAATATATGTCATAGAGATCATGTAACAATCCTGATACAAAGCTGATCATATCAAGCTCTCAGTACAATACAATCGCTACACACTAATCAAGCTCGATCTTGCAAATCCATGCACCGATCTTTGCCACCTACTAGCCTGCCTCCAGGGAAAATTTTAAGAACCCCCCTAAATCTATATATATAATAAATGGGTGAATCCCCATGATACATAGGAAAAATGGAAGGCGATTTTATTAATAATATAATATGTATATATAATTTTTTGGCGAATCTCTCACGAGATTATATTATCTTGTAAAATCATGACGAATCACCAGTACAAATGGCGAATCACTACTACAAAATGGTGAATCGTTGTCTGGTGGAGTTCGGGGTGTTGGTTCCAATGAAGATATGGTAGTTGAACCAGGAGTAGAAGGAAGAGAACCACCGAGACCAAGCATGGCACATGGTGACTCGTGAAGGAAGTAGTTCTCGTGAAGTTTGGAAAACGCGTTCTTCTAGTTCTGCTAAACAGTTTGGGAAATTGTAGAGTTTGCTTCCCTTTATCTTGGAATCTTTGGGTTAGAACCTCTACCTATTGCTTTCTGGACTAGCTGATCAGTGAAAAATATATTGCTGCTATTTGTTTCTCAGTACGAATTTCTGTTTCAGGGGTTGGTGTCATTAAAAAACATACATTTAGGCACTTACTCAAACCAAAGTATGCTAATCATTATCTTGAAAAATTTGTTATCAGTGGGCACTGAACTTGAAAAATAAGGAGAGAGGAACTTGAATTTCTTCCATAAGGCTATGGTGAAGCACATACTTTTTGTTTCTGGGATGTGCAAATGACAATCATCAGCATCAATTTGAAGAAACATAATATTACTGTTTCTAAATTTAAGAAATAGCGCTGACCATTAACAGTTTTAAAATTTCTTGTAATCACAGAAGATAACGGTAAGGATTATACATTGAAGCTAAGGTAAATTACACTCCTGTCCTCGTCCCATTTTTTATAATAAACAGAGTATTTATATGTCCAATTAGCAGTACAGAGAATTCAACAAAATGAAAATATCACTTGTGCTTGATTTTGCGATACCGACAATGAGTTAGCAGTACTAGATACTCAAATATTATATCTCATGAACACAAGTAAAAGCTTTTCCACGAAATCATCAAAATTTTAATTGCTTGCCTTCGAATTTCCCTGTCCTTGGTTATGCGTATTGGTATGGTCATTTTATGCTGCTTCAACAAGACAGCCAAACCAAGAATCTCATGTATAATAAGTTTGATTGGTCACCAAAATTTCTTGAGAGAAACTTGATGAATATTTTTGGAAATTTACAGCCAAACCACATCTCAGTTTCAGGTCACATTAATGGCTGAGTGAAGCCCAAACGTGAGTTTTGTTCATCCAGTAGGGGCCATGGTTACAAATGTGCATGTAGAAACAAACACTCATTAGATGAATCGAAAGCACATAAACGTACTTTAATAAAGGCCTGCCCATGTTTATATACACTTACAATAACGTACATAAGAAGGGGTAAACTTCAGGTTGTGGACAGCCCAAAGTCTCCAACAAAAGAACATTACTACTATGTCTCATGTAATTCATGTCCAAAAACTGAGCATGCAGTGCTTGCCTCAGATCCGTTCTCGTGCATATCACCAATTCCCTGCCCAATCCTGTGTTTGGAGGTACTATTGATTTCACAGCATCCATCAGACCTAACATCAGAAACATGCTTTACAAAATCCATGTAGGTTCCATCAGTGGAATCTTGAAAATCAGGCACCCATCTTGTTTGCACTATATCTTCAGAATAATCTAAGTCAGTGGAACGCATGCCAAAGTCAGCCATTTTTCCTCTGTAATTAAGCTGATCAAGAGAGTCGGCAGTGGACTCTAGAGGGCCCTCTATACAATGGCTAAATGACCATAGTGGGAACACGGAATTCCCCTCCTTTCCTGAGTTGTTAATTGACGTTACAGAAATCCTTCTAGAAGCCTTCCTTTTGTGATGTCTTTTGCCATCAGCATTATTTGACATTTAAATGGATGCAGAATTGTCACCTGAAAATCACCACTCTATTTAAACATGCAGTAAGCTAGACAAACACTTAAATGAGGCTTTGATCAAGTATGAATCTGTTACAAGCAAGATTTCAAGTCTCCTGAAAGATGCAACTTCATGAGGGTTTGTGTATTGCAAACAGACATACATCTTTTTTTTCCAAGGAAAACCTCATGAGTAAGCCTAAGGGATTCTTCCCACATTTGTGGACAGCGTCCCTAGTAAACATGTCAATGTAGACTAGTGCACCTCACCTAGAGGAATTTAAAATTCTAAACCAGGCACCTGCTGGCATAAAATTTTCCAAATGTCCAGTAACATTGGCAACAACCAGTTGAGCTGACCCTTGAACTTTGTGAGTGTGTGTATTATCATGTGATGTGCAGTGAACACGGTTCAAACAATATAAAAGAGCATAATGAGTAAGAGAGGAAATTCCTGAATTTTCCCCAAATGAAAGCTCAGCAAGACATCGAACTCGTTCCTTCCAATGTTTAAGTTCTCTTTCTTTAGCCTGTAGCTTAATCTCAGTTGACTTCAACTCCACCTCAAGCTCTGAAATCCTTTCTTCTTGTTTTTTCTCCAATAGATCACGTATACGCTTATCTAACTCATATGGTGACACCCCATAGTCATCAACATGAGAAATATCTAAGTGTTCCGAGGGAGTCTTGTCTGCAGAAATCCATTGACCTGGAAGCCCATCTGCACAAAGCTCTCCCTCCACCAATTCAATGGAGGAATTTGTGAACTGCAAAATATCAAACCAAGCAGAGGAGGATTAAAATATTTACTAGGCTAGATACTTGATATATATGCCTGCTACAATGTTATGATAGACTTATTAAACATGTATTTAAGTTAAACAGTTCAGCATCAGATAATGAAACTTTGTCCTTTCGGCCATTATTCAACCTTCATATCTAGGAAACAACTGATTAAATGGTAGCAGAGCATAGATTTTTCAAGACAATGCCAGGGGAAACTGTAGGGGAAATCAAGCTAAGGAGCATGACAATAGATGAGTATGAAAGGAAAGTTGTTAGATTACTAAGGTATGTTGGATTTTAATTATGATGAATATATCAAAATATAGATATCATTAAGTGGTTTACCATCATTTTATAGTAACAATAAATTAAATTTAACGAGCCCAAGGCTTTGGATGAAGCTACGAGGAAGGAAACGTATGTTTATGAACATAACAAAATTAAGTTAAACTTGTAGAAAACTTGGGATGACAAAAAGGACAAGTTTGAGCAAAAAAAGAAGGGATATAAACCTTCATTTTTTGGGAGCAAATTTCAAGCAAATCAACAAACTCGGACAACCCATAGTGAACCAAGGAAAGTTGATCCAAAGGAAATATAAAAAGAAAAGGCCAAGATTTTAGCCCACCAAGTTTTGGGGTCTCGAGGAAAAACACATGTACAAAGA
Source organism: Pinus albicaulis (assembly GCA_034641835.2). Taxonomy (NCBI): domain Eukaryota; kingdom Viridiplantae; phylum Streptophyta; class Pinopsida; order Pinales; family Pinaceae; genus Pinus; species Pinus albicaulis. The sequence continues at coordinate 235,246 of JAXQQM020062078.1, read as the reverse complement.
TGACGCTCACAAAGGAAACAAAATTATACAACATTGGACAACTCATGGGATTATCACTATGCTCACATTATTGAAATTAAAGGTAAGATAAACAATCAACCCTTTTCCATTTTAATTGATTTTGGAGCTAACAACATTTGTTAACCCTAAAATTTTTGAAATATTTATTTGAAGAAAACCAATCATGGAAGGACTTGGTTAGGTCAGCTAGCTACAAGGGTTAGGAGAAGGATAACCAAATTAGCTAAGGGTTCACATAAATGGCCTGAATACATTTTCAAAAAATAAGGGTATGAAATTTGAGTGATCTCATAAATGTGAAGAGACATTTCAACGTTTAAAAATGCTATTAGCAAGTGCACCAATATTAAGAATAGTTTATCCAAATAAATATTTTATTATGTGCACCAATGCATGCAAGAAAGAGCTTGGAGGAATCCTCATGCAAATGGGCATGTAATATGTTATGAGTCAAGGAAGTTGAGAAGCATGAGAGAAATTTTCCCTCTCAAAATTTGGAGTTGGTAGCCATCATTAAAGCCTTGAAAATGTGGAGATGTTATCTTATTGGAAAAAAAATTGAATTGAGAACAGAGCACAACAGTCTGAAGCATTTGTTTTGAAAACCAACTTTTAATGTTAGACAAATTAAATGGTTAGAATTTCTAGCTAATTATAATTTTGAAATCAAACATATAAAAGGCAAGGAAAATAAGGTGGTTGATGAATTCGAGAGAGGGGTGCCTAAAATACATGCTACAACCGTAAGTATATGCAAATATGATTTTAAAATCAGACTTTTAGAGGTGAAAACTTAGAGCAGTGATACATGAAGATAAAACAAGAGTTACAACAAGATAAATTATAGCTAAAGTACAATAATTAAAAGATGATGAAATACTCATGCACAAACTCAGAACTTATGTGTCAAATTCACAAGGATTAAAAAACATGGTTTCAAGTGAGATGCACAAGGTACCTTATGTTGGACACCCAGAGTACCATACAACAGTGTCAGCAATAAAAAATTGATACTTTTGGCCAAGGATGAAAAAGAAAGTGGTTGATTATATAGCTAGATGTATAGATTGCATCCAACTGGATTGCTACAACCAATACCCATTCCTAAATGGAAATGGGAAATTGTTTCAATAGATTTTATTACAAATTTGTCCAAGAGTGTGAAGTAACATGGTTCCACCATGGTAGTGGTGCATAAACTCATTAACACTATCCACTTTATTCTAGTGAGGTCAACACATAAGGTAGCAAATATTGTTGAAATTCATATGAAGAAAATTACCAAGTTACATGGAGTGCCTAAAGCAATTATTTCATACAAGGATCCCAAGTTTACATTAAACAATCGGAAGGGTATTCGAACCATAATGAACATTAGTACATCTCATCTAGAATCAAATGGACAAACTAAGACAGTTAATCAAGTGATTGAGGATATGTTGATGATGTATGTGATGGGTAAACCATAAAAATAGGAAGTGTATCTGCATTTGATAGAGTTTCATATAGCAATGAGTATCAAACATCTTTAATGATGAGCTCATTTGAAGCCTTGTCTTGTATGGTAGAAAAATCAATGTACCTATATGTTGGGATAAACCAGTGGACAAAGAAATTGTTGGGCCAAATTTTTTTGGAGAAATGTAAGAGCAAGTAGTGGAAATCAAGAACAACTTAAATGTCGAATAGGATAGATAGAAAAATATGCAAATAAGAACACGACAAATAGGGAATTTAGAGTTGGTGACCATGTTTTTTTTTTAAGAAAAAGCCAAGAAGAGTTCGTTGAAATTAGGAAGTTGTTATAGGTTGTCAACAAGATTTTGTGGGTCATCAGAGATCCTAGAGAAGATTGGACCAATTGGATATAGAATTACCTTGTCAGCTTCCATATATATTCACAATGTATTTCGTATTTGATTACTTAAAAATGTCCATGATGTTAATCATGTAATTGACTAGAACATTATTCATATGGAGTCCAAGGGAGACTTTCACATTCAACCAATAGATATTTTGGATAGAAAGGTCAAGGTGCTCCAAAACTGATCCGTTACCCTAGTAAAGGTGCAATGTATGCATTTTGACTTTGAAAACGCTACATGGGAGCACAAAGATGCCAAGAGAGAGTACCCTCAACTTTTTGCATATATATATATATATATTAAAAATTCCATGAGGGAGTACCCTCATATATATATAATGCATTAAGCAAAGTGCATAAATAAAAGGGAGGGGAATGTAACACCCATAGGATGATCCCTATGTGTGTATTGTACATACCGCGTTTACGCTAATGAACCTATAAATGTTTTGGGAACTACGTGGCCATGTACAATGTGTTTAAGCCAATGTGTCTATGTTTATATGTTTGAGATCAAAATCCTTGTTTGGTTTTAGGCTAGCTTATGTGTTAAAAGGCCAGTGAACATTGTAAATATGTAATTACATGCACATTGATAAAATATATTGTTGTAGGCAAAGTCAAACAGAGTACGAGGGGTAGGGCTCCACAAGTAGAAAAAGGGGTGAAGGTCTAAGTGATGAAAGGCTTACGCCTATGGGGCTAAGTCATTATTAAAATATTTTTGAAGTAAAAAACAACATGATTTTATCCCAAGCCCATAAAGTAACTTTACTTAGTGCCACTTGTCAAAAAGAGCATAAGCACATAAAAGAGAGAATTTTAGTGTTGTTCAATTCAATTTGATGATTTCATTCCATCATTCTAGCCATGGTTGGATAATAAGTTTCCTAGTAAAGGGACAAGGAAGTAACACTATGCTATTGTTAACTAATTAATCCTAAGTGGATTTGGGTATGGGGATAGATTTCCCTAGTGTGAGGCCAATAAGATACCAAGGGACTCATGAACGCTCCTAGAAGCTGCAGGGCTCCAAGACTCCCTGACCAACATGAATTGGAAATGCTACAAGGGTAGTGGCATAGTCTAATGGACTACAAGTATAGAAACAAGGGTGCACTACTTAGTTGTGTAGATTAATGGGAAACAAAAAAAATTTCGTTAGAGGTTATCACAATCAAGTACCTTGGCCCATTACCTCGTCAATGAAACTATGTACCATAGTTCGAAGTGGTCAAGGGTGACAAATTACTGAGACAGCAAAAGTAATGGAATATATAGCTATGTAGAACATCTAAAGTCTCTTGAACCACTAGCAGCTATGTAAAACATAAGTTTTGATGACCCACTATTGAAAGAGCCCAAGCAATAGAATCTATGGCTATGTGCAACATCTATGTTAAGTGATTTCTATTATGGTTATTATGTGTATTTACTCCACTATAAAATGTGTATTATGCATTTATGGCTATATGCATGTGAGCATTCCAGAGTAAAGCGGACTAGAAATTATATGTCATAATATACATAACCTTCAATTTAAGAACTCTAAAGACCATGTTACTAAATTAGTAATATGCTCCATTCAGGGTGTTACAGAGTGTTACAGTTTCAATTAAATCTTTTACTATTTCAACATTTTTAATCTTTTACTATTTTATTTTCACACGCATGATTAAACTAAACTATGATTACTATTTATTAAAATAAATGATTAAACTATGATTACTAATTATTAAATTTTATTTTATTAACTTATTTTTTATATTTTTAATAATAATTCAATTATATATTTTTTATTATGACGAGGTTATTTTCATTTTAATGATTATTCAATTTAGCCCTTTTATATTTTTTCAAATTTGTGTTTAATTTCTTTGTAATAATCGTACTATCCACTCAAAAACTAGATCCGACCCATCTTTCACAAATATTGTTAATACAGTATTTTAACAAAAATGCAGTTGATATGGATTCTATTACTTTGTACTTATATTTCCCTTATTTTCGATTACTTTAAACTTATATTTGACTCCCTTAAAAGTGAAATGTCCGCTGGAAAAAGTAGACAGTTTTGATTTTTTAAAATCTTCCATAAATACTGGTAATGCAATGTTTTAATAACTGTATTATTTAAAAATATAGTACAGAAGCTAAACAAATGGCACTAGAGACACAAATCAGTGACACGGGAGCAAATTCTAGTATTATCTAATTTCTTCCTGACAATAAACTTAGAAAACCTCAAATCACCACTTTGGAAATGCCACACAAATTTCCAATTAACTAAAGAAAAACCAATACATGATTCTGAAATTTTCCAAGCTTGCCAAAATACAGAATATTTAAGAATCCTGTGTAATTTAGAATGAACCTCCCACAAGTTCAAGTTCTCGACCAAGGATAAGAATTCTAGAATGCATCTGATTTTAATCGCTTTCTAAGAGTGCAACAGATCACCACTGTTCAAGTTTCAAGTCATTATCTTCCAGAGTTGAACACAGCTATTTTAAAACATCATTAACAAACCATATATACCCTCACATGGAACAATCAGAAGCAATTGAAATTGCAATTTTCAAGATGGAAAGACATCCTTATCATTTTTTCTCTTCCAGCTTAACAGAAGAGATTTGTCCAGATCCTGCTTTCGTATAAACAACCAACACAAAATTTCAAAACACCTGCTATGGAGGCTGACAAAACATTTCTGAAAATGTGAGATTGTAACAGATAGAGGCTTGGCTACGTCTGTTATGGCTAAAAACAAATACAAAGGGTTGTGGTTTGACAAGACAAAGGATGCATACCTCACAAACACAAACCAACAGAAAATAGTAAAAACATGCCGAATAATGACAATGATGGTTACTCATCATACTGATGAATCTCCAAGGGGATGCTAATCAAAACTAAAGTCATTTGACAATCTAAATAAAAATTACATGGAACCAGTATTACAGCCCACAGGTTTATCAATGACTTTAATTGTTACAGAAATAATTGAATGTTGATTTAGCAACAATCATTTCAGTTCCTCTTTTGGAAATCTCAGGACACAACAATCAAAACAACTAAGATCACCAGACTTGGCCATTAAATTCATTCATCACCTTTTATCACTTAGAAGAAACGGCCTATAAGCGAACAGCAAGAACAATCACCTGAATATGCAGACAAATAGAACCAAAGACTTACATGTTCCAGACAAATATAACCTTTAAAAAGAGGACGTGGATTCATGCAAGTCTTTGAACACTCCTTTTAGAGCCTGTATTAACTATAAAAGCCTGTATCAAAAAACATCAGTGACCCTAGTTGCACTAGCATTAAATATGGAAGAGATCAAAGCTGTTCAACATCATCCGGGCAATAAAGTTACAACTTCAGCGAAAAGATTTCATGGGCTCTTCACATTGGAATCAAGTCTTAATCGCAAGTAATAGTATAAACTTTAGCATCTGTATCTCATAGAAGAAACAAATTACAGTTAAACCTTTTTCAAATTCACAGGTAGGTCATAATCACTAGGAATAGTATATAACTATGGCATCTGTATCTCACAGAAGCAAGGAAGTACAGATATGCCTTCTTCAAATTCATGTATAATCACTAGGAAGAGTATATAACTGTGGCATCTGTATCTCACAGAAGCAACGAAGTACAGATAAGCCTTCTTCAAATTCATGTATAATCGCTAGGAAGAGTATATAACTATGGCATCTGTATCTCACAGAAGCAAGGAAGTACAGATAAGCCTTCTTCAAATTCATGTATACAGTACAGAATAGACCCAGACCCTTTGACTTATCACTCATACTGTGTTACATAGACCATCCAAAGCTACAATTCAAAGTGATGAATAGAAAGAGAAAAATAAAAGACAACTTCCTAGAAGAATGTGCCTTCCGGAGGTTGTACTAACTTCCGATTGTAAGAAGCCAGCATTTCTCTTTTCAATTGTGAGAGAATGACTTCCATTTTATACTCACGCCTCCAATTTGCAAGCATTGAAAAATGCTTTGGCTCAACCTGCATTGTGTAGTCATTAGGTAAAAAAATTAGAAAGCTACCAAAATATCTGATGAAAGCTCAAAAACCAACTGCATATCACTAGATGTGATCCATCTAGTTTTGTAATATAGATTCAACATCATTGTGTTTGCCAATCAAAAGTTTCAAATAAAATGCAATCTTTGAGTTTGTTTGATAGCAGAGCAAAGCTTTCCACACAAAGGCAAACAAACACACACACACAGATGTGTGTATATATATATATATATATATATATGCAAATATTTTGCATGGTACAGTGCTCAATATATATAACATACAACATAGAAGTACTATAAATGAACTTGAACTTGAATTTTCTATTCTAAGTAAATGTAACATTCACAGGAAGTAAGAAGTCATAAACTATTCTCATGTGGTATCTTAATAGAAAGCTCTGATTTATAAACTAATAGTTTCTCCCCGTGGTGGGTCATAAGGTCATTAACCTGCTAGCATTCTTATATGGTACTTTCCTAGAGATAAATATTAAAGATAACATTTAAATTTGCCACTCAATTATGTCCTGTATGCCCAGAAGGAAAAGAAAATGGGAGGATGGATGGATAGAAAGCAATATAACACGATCCTGTAAATTTCAACTTGATCATGCTTTTAATGGTAACCTATATTGATTGCAGGTATAATATAATGTTGTGGGAACCCCGTACACAAAAGGGCCAGCACATGGAGTAATATGCAAAGAGGCGTTTAGACACGCTCAGTTATAGCCTTATAGGGCAAGTCTAGCTACCAAATTTTAATTGTTGGCATCTGATTGGAGTTATATACAACCATAAAAATACTCCCAACCAAGTGCTCTTGTGCACTGTTTATACTGATTTTAATTTAGAACCTGATCAAACAGACCTTTTTTTGACACACAACTCGCACTAACTTATGGAAAACAATTGCTATGACTAACAATTTCAATATCATCCTAAACATATTATCCTAAAATTACTCAACTCCACCAACTTCTTGAAGGTAACAAGTGGCAAGGATGGAAGAAAACATAGTAAACAACTCTAAAGAAGAGTCTACTTTAGTGACTAGAGATAAATTAGTCGAGCCATGGAAAGGTTCTAAGGTCTTCAACAACCTTAGAACCTTTCAGCCTCAATTAATTCAAAGGAAAGAATAGATCCAATCTCCGGCAGTTCTCCAGGTTAGAACGAAGGATTAGTAACCGAAAAGGGAACACTTAAAAAGATAGAAGCTGATAGAATTCTTACCCCAAATTCTGTTAGAAAAGAGCCTGATAGTAAAGCCAATCCTAAGATTTCCACAGTTGCCTCTGTATTCAAGGAATCCAAATGCTAGTCCTTGGAAGACAATGGGGGCATATGGCCCTAGATATGACCTTAGATCCAAAATAAATAAGCTCCAAAAGGACAGGGGGGGATTGAAGGAGGCATGGCTAAGGACAATGAAATAACTCCTACAGTAGGATAAAAGTCATCTCTCTCTACCAAAAATAATGTCATTAAGGAGGTTAAGAAAAGTAGTTTCCAATCAAGGGGGTGCTTATAGCAGGGAAAGCTTCAGGGATGTTCAAACCACGATTATTCTATTTCTGAATGTGGGAAGGATAAGGGGCAGCCACAAAAAAACCTAGCTCTATGAGAGTTGAGAAAGAAGAGATTATTTTATCACCCATACTAAAAAAAGGGTCCTTTAAATCTCTGGACCCTGAAGAGAGATCAAGAGAACTTCTAACATGTGGAAATGAATCATTCATTCTCCCTAATGTGTCCTTCTTACATGCAGGTATTAGGGCATGACCAGAAATACAAAGACTTAGGGAAAAAATTATCAATTTTTAACTTGTACGGGCCATGTGATGGTAGGAAAATGTTCTGTTAGAACTTTAGAAACGTTGATGAGATCAAGGATGACAACATAATTATGGGAGAAGATCTTAATCTAATAAGGAAGGTAGCAGGAACATGGGGAGAAGGAGCTAGACAGGATACCCTAGCTAGCTATTTTACCCAATTGTTTCAAGATCTAGGTCTTTTTGATGTTGAACCAAATGAATTAATTCCAACATAGAGAAACTGTGGAAGCAGCAGAAAAGTTGTGTCTAAGTGTTTAGAGTCTAGACTGATTTCTAGTGGTATAAAGGGTTTTAGAAGAAGCAGATAGACCTAAGTCATGGGTGGGAGCCATAGGAGGCTCAGACCATCTTCCTATTTTGTTACAGATAGAAAAGAATGATCAGATACCCCTGACCCCTTCAAAATTTAACTATAAATGACTAGAAGAGGAGAGGTTCAGAGTCCAAACATATGGTAACTATGGAATGGAGGAATTTTGATCCTATCCTAGGAGAATCTGCAATGTTCCAATTTGCAGAATGATTAAAAAGGGTTAAAAGAGAAGTGATAGAATGGGCCAGAATGTTTGAAGGGTAAAAGGGAAGTGGTAGAATGGGCCAGAAAGAATGCTCAGGAAGTGCCAACAATAATAGAAAATCAAATCAAATCAATATGCAGAATAAAAAATGATGACATATTTATAGTAACAGAAAAGCTGATCTGACATATTTATTGCAAAAGGAAGAAGTAGCATGCAGAGCTATACATATGATTGGCAAAGGAAGATGGCAATACACAATTATTCCAATTATGCCAAACATAGGAAGAACATAAAAACAATTTGGGAGATCAGGAAAAATGATGTTTCTAAGGCCAGAACATTACAGGAGATAGCAGAAGTGTCAATCATAACAAAACTTTGTTCCAGGATCCCCCAGAATGCAACATAGCAAAGATTCTCAAGGTGTCATACTTCCACAGATTAGTAAATGAATAGCAAAAAGACAGCCTCAATCTTTCAAGAGAGCTAGAAGTCCATGCCTGGATGGAGGGACAACAGATTCTACATGGGATTTTCTGGATTGTTAACTCAAGGTTATTGAAGAATCCAAAAGGTTACGAAATGTCTTGGGGACCTTGATGCCACATTCATAACATCAATTCCCAAGAGGAATGGGCCTAAAACAATGGATGACTATAGGCTTATCTAACTCTGTTATTTGGTTCACAAATTTATTAAAAAATCAAAACAAAAAGACTCAAATGAATTCTCTCAGAAGTAATTTCAGATGAACAATTTGGGTTCCTCCACAGTAGACAAATGCTTGATGCGATGGGATTAACCCAATAAGAATTGCACTCAATAAAAATAAAGAAGGTAACAGCTATAGTAATGAAACATGATCTGGCTAGAGCTTTTGGCAAGGTTAATAGAATGTACTTAAAAACATAATCCTACTCCAAATAGGAACGAGCATTCAAGTGATGAACTGGATCATGGGGGTGCCTCTCTTCAGCCGCATTTGTTGTGCTAATTAATGGATCTAGCCTCAAGAAATATTTACCACAAGAGGCCTAAGACAATGCTGTCTAATGTCCCCCTTTCTATTCCTCCCAGTAGCAAAAGGCCAGAGCAGAGTGCTAATAGCATGCAAAAGAGAAGGTTCCATCAAAGGTAAAGTATGGGCTATTATTATTTGTTGATGATATTATTCTTTTTGGAGAAAGGACCAAAAGAGAATCCAAAAAGTTCAAGAAGATCTTGGACATCTACAGCTAAGCAACAGGGATGGAGGTGAACAATAATAAGTTTCCTATTCTATTCAATAGTCAATGGTCTCAAATAAGGAGAAAGGAAATGTGAGTTTATTCTTCCCTTCAATTCGGTAACCATTGATAATGGAGTACAATATTTTCGCTTCAAACTTAAGCACAATGAATATAGATTTAGAGACTGGCCATGGTTGTATGAAAAAATAGAGAAGAGACTTAAGGGTGTTATAGATGGTTGTCTAAGAGGGGAGAGGGGGCAGTGGGGCACTAACACTAGTGAAATCAGTACTGGAAGGAATACCAGCATGCTAGTTTTCTATAGTCCATATTCCCAAGGGAACCCTCGAAAAAATAGGTCATGGACGGGTACCGATAGTTTGGAAAGCAATGGTAAGGGAATTTCCTATGATAGGTAATGGCTGGTGTGTAAATTTGGAAGAGGAAACAAAGTAAAAACAGGTGGAGATCCCTTTCTGGGTTGCTCAGAAAAGTTGAAAAATTCAGGTTATCAGGTCCTCTAATCAATATCCTTCACAGAAAGGAGATATTCAGTCTAGTCGATGCAGCTGAACCAGAAGCTAATTCATTATCGAGTCAAGGTAGGTATCAGATATACAGCTTGGTATCCAAGGAGAACTGGCAGAAGAATGGACACAGTTCACACACAGAATTAAACTACGTTGAATAAAATTGAAAGAAGATGACATAATTGTATGGTCTAAAAATTAAGCTACAGAAACTTCACTGCTAAAATAGGTTATGAGGCAGGATTAAAATATTTAAAGAAGAATCTGTGGGTGAAAAGGCATAGAGGTGGCATGTCCTCTAAAACCCAGGATTTTCTTCTAGTTATCAGAACCGGTCTGAATCGGGCCTCCGAAACGGCCAGTTCAGGACCAGTTTTGTTCTGTTTGTCCCTTCCCAGGTCAGTGTAAAAGAAGTCTGGAACAAGTGTAAAATTATGGATTTTAGCTTACCTCTTGAAAATCACCCACAGAGCACTTGCATTCACCACTGACCAGCACTACTCACCAGCATTCACCAGCGGTCCAGCACACTTTGAAGCATTCAGATTGGAAAATTTATTAAAAAATAATAATTACAGAGCGTTGTTAGGCTCATCGAAGCAATCACAAGCACACTGAAAGCATTCGGACTCAGCAAATTTACAAAAAAATATTATAATTACAGTTGCAACCCAACACCACTGTCCAAACTCCTCCTCACTGTCCAAAATCCTCCTCGCGGGTTTAGCTCCATGGCACCAGGGAAATGGACCATTTTGGTACTCTAAATCCCTTTCCAGCCAACTACCATCTCCCTAAACGAAACCAGATCTTGATTCTTGTCAATGCGTGCAGCGTCATCGGTCAATGTGTGCAGCATCATCGGAACTAGGGTCCAGATCTTGTAAGTTGTTTCCCTGAGCGTTGTTGCACCTCCAACAGCTCCTTTCAAGCTCCAACCAAGCCCAACCAGGGCGAATCATTGTAATCCTTCCCCCGACCCAGTAAATTTTGGCAAATGCATTCAAATTTTTATTGCGCCTCCAACTTCCAAGCCCCAATCAGCAAAAATGGGGGCGAATCACTGGAATCCCTCCCCCAAACCTAGTAAATCGAGGCGAATGCTGGTCCAAACCAGAAAATCGGGAGGCGAATTTCATGTTATCAATTTTATCAGCATTTATTTTGGTGGGCTATTAATTAATAATTAATTATTTTTAAAATAATTATAGGACTAATTTTATAAAACTATAGAAAATGGGTTTATATAAAAAATTCGCCCTACCAAAATTTAAAAACCCTTAAAATTCGCCTTTGGGCTAAAATTTGCACCTAAAATTTTCCCTGCCTGCCTCTACTGCGGAATCCCTGCTGAATAATGGCTTTGAATGAACTCGAATTTCTCTAGCCTTTCTCACACAATCCTCATTGGCATCTCCACTGAGTGTTGGATGTAATCAATGCATCACTATAGTCACAACTGATAGTCACACTTTCTCTTTCACCTATCTCTCCACTGGTCTCCACTGAAACTGCCATGCACCGTAGTTAACTGATGTATTCTTCATTTTATTAATGAGTTATTATTTAGTGAATTAATTAACTAATTAATTCACACCACTCTCACTATTGTATCAATCAGCTAGACTAGATACAACTAGCTCAACTGATTCTAATTGAGTTAAACTAAATCCAACTCCATCGACTACTTCTCCAACTCCACCAAACTCTGTCACATGAGTTCTAACTGAAGTCCTCCATGCATTAGCTCCAGTAAACCCTCAGGAATAGCTTAATTCCTTCTGTCAGCTGTTGTGCCACATTTGTGCACTTAACTGAAGTGCTCCAAGAGAATTAGATAATGTTTAGAGTCCAAATATTATTAAGAGATAATAATATTCGACATATCTATTTTTAGACTGGCAATCTAAAAATAGACTCCACCCAATATGTCTAAAAATAAATGTCCATATATTTTTCCAACTTGACCAACCATCCACAAATAGCATCTTGCAACTCATAGAATATGATCGACATGTTTAAAAATAGACATAGTCTAAAAATAGACTTTGCGCCAAAAATAGCTTGCAAGCCCACTTAGTGAAGGTGACTCTTTTCAATAAGCTGATCATCTTGTTGAATCTTAACACACATCGCGCGATCGCTCCCCCTCCAGCGCTTAACTCTACCGTCCAATCTTCCCTGATGCGATAGTCCTCCATCGCGTCGCACGATCACATCATTCTCTAGCATTTAACTCCTGCTCTCCCGACTTCCCCTATGCGATAATCGTGCATTGCATATCACGATTCCCGCTGCGCCGAACCCGCCATCTCCCTTCCACCAATGCGATCTCATCGCAGCATCGCATCGGGCGATCACTCCCCATAGAGCCGAACCCTGCCATCTCGCTTCCACTGATGCGATAATCCTCCATCGCACCATCGCACCATCGCTACATCACATTGCATCATCGCATATTGACTTCCTGTCATGCTTAACTCCCACTCTCCCGATTTCTCCGATGCAATCATCGCAGCATCACTCCACCTCCTATCGCATCACTCCATCGCCCATCGCTCCACCTCCCATCACATTGCTCCATAGCCCATCGCTCCATCGTTCCATCGCTCATTGCATATCGTTATTTCTTCCGCCCAAGGAATACCCGCTCCTCTTCCTCTTGCGATTGCGATTCCTGGGCCCACCACTTCTTTCCACTCTTTTCAAAGGAAAAGGGATTTTCTCTGTTTAAAAGAGGCACATTCATTTTATTGGTTTAAAAGGGTTTTCTTCAGCAAAATGGTTAAAATTGGCAGACATTCTATTAAGGTCGTGAGTAAATATTGAATACAGAGATCATTATGGCATCAACCACGAAACGACAGCAAACGAAAAATGAGGGGGCAGGGTTCCAAATTTTTTTTCTTTCCATTGGCTGTAGTAAATGTAACAGATAATACTTCCATATGGTCAGATATACAGTTTCCTCTCTTTCAGAGGTATATTTTTGGGTTTTTCTATCTTCATGTTTTTGTTTGGGGGCAGGTGAAACAACTCCTCTTTTTATGGATTCGCCCCCTGAGGCTAGTCTATTTAATGTAATTTTTTAGTCATTTGTAGAGGTTGGAAAAGGTTGGAATCACTTGGGCACTCTGAGCTTGATTGTACATATTTGTAACCAGTTTGGTGGAAATTAATAAGATTTGCAACTATTTTTTATGGGATCCCTGTGGTATGGAATTTTAGCATAGTTTCTTCTCTTGTAATCATTTGTTAAATGTTCTATGTATGCCATCATTCATTCCATTGATTTCTGTTGAATGTTTTCAAGTTAGATAGGTAGAATCCATTGTTACAGTGCTCTGCCTTGGGAAATCATTCAATGTTTTACGTTTTCTAGTGTTTGAGAAGGATTCATCTCATATGCCCTCCTCAGCTCCTCACCAGTCTTAAACAATTCACATATTTAAGCCAAAGGCGTTAAAGTCCATGCCTACCTGTTGGAAATACTGAGGGCGCGGGGGGGGGGGCTTGAATCAGTATTCCTTTCAATTAGAGAATTATTTAATATTCAATTATTATCAGTGTTTGTACAATGATAGCAAAAAAAAAGAGGAACACAAATGCACACAATTTTTAAGGTGGAAACCCACTCCGGGACAAAAACCACCTAATGCTTTTCTAATAATTCTTTAATATTCAACTCCAATTGAAAATGAAGCTCCAACTTCCTAGAATATATAAAAGCATTCTTCTCCAGCTCCCACTGGATGGAAGCTCCAATGCCCGAGAATATTTAGTAGTCAACTGAACGGATGCCCCAACACCCAATGAGCTACAACTCACCCTAGCACCACCCTACCACCCTATAGAAGAATAAAATAAGAATGGACTCTTGTACCAGGGAAAATGGTCCACTTTACAATGATATAGAAAGATGTAGAAGAAGAAGATATACTAGACCATAACCCAAACTTTGATGCAAGCACCTAAAGATGATCCTAGACCTCCCAACACTGCCTCTTCAACCCTTGGCAGATAGACACTAGTACAATTTTTACAATAATGTATTTACAATGACTTAGTACAATGATACCTTTACAATGATTGTATGCAATGCTGCCCACTTGAAGACTTCATAGGATGAACTTCTTGTTGTTGTTATGAACCTTGGTTGCTGCTCTTGACATGCTACCCTCTGCTGCACCTTGCTTTGCTTTTCTGCCATAGAAAGTCTGGTCCTTTGCAACCCTTGACAACACATGATCTAGCTTTTTCTTGCTTTCTAGGAGCTCGATATTGAATCTGGTATATCTCTATTATTTCAGATCCTCAATATCTGATTTTTGGTCCTATAGTATTCCTCTGAGTTTTCTTTCCAATTCCATAGTCTGACCCAATTTGGATTCTTCAAGAGAGAGTTATACCCAAGCTCTCACAATGCCCTAATTATGGATTGTTTCAGCAGAGCGCATTTGTACGGAGTGCCACGTGTCATTTTTTCTTCATTTGTCTCTGAAATTGATAGAGAGAAAGGTACATAATGTGCCCTATCCACCAATTTTTACATAATTCCAATCTGATACTCAGAGAGGGATTTATGATGAATTTACCAAGGTCACTTCTTTGAGATGAATTTCAGGAGCCTGCAAAAACCCTGACTTCCACAGATCATATCTCCAAACATATTGCGTACCTTAATCTGAAAGTTTTACAGAAGCTTCTTCAGTATTTTTTCTTCGCCTCATAAAAATTTCAGCTTCTGAAGCTTCATAGAAAAAAATTTAGAGCGAAAATTCCATGATGACCTGTTTCATATGGCCAAATCCCTTGCCTAAGCAGGAAATGAAGATCACAATTTATATAAATGCTTAAGTTTAGTGGGGCTTCAACAAGTGAACGTGGGAGGGATTTTAGGAGCTTAAAAAATATTAATTATGACTTTTCAATGACCCATGCCCCAACCTCATGGGGTTTTAGCCCACTAACTGAGGGTACAAACTTTAAACATGAATATCTCTTAAACCGTGAAGAATTACATGGCGTGCCATATACCAACGGAAACATCTCGACAAGTAGAAACCATCAAAAAAATTATTGACCCAGAATATATTAATTTGGTAGGTCAAAATTTCCATTCCATATTGGTTTAGCCCCTGGTGCTACTTAGGTTGACATCAATGACAACCGCTAATCAACAATCTCCCCCTTTGGCATTGATGGCAACACAAGTACTCCCCCTGCGATCATGACACCTCTTCCTACAACACTCTCTCCCCCTTTGACATCAATGGCAAAGGGTAACTCTTCCTGTAACACAACCATCCTATAGACCTATACACACTTCCACTCCCCCTAACACACAACCATCCTGCAAACCTGTAATCTACTTCCACTCCCCCTTTATATTCTGAAAAAGGAAAATCTAATGAGAACTTGGGAGAATTCGAAGCTTCTGGTGAAGATATTCCAATGCTGGTGAATATTTAATATGTGATTCTTTTGGTGCTGCTTGGAATCTTGCTACTTGTCCAACTGCTTGCATAACATCTAGTCGAAAGTCTATTACATATAGAATAATACTAATCATAGATCTGTACAACCTTTGATCCACATCCTTAGATGAGTCGTCTATGCTCAATTTGCAACCTGTTACCATTGGAGTAAGGATGGGTTTGCAATATTCCATTTTAAATTTCTTGAGAATTTCCTTGATGTACTTGGCTTGACATATAAATATTTCTTTCTCTTGCTGAGATATTTGAAGCCCTAAGAAGTATGTCAGCTTACCAAATAAAGACATCTCGAAATCACTTTGCAACTTTGTAGCAAACTTCTTACTTAGTCGATCATCATTTCTACCAATTATTGTATCATCCTCTTTAGCTATTAGACATGCTTTAGTTGCTTCATCCAGAACATATATGTCGTTTGGAGCTTGACTTGCTATAGCCACAATTTCACCATACACGCCTTTCGTGATTTCACATTTCATGGAGTTGAATAGTATTGTGTGTCCTTGATCACACATTTGTCCAACACTGAGCAGATTATGATTCATGTTTTCAACCAATAGAGCATTCTTGGCTAGAGCATCTTTGCTTCTGAGAGTGATAATACCTGATCATATAACATTTGAAGATCCATCATTTCCAAAGGACACAGTTCCGTCCTTCTTCTCTTTCAGAGATACAAATTTATTTCTATCTCCAGTCATATGCGTTGAGCAACCGCTATCAACATACCACACATCTTTGTTCTTTTGAGCCTTGAAAGCTAGAGCACAATTATCATTCTTCTTCTTCTTCCATGTTCGTTCGTTCTCTGGCTTCGAAGATTCTTCTGGAGGATTTTCAAGTCTGCAGTCTTTGGCTATGTGTCTGAAGTTTTGAAATTTGTAACACTCAATATTATTTCTTAAATGTTAAAATCTATTGATGTTTCGTTGAGCCCTTGGAGGTTCATATTTGACAAACATCCTGGAATTGTATTCGTTCCTAGGGTACGTGCGACATTCTACAGCTTTATGACCAAATTTTCCACATGAATAATAGTAGCCATAAAAATATGTTGGTACCTGGATGGAAATTTTCGTCGAGGAATTGTCTTCCAAGTTTTTTCTTGCGAATCTTGTCTAATGGAGTCTACATGCATGTCAGATCTCATAGGTTCATTTTATTCTGTTGTAGAAGTTCCTGCTTCTTCTTCTTTGTAACCGATGTCAGTTTTGTCGTTGTAAGATCGTTGATTGTTGATGAGTTCTTCGAATGCTCTTGAGCTGTTGGCATAGTTTTGGATAGTTTTTCCTTTCTTCACTTCTTCACGCAGTGAGACTACTTCGGCTTCTAATTCTTCCCTTTCTTGGTTTCTTTCTTCCAACTTCTTTTGAAGTTACTCTTCAATGCATTTGTGTTCTTCAACTTCAATTTTGAGACCTTGAACTTGTTCTTCAAGAGTATTGGAACAGATCTTCTCTGCCTTGAGATCTTTTATAAGCTTGATTGCTTCCTCATAAAATTCTTCTATGGTCCATCCTTCTTCTTCGTTGTTTGATACCTCTTGTTTATTGTGCTTGGCCATAAAAAATACTCTCGCATTGGCTTCTTCTTCACTGTCATTGTCTTCATCAGATGATGAGTTATCTTCTTTAGAGAGAAAGTTCCTTTTGGATCTTGCTTGTTGAATTTCTTAAAGCCTTTCTTTCCTTTTGAGTTGCCATTACTTCTGTTTGGACATTTTTCTGCAAAATGCCCAACCTCATTACAGCTGAAACATATCAATGGAAGTTTACCTTTGAATTGTGCCTTACCAATTTTTAGTTTTCTTGTGAAGTAAGCATATTCTTCATCTGAAAGACCTTCTTCATCATCTCCCTTTTCTTCATACTTGCAAGTGCATGTATTTTCAATTGAAGGTCGTTTATCCTTATTGGTTTTCTTAGATGAAACGAACGTAGTTTCTAGATTTGAAGCACCCTCTTCTTCATCAAGTCTCATTTCATATGCTATGAGAACTCCATGTAATTCCTCTTTGCTAAGTTTGTCCAGATTTGCACTGTATTCTAAGACCGATACCTTTGGGTTGAATCTCCCTGGTAACGTTCTAAGAATCTTCCGTATAATAGTTTTCTCGTCAACTGGCTCTCCCAATCCTTCCAGAGTATTGGTTATTTCAACAATGTATTGGAAGTATGCAACAATGTTGCAATCTTCTTTCATTCTGAGTTGCTCAAATTTTGCTCTATAGATTTGAAGCTTTGCTTCTTTGACATTTGAGTCACCTGCATATATATTCTCAAGTTTGTCCCATACATTTTTGGCAGTTTTACAACCCAACACCTTATGATAAGTAGATTCAATAAGTCCACTGATAATAATATTCTTTGCTTTTGCATCATTTACCAAATTCTTCTTACCTTGTTCATCCGTAGTTGATGTAAATCCATTTTGAACAGTGTCCCATACTTCGTAACCTTGCTCCAAGAGATAGACCTCCATTCTTCCTTTCCAAAGTGCATAATTATTTTCATTGAATAGAGGTACACCATTCTTGGTATGCTCCATGACCTCCTTCCAGCTGTTAAACTGCTATTGAAGGAACCAAGCTCTGATACCAATTGTTGGAAATAATGAGAGGGGGGGTGAATCAGTATTTCTTTCAATTAGAGCATTAGTTAATCTTCAATTATTATCATTGTTTGTACAATGATAGCAGAAAACAAGAGGAACACAAATGCACACAATTTTTAATGTGGAAACCCACTCCGGGACAAAAACCACCTAATGCTTTTCTAATAATTCTTTTCAACTCCAATTGAAAATAAAGCTCCAACTTCCTAGAATCTAGAAAAGCATTCTTCTCCAGCTCCCACTGGATGGACGCTCCAATGCCCGAGATTCTTCAGTAGTCACTGAACGGATGCACCAACACCCAATGAGCTACAACTCACCCTAGCACCACCCTACCACCCTATAGAAGAATAAAAGAAGAATGGACTCCCGTACCAGGGAAAATGGTCCACTTTACAATGATATAGAAAGATGTAGAAGAAGAAGATATACTAGACCATAACCCCAACTTTGACACAACCACCTAATGATGATCCTAGACCTCCCAACACTGCCTCTTCAACCCTTGGCAGATAGACACTAGTACAATTTTTACAATAATGTATTTACAATGACTTAGTACAATGATACCTTTACAATGATTGTATGCAGTGCTGCCCACTTGAAGACTTCATAGGATGAACTTCTTGCTGTTGTTATACACCTTGGTTACTTCTCTTGTCATGCTACTCTCTGCTGCACCTTGCTTTGCTTTGCTGCCTTAGAAAGTCTGGTCCTTTGTAACCCTTGACAACACATGATCTAGCTTTTTCTTGCTTTCTAGGAGCTCAATATTGAATCTGGTGTATCTATGTTATTTCAGATCCTCAATATCTAATTTTTGGTCCTATATTAGTCCTCTGAGTCATCTTTCTAAAGCCACAGTTCTAACCCAATTTGGATTCTTCAAGAGAGAGTTATACCCAATCTCTCACAATGCCCTAATTATGGATTGTTTCAGCAGAGCGCACTTGTACGGTATGCCACATGTCACTGTTTCTTCATTTGGCTCTGAAATTGATAGAGAGAAAAGTGCAGATTGTGCACTATCTGCACTTTGTACAAAATTTCAATCCGATACTCAGAGAGAGAGTTATGACGAATTTACCAAGGTCACTTCTTTGAGATGAATTTCAGGAGCCTGCAAAAACCCCGACTTCCACAAATCATATCTCCAAAAATATTATGCACCTTGATCTGAAATTTTTATAGTAGCTTCCTAAAGATTTTGGCTTTTCCTCATAAACATTTCATATTTTTAACCTTCATAGAGAAAATGTTAGAGCGCAAATTCCACGATGACCTGTTTCAGATGGCCAAATCCCTTGCCTAAGGTGGAAATGAAGATCACAATTTATATAAATACTTAAGTTGAGAGGGGATTCAACAAGTGAATCTAGGAGGGATTTTAGGAGCTTAAAAAATATTAATTATGACTTTTCAATGACCCATGCCCCAACCCCATGGGGTTTTAGCCCACTAACTGGGGGTACAAACTTCAAACATGAATATCTCTCAAACCGTGAAGAATTGCATGGCATGCCATATATCAACAGAAACATCTGAACAAGTAGAAACTATCAAAAGAATTATTGACCCATAATATATTAATTTGGTAGGTAAAAATTCCCATGCAATATTTGGTTAGCCCCTGGTGCTGCTTGGGTTGACATCAATGACAAGCTGGCAGTCAACACTACGCCCCATAGAATACCCTGCATTTCTGATTTAATTTCCCAGACTTAAATTGCCCAGCACCATCTAATCCAGCAAACACCAACAAAATCTATCAAGACCTTTCGAGCTACTATACCTAGCCTAAAATCATTTTTTGCAGTCATCCTTGATTGAGATTTCTTACGAAGAGAGCCCTCTCCATGCCTTGTAGGGCTAGCTACAAGGTTAAGTGTGGTTTGTGGTTACCCTGGTTTGCCTCCCTTCAGCCTGAGGTCAATCTAGGTGATAACATAGTGGCGACCATACTGGGGAAAAATCTAAAACGAAAGACTGATCACCCCGGTAATATCTTCCATATAAATTCTTGAACTTTGGATGATGAGTTTTAGAATTTTCTAGGCTGAAATAGAATGTTGCAAAGTAAAAATTTCAAAATTTGACCACACTGGCTTCAAGGAAATACACGAGGGCCAATCCTGATCCAAATCCTCCCCCTTATATTTGAAAATCCTAACCTTATTCCGCGAATAATCAGAAGACAAGAAAGTTCAGTGAGCCCTAGACCTATTTTCAGATCCAATTCCTGTCCCAGTGAGTGGTTGTTCATTGAAGACCTCCCTTTTGATGAGTATTTTGAGCTTTCTCTGTTCAGAACCAAATTTGAAACTGCACTCGATGATACAGTTTTAGACCTAGAGTTTCTTGTAGATATTGAGGTTCAAAAGGTAAACAGATCAATTGATGATTATATCTTAAATTCTTTTCAATCATCTATTACTGCTACCAATATCCCCGAGCTTTCAGAATCATCAGAATCAGCATCCGCTACCCTCAATTCATCAGTATTCCCATCAATTTCTGAAATCAATTCTCAAATTCCATTTATACCTACTGTTCCCCTCCAACTTATCACCCCTACTTCTCCATCAACAACTCTCTTAAATCCTAGTAGTTCAAACGTTGTTTTAAATCCGCCTCGAGTCATGGCTGCCCGGTATGCACCCCTGGTTTTACCTCAGAATCTGAATGATATGCCTGCTGATTACCAAAGTAAAATACCTCTTTTTGATGCCACTGTTGGCAATATGATGCTGAGTGTTGTCCTTGATGGCAACCCACTTGATGAAGATGATGGAAAAATACTTAATGAAGTTGTTCTTGATGAGCTTGTGAATGATATACATCTGATGTATCTACAATCAGTATAGAAGGTGTAGAATAAAGAATTTCCAGAATGGGCCAGAACAGTGATGAAAAGTGTATGTCACAAGGAATACACGAGTTTGTCTAGGGGAAGTCGCGTATGCACGTGGGAAATAACGTACCAAGTCGCATATGCTCAATAGTGCTCTAAATATGTAAAACCAGGGGTTACTACCATGGTATTGACCCATTGTATTGAGCGCTGGAGTGTCTATCTGATCCCGTCCAGGAATAGCATCGGAAGTGATGTGGTTTTGACTCATGGTATTGATGAAGGCCAAATCTATATAAGGAGAAGAAAATCATTATGCATGAGGGGGAAAGTTTTTGGGCTTTAATGAATACTTCACTCTAAAGTATATCTGCATGGTTGAACTCTGCTCTTGATTGATAGATCTGAATCTATGATGCATCTATGAACATGGTGAAGGTTAAAGATCTCTAGATCTAGAAATGGTGAATCTCTTGGATGATCTGAAAAGAAGTGATGAAGACCTGGCACAAATCTGCCGAAGAACTTGAAGAAATCTGTGTAAGTTCATAGATCTGATCTGTTGTGCAAATTTTATCTCTTATAGATCTATACGCAGGTTCAGTTCGTGAAAAGCGTGTGTATACACGGATCTGTTTAAACAAAGTCACGTATGGACAGTTAGGGTTATTCTGGTAAATGCACAGATGTATACGCGGGTTCACTTCATAAAAAGCGCGTATATATGCGGGTCTGATTAAATAAAAGCACGTATGATATATGATCTTATGGTTGCTCAAGGTTGAATGTGTTGCCATTTTGATGATGCAGGTTATCTATCAAATTTCAGTTACAGTGGTTTCCTTTAGTACATTTGATGCATTGGGTAAAGGTTGTTTATTGACAAGTAAAGGGTTGTGTTGGAGTACATTTGGGTCAGTTTGAAAATTGAGTGAAATGTGTGTTACACACCATTTTTGGTCATCTAACCCTTCACCATTAGATGGATGAACCCAAGTACACCGTAAGACCAATTTCCCCAAATAAAGCTGGCCTCACCTATATTAATTAGGAGACATTTAAAGGAATAATTAATTAAACCATAATTTAATTATTATTCCAGAGTCTGTTTAACCCAAAAACAAAGAAATTAATGAGATACACCCATAGTTATCTTATTATTTTTTATATCTAAATAATATTCCTTGTTAAATATGACCAAATCAACCACTATTAATTAAATAAACCATTATTTATTTAATTATATTCCCATCATTACCCTAAAATGATAAATAAATCATTTATTTATTTATTATTTATAAATAAAGGAATTGACCCAAGTCAAGAATCCTTTCCCTCCAACAAATATAATAAAATATTCCTAAAAGGTGCTTCTAGAATTCGATTAATAATATTTTATTCATGCACCGAGTTCTAGACCGCCCCAATATTTTGTTGTAAATAGGAGGGTTTTCCCCATCATTCTTCACCTTTTGTTGCCTATTAGATCACTCTGGATCTATACACTTGGTCTCATTTCTACCATTTTGCTCCCATTGAGCTCTACTTTCTGCATTGGGTTTTCTACATCTACAAGAGAGAGAAAGCTTAGATCTGAAGTGTTGAGGACTACAAAGAACCCATCCCATTGAGGAGATCTGGATACACCTTCTTGTTTCCTCCCAGGTGCCCTGTAATATAAAAATTCATTCAAAAATCGTGTTCTTGTCTTGTCTGTTGGATGCATGGAGCAAACTCTTTACTTTACTGCTTAATGTCTTTCCATTTATAAATCTGTTTGTTGCAGCACTTTAACTACTAATTGCAGATCTGAAGATGTTTTGCAGCCATTATTGTTGTTAGGGCTATTAGTTATGTGTAGCTAAAGTGGTTCTTTTTCGTACGCTTCGACAAAGAATTCATACTAACAAATGGCGACTCCACACGGGTTTTAAATTACGACCGCTGTCGTTTTTCATATTCCTGCATATCCAGCGACTTCAGGCCCTAGGGCTTCTTTTCAGCTGCTTAGTTTTTCTCTTTTCATGTCATTTTTTCTCTCATAAAACCCTAAAAACTTAAAATTTCTAACTTCCGTGTGTTTCTGGCCCTATTGCGCAGGTAAGCGACACCAGCCGCAACTGAGACGGCAACTTTTCAGAAAATCTGCCGCCGAAACAACCGGAACGGGGGGTCGCACCTTTTGGCCCAAAACCTGCGACCTGGACGCACCTTTTGGCCTGTTTCCTGCGACCTCAACTCAGATCAGGTCAGAACCTGCGACCTGCCTTTTTTCCAGCATTTTTTCTGCAATTTTTCTGGGTTCTGCTGCAGCTTCTGCCAGGGTTTTCCAGCCTCTGTCTCAGCCCGCCTTGACCAAGATCTGATCTGTTTTACTCATCTAAGTGGGAACCCAGCCCCTTAGGGCTTTAGTACCCTCCACTTTTTGTGGAAGAGTTTCAGCTGTTTCAGCCGTCGGTTTCAGAGCTTCAGCCCCCTCTTTTTCCAGATCTGTTACCTTACTTTCAGATCCATTGAAATCAGCCTCTTTTCCTTTCAAATCACCTCTTGTCGTTTTGTTTGGACCTCTTCTAAAGGCCTCTGCCTTGCCCCCCCCCCGGTTTTTTGCTGATTTCCCTTTTTCCAGCCACCTTGCCTCTGTCTCTTGGTTGTGATCTGCACCCCTTGTCTGCAGCTTTATCCTCCAGATCTCTGTCCCCTTTGACCCTAGATCTGTTGAGCTTCCTTTGTGTGTGTTTCCATAGTTTTTCCCCTTTCTTTTCAGCATAGTTGTGAGAGACCCACCTTCTTGGGTTAGATAGATGCATACGTAGCTGTTATTTTTCTGTTATTTCAGCATTTTATTCTGTTCTCTGTAGGTTTATTTTCAGCTACGTCGCACACTTTTTCTTGCTCTCAAACAACGAAAAGGGTTTAAAAATTAAAATTAACGCACGCCACACACTGACCCTAAGTGAAGAAGCGCCTGGTTTACACCGCCTGGCAAAGACTCTAAAATCAATTGTCACCGCACCTTTTCTGCCCTTGACCTTCTTGATTTTATCCCTTTCTGCCCTTGTCGGTTCCCTTCTTCCTGTCATCATTGCGCCCCCAAGGCGCCTTTCCCGGAGACTTCTTGGCCTTCATCCTCAGTTTCCGGTTGATCGACCTGCTCCGCACCGCCGTCGTCGAGCCAGTCCACCTCCGAGTCCGCACTCCGACTCCTCTCCTGATTCATCGGGTCCCCCTTCTCCTTCCGGTTCTCCCCCTTTTACCTTCACCATGTCCGGATCAGGGCCTAATGCTAGCGGTTCTCCCGGCCCCAATGCCGGCCCTACTTCTAGCGGAACCGTCACAACCACTACTCCGACCACCCCTGTGCTGCCGTACATTGCAGGCCTCAGCCTCCCCGATTTCCATCAGTTGATTAACGACCCCATTCACCATAATACTACCTGGCCCGCTATGCCCACCAAGCTACCCTCCGATATCCCTAAGTTCGAGGGCCTTAATGGCGAAGACCCAACCAATCACGTCCGGTCTTTCCACATGTGGTGTTCCTCCAACTCCATTACCGATGACTCCATCCGTCTTCGTTTGTTCCAACGCACACTTACCGGCGAAGCTTCTAAATGGTATGTCGAACAGGCCACTTCCTCTCATACCACGTTCGAGACTCTTGCCCAAGCCTTCTTGTCGTACTTCCAGCTCCCTCTCCGATACGACACTGGTACGGAGCTCTTGACTTCATTTAAGCAATCCTCTTCCACACGCCTTTCTTCCCATGTTCAGGAATGGCGACGAAGACGGAGCTTATGTCGAGCCCCTCCCTTTGAAGATCGGGTTTACATGGATTGGTTCCTTCGCACCCTCCCATCTCCCATCGGCAAAGATGTCGCCTCTCACTTTCCTCAATCTGAAGAAGCCGCCCTCCAAATAGCTTTAAAATATGACATGATCTACGCTCAATCTGGTTATGTTTATACCGTTCTTCCTGACATCCCCCGGCCCGGTGGCGCTAACGCCCCGGGGGCATCTCATTCCGCCGACGGTATTGTTGGATCTCTTTCCCACCCCTCTGCTCACCCTCCTATGAGCCATGGCCCTCCTCAGGGAGGGGCCAGCACCTCTAGCACCCTGTCCCCTCCCGGCCACATGTATCCAGGATACGGCATGCCTCCTCCTTTTGCCCAACCTCCTGCTTACCTCAATGCTGCCCAACCCAACCCTTACTTTTATCCGCAGCCTGGTGCGCCAGCTCCTCCAGCATATGCCCTTCCGCCTCCCTTGCCTCCTCACCACCTGCAACAGCCCTTACAACCCCCTCCAGGGCAAGTATTTGCACAGCAGGGTGCGTTTATTCCCCCTTCTTCTCAAAGAAAGCGGAGAGGCAACCAGAACCCATCTGCCCCCGATAACCGAGGACCCAATTCTGGTATGGACCCTAACACTAACCTTCGACCTCGGGCATTCCTCCCGGGCGGGGACCGGGGCCAGCCGCACGAAACGAAGCCACAGTGGGTGTTGCGGTGTTTACGGTCTTGCACTCACGATTGTCCTCTCTTACCCCGGATGCGACGGATGTGGGGTCTCCAAGCCACGTTACACGCGGACAACACGCCTCCCCTCACGCTCCTCCTAATGTGGCCACTACCCGACGGTGTGTTCCGCGATCCTTTCCCTCAACGAGGGATTCGTGGCTACTCAACCCCCGACGACCATGCTGACCACACCCTCGTCCATTTATGGTTCCTCTGACTACCAGATCCTCATGATGCACTCCGATCCGTCCCCTTCCGTCGACCTTCACCTTCAAAGTCTCGCCAGTACCCCAAGCCTCCTGCTCAGTCTGCTCCCGAGCCTCCATCTTCAGGTTCTACAGAGCCTCTTTCGACACCCAGTGGCCCCTTACACATCCTTCAACCCAAAGTTGAGGTCCACCCAAAGATTCCAAAGGGTCCATTACGCCGAAATGCTGCTTCTGGTCGAGCCGCCCAATCGTACAGGATAGTAGATGATTTGGCACAATCCCCTGCTGCCATTTCCACACTGGAACTCCTCCAGTCGTGCCCTTCCCAACGGAAGGCTCTACTATCTGCCGTGGGCGCTGTTGATCCTGCTGATGACCAAATGATTGTTTTCAACGCCACTCAATCGGACCACCCTCCTCTTCCTCCTTCTGTTGCTTTCCAAATCCCAGTCAAAATCCGGAACGCCACTGTATCCCGGTGTATAATTGATGAGGGGGCGTCCACCTGTGTGATGTCCGCTTCGGTTTGGAAGCAACTCGGATCCCCTGAGTTGGCCCCTTCCACGATCACCCTTCGAGCGTGGGATGGTCATGCCTCTCAGCCTATTGGCCTGTTTCGTAACTGTCCCATCACCCTCGCCGGTAAGACTGTTTGCGTTGATGTCGAAGTCATTGACGCCCCTCTAGACTACAACATTCTATTGGGGCGAAGCTACACCTATGCCATGTCTACTGTCCCATCCGCGGTCTTCCGTAAGATGTCTTTTCCACATAATGGAAAGATAGTCACCATTGACCAGCTATCGTATCATGAGCCGCCGTCTCCATCCGCCTCCGAGACGACCATCTCTTCTGTAGCCAACAAGCATACCGTCGATTCTTTGACCAGTGTCTCCCCCGGCGTCTATAAAGATTCCACCCTGCTTGGTACTTTTCCTCACCTTCCTCCCCCTCCTGTTACTGATCCCAGCTTGTCGAATGTTTGCATGATGCAATCGTTTCAGGCTGCCCATAAACGGCCTGCCTCGGCTAGCCCGCACCCTCCTCCCCGCCCTCCGCAACCCGCTCCTAGCCATCCATCTCAGCCAGCCGGACCTCCTCTTTCTGGCCCTCCCCCTACAGCTGGCACCCCCGAACCTCTTTATCCTCCAGGCTCGGTCCCCCCTGGCCTTAACCATCTTGGAGCCATTCCTCCTGGTCATTACCCTGCTGGACAGATCCCCTTCTTGGCTCCCCCTCCCGGAGTATATTCCGTCCCCGTCATGGCCACCCTTTCTCTCCCTAATTTGACCTTGGGTATTCCGGTTTGGTACCTTGACCCTCCAGCCGCCACCCCCCCTGCTCACCCCAAACCTTACATGGCTTTGACACCGGTTCAACCGGTCCCCCTCGCTTCCCCCATAGCTAACGTGCCCCCAGCACCTCCACAGGACCCTTCTCCTGCTGAGTCGGCTCCCGGGAAGAAAGGAAAAGCCCGCAGGGGGGCAACCAAAGACCAAACCACCACAACCACCTCGGCTCCTCCCCCACCCTCGAAGCCTTGTGCCTTATGTGATGTCATCGGTCATGCCACCCATGCTTGTCCCGAGTTACCCCGTATTCGCCCCATGGTAAAAGTCGCGTTTCCCGACACTACGGTCCCTGAAACTCCCACTCCTGCTTTGACCGTCTCCAAGAACCCCAAGACTCTCCGCACCAACAAGCCTTGTGCTTTGTGCGGTGTCCATGGCCACTACTCCCATCATTGTCCTCACCTGACGCATTACCGTGCCTCCCTTGAGGTGATCCGTGAGTATGAGGTTGAACAAAATCAATCCGCCTCTCCCATTCTCGCGCAGTATGCTGCAAACCAGCCTGAGGATCCCCCCGCTCCCATCCACATCCCCCCCCCTGATGTCCAGATGACGGAGTCTACAGTCACCATTCTTTACCTATCCTCCTCGGCACGACCGTCGGAGCCTCGCCCGTCTGCAACCTCCCCCGTTGTGTCCCTTGATGCTCGAGATCACTCCACTTGTGTCTCTGTTGACCTTCGCAGCCCGAGTCCTCGCCATGTTTCCGATAGCTCTCATACATCACCTTGTTTGAGTTTTTCTCATCCTGCCCCTTCCCCCCGCCATTACCGCTCGATGACTTCTGCCCCCTCACGCTGTCGTCCTTTCCTTTCATCCCCTCATGTATTGTCTTGTCACACCACCTTGCGCATCCCCCCGTCCACATCCTTTATCGGTTACGCCGATGGTGCAAGTCGCTACTCCAGAAATCTTGCCTCGGCAGGGTGGGCCATCTTCACCCCCTTGCATGACCTCGTTCTGTCTAACGGGGTATGCATTGGTTCTGCCACCAACAATCAGGCCGAATACGATGCAATGCGTGGCCTACTAGCTGATGCTTTGCTGCATCGCATTCGCCACCTGCACGTTCGTTTGGATTCCTTGCTTCTTGTCATGCAACTAAATGGTGTTTATCGTGTGCGTAACCCTGTGCTGTTTAGACGCTATTTACGAGTAAAAGTCTTAATACGTGCGTTTGAAACCATAACTTTCAACCATGTACCCAGAGACCATAATCACTACGTAGATAGTATTGCAAACCATGTTCTAGATTGGCATTTATCACACTCAATTCATACAAGACAATAACATTAAATCAACCATCAAAAGACGATGCATATCCATAATATGTGTCGCAAACCATATATTGATGAGTCCATCTACTCTGATACACATGACATGCCCATAACATGTTCCAAAAACTGGGGGCACCATACGCCCCCCCATACATATACATACGACATGCCCATAGCATGTTACAAACAAAAACTGGGGGCACCATATGCCCCTCCATACATTCTAGGGGGCACCACCTGCCCCTACATACATCAGAAGGGGCACCATATGCCCCTACTCACTATCTGGAGGCTCCCGGGCCAATGGCTCTGCCCCTGCAGCATGTAGATCCCGCATAGTTTGACCGGCCATCGCCATGCGCCGCATGATACCTCGCCACTCCGAGGGGAGACCAACACATGGCTCTATGTACCGGTCGTCTAAATCCTGCCACCCGCGCTCTGATACTCCGGTCAACAGCTGCTCACATCTACGGCGGATGTCCTCCAGTAAGGCGGCTGCACCATCATTTTGCGCTGCTCTCGATCCACTCGGACCCGTAGCTCCAGACGCTGCCGGTCGTCCCATATATCCGGCCGGTTTTACCGGTGCTATATCTGCATACCAAAAGTCCCTGAATCAGTATCATTATTTACTATTCAAAAAAACTTTAAACATGCCCATATAAGGATAGCAATTTGTCACTTACCATCGGGCCCCCAAACTCGACCAGCCGGAAGTGGCAAATCCGGATCCCCATAGTAGCTCATCCCACTATAAGGGTAGTCGTCTATGTACAACGGCATCTGATCCCAATGGGCAAAGAACTCCGGTCGAAATGTTCGCCCGACCGCCCCTCCTCCTCCTTTGCACAATAGTCGTCCCCAACGATGCATCCTGGGCTCTCTCGGGCCCCCATCTGGAAGATGCACACGAGGCCTCAAGGTCGGGATCTTCTCAAAGAACCTCAAGGTCGGGATCTTCACAAAGAAGAAGGCGCACAACAAAGTCCCATATGAGCAATCATGATTCACCTGCCGCCTGCATAGCGACAACTGTCGCTTTAGCGACACCAACATCATTTGGGCCCACCCAAAGTGGGTCCCACTCAACACACTCTCCACTATCATCATCTGCCCACCGGTGATGTGATGGAGCACAGGTGCCCAACACTTGGCCACGGTGCGGCCCTTGCACGGGTTTCTAGCCTCTGAATCCCGATCGATGTCCGCTAGTTGGTTGGAAACCGGTCGACAATGTGCGTTCCACAAACTCCATGAAATGCTTTCTGCCGCCCCGCGGCAGCAGGCTGCCGTCTCCCCATCCCCGATGATGGGGCCAGGTCAAAGTACACATCTGCAGGCCGTCATTTTGATCAATGCCTATGCAAAGATCTTGATACGGATCCCGATGACGATAATCCAGACGATGTGGATTTCTCTCATCAACGGGTTCTCCACAAACTTGAGAACCCCAAATCTGGCCAATACACGACGGACGCCCTGATCCGCCTGGATCTCTGCCCGAAGTGTTCCCAGATCCTTCTCTCTCCAGTTGACCCGTAACTCTGCCATACCTGCACAAACACATTCTCTTTGTCAGGGTACAGATCGGGCAAACCATAACCACACACAAAAACCCAACTCCCAACCATCAAACAGCACCAAGCCCCCCTCCCCTCCCAGGTCGCAGTTTTCTGCCCATTTCTGGACCGGGTCGCACTTTTTGCCCTCAAACCTGCGTCCTGGGTCGCACTTTTTGCCCCAAAAAGTGTGACCCGGCCGTAGAGAGGAGGGAGGGGCTGTTTCTGGGGTGTTGGGCCCTAAACTGCAAATCTAATCCATCAAAATGCAAGAGCTAGGTTAGGCCTCTTACCTCCAACTGACCGATCTCGAATCCAACGGTTGGTTTTTCAGCTACGTTCGCCGCAAGATTTAGGGCCTTCTCTCCTCTCCACATTCACCACAGCAACAATAGCAAATGAATGATTTTGGAGGGAAAACTGCCTCATTAAAAGAGAACCCCTGTTTCTTCTTTCGACTGCTGCGACCACACCGTAGCCCCGTTCGACGAACCGTCATCACCGCTGGTTAGATCTCACCGAGCTCTCAAATGGGTTTTACTTAGTTTTTGGTGATTTGATACTTCACCTCGACACATTTTTTCCACGAAGGGTCACTTCCCCACCCCTTGAAATCGAATTTCCTCACTTACGACACTTGTACTTGGGGCACCATATCGCCCCCTTACTTGTCCATGTTCGTGTTGATTTTCGTCATGAGTACCCACCTTGTACTCATGCTTCTATGACCCCCCATTGGGGCCTTTACTGTGTGGCAGCACTATCTAGTCACCCTTGCTTAGAGCATCCGAGTTGAGTCATCATTGCATTCATGGAGTCTATCCTACATCCTTTCACACCCTACTATAGCCCTCCATTCTTTTTGCTTGGTCCCTCTCTTGTGTCGCATCTCATGACCTTCAGCCCCACTGTCCCCTGTCCCTTTCGATATTGTGTCAGTCGCTGCCATGTCATTCATGCCCTTTATGCTCTAACAAGGGAAGTCGTCCATTCGCCACTCCATCCTCCCCATTTCCACCATCATCATTAGTGTCAGTCTGTCCGTCGCTCGCTTGCTCTTCTCTCGTGCCTTAGTTGAGGATCCCTCATTGCCTCACCTACGGCGGACCTCCTTCTGTCGACCTCAGCACATTTATTCCAGAAGCAAGGTCTAGAGAGCGGTGTACCTTGGTTCCAGCTTCCACTTTTGTTCGGTGCCTCGGATCAGGCAGGGGGATCTCTCACCTCCCTTTGACTTGATTGCTTCTCCAACTCCTTTCAGCATGATCGAGATTCGTATACTGGACAATCCAGTGACCAAGCAGCAGCTCTTGATGATTCCCGGGCGTGTGTGAGATGTCTCAGCCCTCATTAGGGGGTGGCCCTGCAGGTAGCCCCCCACATGCCCGGATGACCTCTTCATTGCAGCCTTTGATGCCGCTCCAGATTTTGATGATGATTGGCCTTAGCCACTTGCAGCACCTCTATGATTTGCATGTACCAGTCAGATTTTGTGAGCCCTTCCCAATTTACAGGGGGCATTTGGGTTGTATTTATCTCATGTACTCAGATGATATTGTACTAGTCCTGGCTGTTATCCCAGGCACAGCATGTATGTGAGACTATTCATTGTATTTTTATCTGGCTCTTGATTATGCCAGCTGTACTCTATGGTTCGGTCCCTTGTTTACTGGACGCACTATTCTTTTGTACTTTGTCACGGCGGGCATAGGTATGCCTCCCCCGCCGCCTTCAGCACAGGTACCCTCTCATAAAAAGAGACTTGTTGCACCTGCGAGTCTCATCTCCTCAGGGTCTAGTCCTTCAGCACACTATCTACCTCCCACTTCTCTCTTTGACATACCCTTTTGTTGTCTAGTGATTGTATTCTTACAACGTACTTCGGTCATACGATTTGCTCCTGACACTCGCACGCTGGGGGGCAATCTGTTACACCATTTTTTGGTCATCTAACCCTTCACCATTAGATGGACCCAAGTACACCACGTAAGACCAGTTTTACCCCAAATAAAACTGCTTTCACTATGTTAATTAGGAAACCCCAAAAAGGAATAATTAATTAAACCATAATTTAATTATTATTCCTAGTCATGTTTAACCCAAAAACAAAGAAATTAATGAGATACACCCATAGTTATCTTATTATTTTCTAGGAATAATTATTTAAATAATATTCCTTGTTAAATATGACCAAATCAACCACTATTAATTAAATAAATCATTATTTATTTGATTATATCCCAACCACTTCCTTAAAAGGATAAATAAATCATTTATTTATTTATTTCTCTAATCAAGGGTTTGACCCAAGTCAAGGTCCCTTTCCACCTCACTCATTAATAATAAAAAATATTCCATAGAGGTGGATCTAGATTTGATTAACATTATTTTTAATCATACACCAAGATCTAGAATGACCCAATATTTTGTTATAAATAGGAGGGTTCCCCTTCATTCTTCACCTTTTGTTGCCTATTAGATCACTGCGGATCTATACACTTGGTCTGTTTTCTGCCATTTTGCTCCCATTGAGCTCTACCTTCTACATTGGGTTTTCTACATCTGAGAAAGCTTAGATGCGGAGAGTCACCCGAGGACTACAAAGAACCCATCCCATTGAGGAGATCTGGATACACCTTCTTGTTTTCCTCCCAGGTGCCCTGTAATATAAAAAATTCATTCAAAAATCATGTTCTTGTCTTGTCTGTTGGATGCATGGAGCAAACTCTTTACTTTACTGCTTAATGTCTTTCCATTTATAGATCTGTTTGTCGCAGCATTTTAACTACTAATTGCAGATCTGAAGATGTTTTGCAGCCATTATTGTTGTTAGGGCTATTAGTTATGCGTAGCTAAAGTGGTTCTTTTTCGTACACTTCGACGAAGAATTCATACTAACAATGTGGTCTGCAGTGGATCTGAGGGTTGAAACCTTCAGTCTGAACGTAGAATCTTTCTGCCAGTAGAGGTTGGTGCTAATATAAGGGGGTAGTAGCTCCCTTCCAAGTGAGGCTGGTAAACAAGAGCAAGGGGTTGTTTCTCACTTCCAGGAGAGGCTGGTAAACGAGAGAAGGTTGTAGCCTTCTGCAGGTGGGTGCCTGCGTACTGGTATGAGTCTGCACCAGTACATGTTGTAAGAATTTTTCTTAATAATAAAAATTGAAGACTGAGACGACGGCAGCGGTGGTTTTCTCCCGAATTGGGTTTCCACCTAAAAATCCTGGTGTTCATGTGTGGTTGCTTATGTGTGATGATTATTCTATTCTTCCTGCACTTGTTTACTGTTTTCTAAATATCTGATGAATGAGTAATGCAATGATCTAAGTCAAGAACTAAATGCATAATTAGATCACTGGATATACGCGAGTTCTGTAAAGGATATCCGCGTATATACGCGGGTTTGCTTCAGGAAAGCTGCGTATGGTTTTTAAGAAAGAAATATCAAAGTTTTATTGTCTACACTAAATACTGATTCCCCCCCCCCTCTCAGTATTTTTCCCAACAATTGGTATCAGAGCAGGTCCTTCTGAAAAAGCTTAACCGCTAGAAGGAAGATCAAGCAAGATGAGCAATCAAGATGGAACAGCATCTATCAAGCCTCCACTCTTTAATGGAAGCAATTTAATCTTCTGGAAAATAAGGATGAGATCCTATCTTCAGTCTATGGGAGCAGATGTATGGGCCATTGTTGAACGAGGATATCAATATCCAGCTGTTGTACCAACAGATCCAACTGAAAAGAAGAATTATGAAACAAATGCAAAGGCAGTCAATGCTCTAACGGGAAGTCTAACTGAATCAGAATTTGTCAAAGTTATGCAGCTGAATACAGCAAAGGAGATATGGGACAAAATCATTCTAAGTTATGAAGGTGATGCAAAGGTAAAAAGTGCAAAACTTCAAACTCTCATAATTGAATATGAAAATTTAAAGATGCATAGTGATGAGAATATTGCCAGTTTCTTTTTACGTCTTGATGATGTTGTAAATCCTATGATAAATCTAGGAGAAAAAATCACGGAATCTACTTTGGTTGAGAAAATCTTAAGATCGCTAACGACAAAATTTGAATCAAAAATCTCTGCTCTTGAAGAAAAATAGGATCTTCAAACTCTTACTGTGGTGCAACTTCATGGCATATTGACTGCATATGAAATGAGGAGAGGAGGATCATCTAAAGTCAAAGTAGCTGTTTTTAAAGCTTCTACAAAAGGGAAAGAAGTTCAAAAACCAGAAGGATCAGGATATATCTCAGAAGAAGATGAGGCAAACTTTGTGAGAAGACTCCAACTAGGAACCGGAAGATTCAAATGTAAGCTTCCTTTCAAATGTTTTGATTGTGGAAGAGTTGGTCATTATGCTGCAAAGTGTCCTTATAAAGAAACATCTGCTAAAGGGAAAGAAGTAGCAAGAAGGAATAAGAACCGATCTAGCACTAAGAAAAGTTACTATACAAATGAAGACAGTGATGGGTTATTTGATAGTGAGGAAGAATGTGAACAAGATCTTAGACTTCTCATGGCATTTGAAAATAATTCTAGAGACGACAAGGATGCTTTTATGGATGCTCTAGATGACAATGATTTTCTTGATCAAAACAATCAACTCAAAATATGCTTGGAAGAAAGTAAAATAATCATAGAAACTCTAAAAAGGCAGAATGAAGAAGCGAAGAAACACAATGAGAAATTAGAATGTGAAGTAGTAAGTCTAAGAAAAGAACTTGAGAAAGTAGAGACTCTGAATCTTAGATTTGCTAAAGGATCTGAAACCTTAGATGAGATTATTAAGGTTCAACGTTCTCCTCTTATTGTTATAGCATCATTTCTCACTTTGACATGATTCATGATTGCTTCATGGCTTTTGGGCACCCATTCCTACAGACTTGGACAAATTCACTTAAAAACAGTGTAAAATCCCCCATACGCGACTATGCCCATACTTTTCCGCGTGTATACGCGAGTACAACTAGACTTTTCCGCGTATGCCATTAAAATGATTAAAAAATATATAAAAATCCCTAATTTCGCGCTGGGTTGATGGTTACTCAGGTAGTTCAACCACCCCAGCCCGTGGCCAACTGTTTCCAACTGCTGAAACTACTTGGAGGGACTATAAAAAGCCCTCATGTGTATGGCCTAAGGGAGAGAGAGAATTATTGATATTATACTTTGTTGGTATTCCCTATCCAAGTCTGATTCCCTGTGCCTCCTGCACTTTCCCAGTTCATTACAGGAAACCCTTGTTTCCTTGAGATACACATCCCTTTATATGTTATCTCGTATGCACCAGTTTGGAAGGAGTCTTAGCGAGGCAAGGGCTGGACGGATCCGGACGACGGTCTGCGAAGGCCTTGGAAAGATCAGGTGATCTCTCCACTCATACTTTTGTACATGCTATTTATAATACAGAAGTACCATGCTGTTCCCGAAATAAACGTGTTAGTGTATGCTTATATGTATGAGAATATTTGTTATACAAGCATTCATTATGATTTATTTAATGTTTTATGTGAATCTCACTGACATTTAGAGTAGATATATGCTGTACAACCTGTCCTTTGTGCTGGTTTCTTCTTGTATTTCAGGTTAAGGAGGAAGGACGGTTGTAGGGAGTTTGGACTCCACGTGGATCTACTTCAAACGTAGGACCAACGGGTAAATCTCTCATTCTGCTCTATCTAGTTTTTCTGAACGTGCATGATTGTGTGAGTCTCTGTTAAGTAGTACGCCCCTGCTCTGTGGAGGTTGTATCCCAACCAACCTCTAGGGTGTTAATTCCCCGAAACAGAACTGGCGACTCCACTAGGGAACACATTCTTGTGATTCTCCTGTTGGGTTGTTTCAGCTGTTTGGTAGGTTGCCAATAGTTTTATCTGTCTTTTGCAGTCCAGTTTATTTTCTTACAGTCAGTCTAAAGTCTTGGTGTCTTTTCCAGGCTTGTTCTTTTGTTTTTTTTTCAATATTTACCTTTGCATACGCTTCTTCTTTTGCACACAGTCGCGTATACACGCGAGTTTGTCTGAAGGAAACCGCGTATACGCGAGTTTCCCTTAGAACAGACGCGTATACACACTGGTTGCACACTGTGAAGCCGCGTATACCTAGGCAAATTTTGAATTTTTAGGATTCTGGAGTTTTTGGTCCTTTCTGGCTGGGGAGGCCTGTGTCTGCAGAGTCTCTGTACTTACTGGAGTGTGAAGGAAGTGGTTTCATGTCTTTTCTCTCTTTCGTTTGAGTGGAAACTAGTCTTTTGGCAAAAGTGTTGTTTCTGGTGCTGGCACTTCTGGATTGAGTTCCAAGATCGCTTTCTGAGCATTCTTGGTTGTTCTGCTTTATCAGAACAGAGAGCTTCTGCTCACTGACTCGCTCCTATCTTTGTGTTGTGCTTCGCATTGCGATTTTTGCTTCGTTTTTTATTGGTTTTCTTGAGTTCCATAGGCTAGGTTTTGTTGCAACTTTTGAAGAACTTTTCTTGCTTCTTTGGAGTTTTTTGTTGCAGCGAGTTTGCACTATTTGTCTAGGCTGATTGGCTGAGTTTTTGGTCTTCTCTTGCTCTTATTGATCTTGCTACGAGTTAGCTTTATAAGGTTTGGGAGCATTATTGAAGTTTGTGCTTGAAATTCGATCTTATTTGGTTTGGAT
Organism: Pinus albicaulis; assembly: GCA_034641835.2. NCBI lineage: Eukaryota > Viridiplantae > Streptophyta > Pinopsida > Pinales > Pinaceae > Pinus > Pinus albicaulis. The sequence continues at coordinate 198,662 of JAXQQM020062078.1, read as the reverse complement.
TTTGGATAGTTTGTGCTTGGTCTTTTTGAGCTCTTGCTTTATAAAACTAAAAAGCCCAAAAAACATTTGTTTTGCTTTTTGTTTTTGCATTTCAAAAACTCAAAAAACATTTTGTCTTGTTTTTGTTTTTGTTGTTGCATTTTCATTTTCGTTTTGCCATATCTTTTGAAGCTTTTGTGAAGTTTCTTGCTTTTAGTTTTTGGCTTGATTTTGAGGAGGAGTTGTCATTTGATTTCTTCTTCTTGTTTTTAAGTGTTTTTGGTGCCTTATATTAAGAGTTCTTGTTTCCGAGAACTAGATTTTTGGGCCATCAAAAAGGAGTTAAAACTGAAGGAGATTTTTGGGAAATTTCACTCTGTTTTAAGAGATTTTTGCATCTTAGGATTTACATGCTTGTAGTGATTTGCATTAGGTGCATTTCAGCATTTAGTTAGCTTCTTAGTTTTGTGAGTGTGAGTTTTCTTTTTGAAAAAAAAAATACAATTTTTAGTCTCGTAGAACCTGTATAGAGATTACTTTTCATCGAAAGACAAAGAACTACATGTGCATGTAGTTAAGTTTTTATTAATTTCTTTTGCGTCAAAACACCATTGGTTTCATCTCCATATCCTTGTGACTTAATATAACAGCCCTTAAAATAAGCGATTTAATCTAAAATCAACTAGCAAGTTTTTCTAAGTGTCGATCACCAACTAGCTAGGTTGTAGGGCCTTGGAATAGGTGAGTGGAGAGTTAACTCTCCAAGGCCTCTCAAACAAACATAGAAGTTGATTAATTGAGCGAAATCCAACTCCGTGAGGTGGACTGGGAAAGCTCTCATCCGAGAGTCAAGCGCGAGGGGAAGTGAAGGTTGAAAAGAGGGATACCCCCCCTCCGATTAGCTGAATCTGACCTCAAGACCGTTCCGCCCAGCTTCTGATACGGATTGGTGTCCATAGTTGCCACTCCTAGGTTCCACACAGGTGACTGCGGGGGGGAATACCCGTGGTACCTGAGGCGGACGTCGCATCACTTTCAGCAGTACTTCTGGGGGGTGCCCTTGCGAAGCTTGGGTGCTTGAGCCGGCAAAGGCTGTCGTTAGGAGGTCGGCGTAACTGTTTCTGATACCTTCGCTAGTTGTTCTGGGCCCTAATCATCCCAGACTGCTTTCGGAATGTCCTATACTTTGCTTTCCTGTATTTTGGTGTCCGGTCCTCATCACCCAGAGTGGAAATACGTGGAGGCTGTTTGCTTGCTGTTTCTCAGGGATTTTTACTTTTAGTGAGTGCTCTTTTCTCCTAGCTTGCCTAGCTTTTCACTTTTTGAGTCTAATTAATAAAATCTATAAAAGTGGCTGATCAAGCGCCTCGACGTTCGAGGAGAATCCGGGGGTTATCTCCCGAGAGTGCAGAGCCTTCTTCGAGAAGGCGTAGGAGCAATTTAGCAGGTGGTTACCACCCTGTGGAGTCTGACGCTGTGGAGAGAGATCCTCCACCAAGGTCTGAAGGTTTCGTAGCTGATTCCGGTGTCGGTTCCGAGAGGAGCGTTCCGCTCACCTCGCGAGTTTTGTTTCCTCAGGAAGAAGATTTTCAGATAGAAGATATACCTGAGCCTCCTGCTACAGTTCCATCTCATCTTCCTCCTGATTATCCGTTTGTTGTTCATTACATCGGACCGGAGTCTGAGAGACCGCCGGATCTTCCGTATCATTCTTATCTTTCGATGGCCACGACTGGGAACGCGGCTTCTACCGTGAGTGCTGCAGGCATTCAGACTCCTGCTTCTGTCGAGGCAGGGGGCACTATTGCTTCATCTTTGATTGCTTCTAGTGCTACTATGTTTGGCTCTGGGTTCACCCAAGCATATGCTTCTCATTCTGGTCCTTTCTGTTCAGGGATGTCCATTAGTGGAAACCCCTCTTTTTCCTTTTCTGCCGGTGCAGCTGGATCTACGCCCATGTCTAACATGGCTAGTGGATCAGCTTCGTTTCAGGGTTTCCCCTTTGGGACTAGACACATTCCCAGTTCCAATCCTTCTTTAGGGTCGTTTCTGTTTACGTCCCAGACCCAGAGTTTCAACCCTTGGTCTGGGGGGCAAAGTTCGACTACTTTTACGGGATGGAATCCTGTGTTTACAACGGCTGGGGCAGGGAACCAGTTCTTCGTAGGTCATCAAGGGAATGCTTCTTTCCCTTCTTCGAGTGCATATCAGACCTTTTCTCCTCTGTCTAATGCTTGGAACCCCTACCAGGGGCTTTCCTCTTCAATCAATACTTCAGCGGGGGGAACTGGTCTGGGCTTTGGTAACTCGGCATGGGGAGGAGGTTCTTCTCCGTTTTCTACGAGTCCTTTCTGGTAGCCTGGTGCCTTATCAAATCCAGGTTATTCTTTTTAGAATGTTGGGAATCCATCCCCTCAAGGATGGAATTCTCAGGCTCCACCTCGCTTACCGTTTCTGGCAACGTTAAACTTGCCAGATTTGTCGAAGTTAACTAATGACCCGATTCGTTACAGTCCGGGGTGGCCTCCGGTCCCGACCAAACTTCCTTCAGACATTCCAAAGTTTGAAGGTAAGAATGGAGAGGATCCGGCAGACCACATCACCACTTTCCACTTATGGTGCTCTTTGAACTCCATGATCGATGATTCGATTAGGTTGAGATCATTTCAACGCACCCTAACTAGAAATGCTGCCAAATTGTATATCGAGCTCACTGGGGGAAGTTTCGCCACATTTGGGGAACTGGCTGTCACATTTCTTAACCATTTTCAGTTGCCTGTCAGATATGAGGCTGGGACCGAACTCCTGGCTAATTTTAAGCAGGATGAGGCAACTCAAATTTCTGATCACATTCAGGAATGGAGGAGAAGGAAGAGGCTTATCAAAGCCCATATTCCAGGTGAATTCCTTCTCGAGTGGTTTTTGAAATCTCTGCAGTCAGATATTTCAAAATATGTATCCCTCTCTGGGGTATTTTCTGAGGAGCAGGCCATTTTTAGGGCCCAGCAGTTAGAACTGATCTATTCTCAGTCTGGGATTCTTTATAAGTATTTGCCCAATGCTCCTCGCTCCAAATTGGATTTATCGAAACCCAAACCTGGTCCGCATGGTGACGGGCTTGTCGGATCGGTCAATAGTAGTGCAGCCAGCCTGCTTTCTCAACTGCAGCAGTTGTCTTTACAATCTGCTCCTTCTGGTCAGGCTGTGCCTGCTGATTCATCACCTTCCCAGTCTTTGTCCATAAATGATGTCCAAGCTTCTGATCCCAAAGGAAATTAACAATCCGATGGGAAGAAGAAGGGACGAAATAACAAGAAGAAGGGCAAGAATGGGAGGGGAAATGCAAATAAAACCAACGAGCGTGTTGGTGAGGGTCAAAAGGAGAAAAAGAAAGTGAAGTTTCCATGCAAGCTTTGTACTGGAGACCATCTCACGCACCTTTTCCCTAAAATTCAGGATGCTCAGCGCCTGTTATCTCAGCAGGGTTCTTCTAGTTCCCAAGTTGTGCTAACAAACCCTTTTCCCCAAGGGCAGCAATTAGTTGTTGGCGCGAACCAAAATCCTGGGGCTTCCTCTGGAGGTACCCAGGAAGGGGAAATTCCATCGAACATCTTTATGATGAGTGCTCACGTGAATGTCGCTACGAGATCCCGTGACTATGGCGGAGAGGAATCTTCGAAATCTAGGGAAGTTCCTGATGCTACTGAGCCGCTTCACATCACGAAGCCAACTGTTGAGTCTATGCCTCGGATGCCAAAAGCATCCTCTAAGCGGTCAACGATTAATCCGAACGCGAGGGCTGCCCAGAACTACTCGATTGTAGAAGATCTGGCGCAAATTCCTTGTGCTATGTCAGCTTTAGAGGTACTCCAGTCTTGTCTGGCTCAGCGCAGTGCTTTGCTCACTGCCATTGGGGCTGTTGATCCGAAAAATTCTCTTCTGATTACTTTTGATATGACTAATTTTAAGAAGAGACTTCCTCATCACATGGCTTTTCACATTAAATCGTCGTATCGGAAGTGCAATATCTTTCGAACGGTTGTTGATGAGGGTGCTTCTACTTGCGTGATGTCTCTCGCATGTTGGAAGACACTTGGATCTCCCAAAGTTGTTCCATCTAGCACTGTTCTTACTGCGTTCGATGGCCATTCTCACAGACCCCATGGTATTGTCCCAGCTTTTCCCATCTGTGTTGGGGGCAAAAATGTCAACATAGAGGTTGAGGTAGTGGATGCAGCCTTGGACTACAACCTTCTATTGGGGAGGAACTGGATTTATGAGATGGATGCCATTGCATCCTCACTATTTTGAATTGTGTGTTTCCCCCACGAAGGGAGGATCGTTACAGTGGATCAACTGGACTGTTCTCCTATAGATATGGATGCACCTTCTGACTCATCTGTTCCTAAGTTGGATAATACTAAGGCGCCTGTTGAGAATATAGGAGTTGGAATGTATTCTTCCCTGATGGGTACTTTCGATCTTCCTCCTCCTAAGGTTCATATTAATGCTATTTCATCCTCCAAGGCTCCCCTTCGAAGAGAGTTCTTTCGAACTCATTATTTTTCGGACCCTTGGACCTTACCTTCCCCCACTGCCACTTTGGAGGAAGGGCAAGTGGGTGGAATGGCATTCCCGATTTCTGCAGCTGAGATTGCATATCAGTCTGTTGTTGACACTGCAGAGTCTGATCCAGCTCCTCTTTCGCCGGAAGAGTTGGATGGTGATGTGGCTCCGGCTTGGACGCTTACTTCTTCTTCTGCCCGGGATTGTCTAGATACCACTCTTCCATCTGAAGAGGCCATCCTGGAAGCGATGACAGGTATAGATAGACCGTGGGATGATTTGCATCATCGGTCTTACTTCCTACCTGACTTGAGCGAAGTCGAAACAAGTTTTCCAAGTCCTCAGTCTCCTGGACCTGTTCACCCAGTCTTGAACCCTTTGGCACCAGCACAGGGTTATGCTGAAGGGAACATGGCTGTGATCTCTCCTACTATCCCGGTGAACATTTCCAGGGATCCCAACATTATCGAGAATGTCTTCATTGGAGCTGAATGTTCCTGTGAAGAGGTTCAAATCTATACCGAGCTCTTCAAAGAGTATAGGGATGTATTTTCTTGGTCTTATGAGGAAATGCCTGGCATAGACCCATCTATCGTCCAGCATGAGATCAAGACGTATGAAAACGCTAAGCCGGTCAGGCAAAAACTTCGTCCGGTTAATCCTAGGAAGGCAGCAGCTATCAAAGCTGAAGTTGAAAAGCTGCTTAAGGCGGGATTCATTTTCCCAGTTCCTCTGACTGAATGGGTTTCAAACCCCATTCCCGTTGATAAAAAGCAAGGAACAATTCAAGTGTGCATCGATTTCAGAGACCTGAATAAGGCATGTCCTAAAGATAATTACCCCACACCCTTCATTGATCAGATTAATGATGAGTGTGCCGGTAACGAGATTTTCTCCTTCATGGACGGTTTCTCTGGTTACAATCAAATTACTATCCGTCCAGAAGATCAACATAAGACCGCATTTATTTTTCCCTGGGGTACGTTTGCATATAAGAAAATGCCTTTTGGTCTTAAAAATGCTGGAGCTACCTTTCAGCGGGCCATGTCTTACGCCTTCCACGACATCAAGAAGATTATCGAGGCATACTTAGATGATCTAGCTGCTCATTCTTGAAAGAGGATGGATCATCCTGGTCACCTCCGGCAAATATTTGAAAGATGTCGTTTTTATAAAATTCGATTGAATCCGAACAAGTGTGTTTTCGCGGTTACATCCGGTCGGCTATTGGGATTCATTGTGTCGAGGGAAGGGATAAGGGTAGATCCCTTCAAGGTTGAGGCAATACTTCGGTTGCCTCCCCCGTCTTCAATCCGTCAGCTTCAAAGTCTCCAAGGGAAGTCTAATTTTCTTCGGAGGTTTATCGTCAACTATGCTGAGATCACAAAGGGATATATGAGACTGTTGAAGAAAGGAGTTCCTTTTCTTTGGGACGACTACGCTCAACGCTCATTCAATGCCTTGAAAAAGGCATTGACCTCTGCTCCTTTGCTGAGTCCACCCGATTATAGCAGGGATTTTCTTTTGTATCTGGCTACAGCAGAATCTACCATTGGTATGGTTCTGGTTCAGGAGGATGATGCTCTTGATGAGCATGTTATTTACTACCTTAGTCGAGGACTGGTAGGACCTGAACTGCGATACACCCCGATAGAAAAATTAGCCTTAGCAGCAGTTCATGCTGTGCAGTGACTCCGACATTACATTATTCTTCGCAAAACTTATGTCTTGGCAGCTGCCAATCCATTTCAGTTTGTCCTCAGCAGGCGAGTGATTGGGGGAAAATATAATAGATGGATTGTGATTTTACAGGAATTTGATCTCGATTTCATGTCTGCCAAATCCAAGAAGTCATTAGTCTTTGCGGAATTGATCTCCGAGTTGCCTTGTGGAGAGGAGATGATCTATGATGAGTCCTTTCCGGACGAACACTTGTTCCTAATCTCTCCACAAGATCCTTGGTATGGGGATATCATTGTGTATCTCCAGACTGCGAAGTTTCCCTCTTCTTTTTCGAAAGATGAGCATCGTAAGCTGCGTCACTTAGCCAAGAATTATCTGATTATTGGTGATGCTTTGTACCGTCGAGGGGTTGATTCAATCCTAAGACGCTGCTTAAATTTCGAAGAAGCTGAGGCTGTGCTCAATGATTCTCACGGTGGAGCTTGTGGGGGTCATTTATCAGGGCTTGCTACAGCCCAAAAGATTTTGCGTGCTGGCTACTTCTGGCCCTCGATTTTCAAAGATTTTATTGAATCGGTCAAGAAGTGTCATCCTTGTCAAGTGTATACTCGAAAAATGCGCGCTCATCCAGCTCCGCTTTTTCCAGTCGTTACTGTCGGCCCCTTTACAAAGTGGGGTATGGATTATACTACTTGTAACCCGCCTTCGGCAAAAGGTCACAAGTACATTATCGTAGCAGTAGACTACTTTACGAAGTGGGTCGAAGCTATGCCTACTTTTGGGAACGATGGTGAGACTGCAACTCTTTTCTTCTTCAACCAAGTTATCGCTCATTTCGGTATACCTAGAGAGATTGTCACTGACCATGGAAGTCACTTTCAGAATAGTATGATGGCTGAGTTGGCTCTTAAATTGGGTTTCCGGCAGGAGCATTCATCTCCATATTATCCTCAGGCCAATGGGCAAGTGGAAGCCGTGAATAAATCCTTGAAGACAATTCTTCAAAGGACAATTGATAAACATAGATCCAACTGGCATATTATGCTATATCCTCCACTTTGGGCATACAGGACGTCAGTTAAAACTGCAACTGGCTTTACTCCATTTCAGTTAGTCCACGGGGTGGAATCCGTATTTCCCATTGAATGCGAGATTCCTTCCCTTAAATTAGTTGTTGAGCTTCTTCCTGACACTTCTAGTCTGGCAGAGCGGCTTCTTCATCTAGAACATCTTGATGAGCAGAGTCGAGATGCTGCCATGTTGAATGAAGCGCATAAAAACCGAGTCAAAGTTCAGTACGATAAGGCGGTTGAGCCTAGGGTCTTTTCCGAAGGTGACCTTGTTTTGGTCTATGCCCAAGAAAAAGATGCCTTGGGGGCAGGAAAGTTTAAATCGATGTGGTATGCCCCTATATCGTTAAGAAAGTCCTTAAGAAAGGAGCATATACCTTGGTTGACTTCGAAGGGAACAAGTTGCCGGAGCCCCGAAATGGGCTCTATTTGAAGAAGTATTATGCCTAAGCTTTGGCTTGGCATTTTGCTTTGTATATAGTAGTTTTTTTTGCTTTGTACATATCTGATTGATTTTCGATTTTTGATGAGGTGGTGATGTTTTTGATTTTCTTTGGCAGGTTGTGTTGGATGTCATGAGTCATTTTGGTTTCGCCGATGGTGCTAGTAGACACACCCGAAACTTAGCTTCCGCGGCTTGGGTGCTTCATTATCCTTCCGGTCAGCTGTTGGTATCAAGAGGGGTCTGAATTGGTCCTGCTTCCAATAATGTAGCAGAATACACTGCAGTCATACATCTACTCTCGGAGGCAATATCTTTGGGTGTTGATTCGTTGGTAGTTTTCTTGGACTCCCAGCTGGTGGTGTCGCAAATGAATAACACTTATCGGGTACGAGATCCATTTTTATTATGATTGTTCTTGAGGGTACGTTTGTTACAAAGGTCATTTCAATTTTTAACATTCATTCATATTCCTCGAGCTGACAATTGGTTTGCTAACTCATTAGCTAATCAAGCATTGGATTGGCATATTAATCATTCAATACAATAAATTTTTAATCATCAAAAACATCATACATTTGATACATTTATCACATCACATCAAATATCGTTGTATATATATCATCGGAGTGTCAAAAAACTTTACAAAATTTGGATCCATAAATGTCGTACAAAACTTGGGCTTATGCCCCATCATGTTCAGTCTCAAAAAAGAATATACAGTCATCTAATATATAAAATCTATCTACTCCTGAGGACCCTGCCCAGAAGTCGTGTTCCTATAGAACATAACTGCAGTGGCCACACGGCGGAATAGTCTAACCCAGTCTCGTGGTACTCCTACCACCCGTCTCTGGACGGCTTCCGGCAAGTCCTCCACAGCATCCATAGGGATTTGGCGGGTCAATCCCTCCAAGTTTCTCTGCACGGCCTGGAGAGTCCTGTCGGAATCCACTGTCTCCGCCTCACCTCTGCGGCGCTTATGGCGCGGTAGGCCCTCAGGACGTACTGGTCCAACATCTGAAACATGATTATTTTTAATTGTCAGTAATTATGAATCCAATCAAAAAACATGTTTGTTTTCATTTTTTCATACATATTTGAAAAAATCCAAAAAAATTACATAAGTCAATTTTTTTTGCAAAAACTTACCGACTGCTCCCCATGCTACGCCGGGTGGAAGTACTAGATCTGGATCTCCTCGGAAGTCCATCCAAGCATAGGGATAGTCGTCCACTGCGATGATCTGTTCTCCCCACCACAGGAAGAACTCATCATCCCATGTGGTCCGGGGTACCTCACTACCCCCCAGTCTCTTCATCATGTCTGCCCAACGGGCAATTCTTGGGTCCCGCGGGCTACTGATAGTCGAGATGACTCTGGGTCTCAAAGCTAGAATCCTCTCAAAGAAGAATGTTGTCAAAATGGTACCATAGCCAAAGTGTTTAGTTTTTACTTGGCGAATAGAGGTCAGCTGTTGTTTCATGTTCAGTAGCAGGGATGTGCACCAATCATAAACATGAGTCAAACACTCTACAGCTATACTCATTTGCGTCCTGGACGCCTGATGTAGTGAGGCAGATCCTGCCACTCTGCTGATGGTGAAAAGGAGGATATTCATGTGCAAATCCCTGATATCTCTAATTGCAATCTGTGTTCCAACCTTTTTGGAATTATCTACGCAATATACGTGGACATAATCTTCCACGGTTAACCCTCCCAGGGGTTTTTCGTGCAGGTCTACTGGTTCTCCCCTCCTGGAGAGTCCAGTGATGAAATATATATCCTCCACTTCTATGCGTAGTGGCATCTGATCAATTATGAAGCAATCCTGATCTGGTTCCCAGTAATTTATGAGCATTTCTAGCAATCGCACATTACTTTTCATATTGGGCATTTTAAAGAATTTCAACAATCCGCAATTTCGGAGGATGTTTTGCGATGCGCGGTTCTGCATGACCTCTTGGTCTACTGCGCTATGCTCACATTCCCTCCATGAAATGGTCATCCTGAGAAATTTCATCAAATTTTGCATTAGATATGCTTTTTAAGTTTCGGCCCTGCGCATACACGGTTTTCCTTTTACACAGTCGCGTGTATACGCAGGTTTCCTTCATTAAACCCGCGTATGCGCAGATACGCAATTTTTAGCAAGGGTTTCAAGGAAAAAAATCACTTAATTTTAATTTCCAAACGGACAAAATGAATAAACAGGATGATTAAGGAGCCTACCTGAAGTTTCGCTGAATTCCGATGGTCGGTTGTTCCTGATTTGTCGAAACAAGTTTTTAGCTCCAGAGCTCTTTTTCCAAATCAGCTATGCAATAATGAACCAAATGAGAGGTAATTTGTCTATTTATGGCTAAAAATTTGAAAATTTTCGCAAAAATTCCTTATGCTTATTTTTTCGATCTATCTTATGTTGTATAACTTGATTGCTTGGAAGTGCCCAGTTTGGTATGATTTCAGGTACATTTTGACGATTTTGAGATTTTTCCCGGTTTTTGATCCATGTTTTCCGACTCTTCACGGCAGGTATATGATCTTCACTGGCATATAGGTTAGGGAATCACTTTCCGTTGCATCTTGCATACTAGCCTCCATATTGATCACTTGCCTTAGGGTCGATCCCATCAGGTCATGAGTATTACACCCATTTCACTCGCCGATTATTTAATCATGACTTGATGGTAGAGCCTTCCTTTACATGGGCTTCCTAGTTAGTTCCTCGCTATCACTTGTTGCCCATGCTGCTTTTTATGTAGGTTCGGGAGTCCTCTTTAGTCCCGCCATGTCTTTTGTGTTGAAGCTTCATTCTTCTCCTTCATCACTTATCATTTTTTATGGCTTATACCCTAGAGGCTCCCTGGTGTCGTTAAGTTGTATTACTGCATTGCATATTGGCTACTTGTTTATCCCGGCCTTTAGCCGGCTTCATTTGGACTCGATTTTTAAGCTAACTTTTGACCTTGACTTTCTGTACAAGTTAACCATTGCATGCACTTAGCTATCACGACTTGACACCTTTGTACCCATGGATGGAACGCTCCTCTGAGTATCACTGACCAGTTTTCGCCACCTTGCATTGAGCATAGGATTGTTCCAGTCCCAGGAACTAGTGCATCTGATTTCTTGATACTCGTTCTATCCATTGTACCATAGCATTCTTTTATTCTTTTTCAGGCTTATTATATGAAAAAGACAAAAAAATCAAATATAATAAAAAGAGCGGGAACGGGATGTATCTTCGTTGTTTTTGATGGCAGTACAGAGTCAGTTTTGTCGCCCTTGAACAAAGAACATATACTTATATATATTTCCTTCATTTGGGATGGTTCTAGTTTTTGACCTAGGTTCAGCCTTTACCATGTTTCACTTGTCAGTTCTCCCCCGGTTGGTTATCTCTTCCAATCATATGGAGAGTTTGTTGTGCCTCCTGCATGACAGACTTATACAGTGTCACTTTTTACTGCCATGGTCATCATGAGTCGTGCTTTTGTTCAAGGGAAGTTTAACCTGAGTCGGCCATTCTGCGGTGTCTCTTGACTCATTATTCAGTCGGCCTTCCTAGTCTTGTCAGTATCATGTTCTATCACATCAGATGTTTTGGTCTTCTACTCGTGCTGGTTTGAGAAGGTCCCCATTGACTTCTTGCCGGCGGGTTTGTCTCTTATCGACTACGACACATTGCTCTGAGAGCAAACCTAGAGCCGCACCTTGGGCCTATTTCCTTCATTGATAGGTGACCTCGTGCTCAGCATTTGATCATCATCATGGGTCTTTGACTGAGTGGTTTCCCCTGTGTTCGACGTCAGCACACATTATCACACTTGGGATTCGTGTAGTACCTTGATTTCCATTTGACCCTATCGGTGGATTTCTCGCCTCTGTGTCAGCTTTCATTATTGGTTGGTTCAGAGGGTTTCTTCCGTGCGCTAGCTTCATCTTTTGCATGTCGGAAACGTACTTCGGTTTTGGTTCCATCACTCTACTTCGTCCGATTCCTTCCAAATCTTGGCCTGCGGGTTACACTCGCGCTGGACTGATGTGGGATGCCTTAATGCCTTCCTTCCAGCAGATCTTTCCCCATCGACTCCGACTCATTGCTCTGGGAACAAGATCTAGAGTCTTTTGTCAGTACCTTAGGGTTTGCAGTCATCAGTGGCAGACTCTTCGCTATCGACAGTGGGGATTCATCATTGCCTCCTGATTGGTAGATTCTTTCAAGTGTTTGACTTCAACTCATTCATTCGCACTTGTCAGATTGTACTGGGGCACCTTGACACTCATTATCATTATCGGTGGGTTGTCTCGCGTTGGTTAACGGGATACATCATTGCCCGGTAATCCAACGATTTCTCACATGGTCGACTTCAGCTCATTTATTCCCATTGTGTAGAATTGTGCCATAGTGATCGGTGAAGACCTCGAGTTGCATCAGCATGTTTCGGTTCACTTTTGACAGTCCTTTCAGTATCTGCCAGTGATGTCGTCTACCCTTATATGTTGCAGTTCAGCACAACAACATCTTATATGTTGGTCCCCAAGTTGCGTGATTGTACCGTTTGATCCACCACTTATGATCCGGTACTTGGAGATTCAGTTACTTATATGATCAGACATCCTGTTGCACCATATTTGCTCAGCTTTCTATATGTGATACTTGGACATTGATACAGAGTTATATTTCCGTGCCCTGCTCAAATGATTCACTATGTACTTTCAGTTCAGTTATACTTGTATACATGTTGGATCTATTCAGTACTTTCCATATGATGTATTTTTGACTGAGCATGGGTATGCCCGCCTCAGCATGAGTTGACTCTCTGGTTTCTTTCATTGGTTTTTGGCAGGCTGAAATCTGGTGAAGTCCTCTCTTGTCCTTGCGAAGTTTTTTCTATGTGCATAATACATTTCGGCCATCATGTACCCCTTCTGACCTCATATATTAGGGGGCATCTGTTATAGCATCATTTCTCACTTTGACATGATTCATGATTGCTTTATGGCTTTATGGGCACCCATTCCTACAGACTTGGACAAATTCACTTAAAAACAGTGTAAAATCCCCCATACGCGACTATGCCCGTGTTTTTCCGCGTGTATACGCGAGTCCAGCTAGACTTTTCCGTGTATGCCATTAAAATGATTAAAAATATATATAAAAAATCCCCAATTTCGCGCTGGGTTGATGGTTACTCAGGTAGGTCAACCACCCCAGCCCGTGGCCAACTTTTTCCAACTGCTGAAACTACTTGGAGGGACTATAAAAAGCCCCCATGTGTATGGCCTAAGAGAGAGAGAGAATTATTGATATTATACTCTGTTGTTATTCCCTATCCAAGTCTGATTCCCCGTGCCTCCTGCACTTTCCCAGTTCATTATAGGAAACCCTTGTTTCCTTGAGGTACACATCCCTTTATATGTTATCTCGTATGCACCAGTTTGGAAGGAGTCTTAGCGAGGCAAGGGCTGGACGGATCCGGACGACGATCTGCGAAGGCCTTGGAAGGATCAGGTGATCTCTCCACTCGTACTTTTGTACATGCTATTTATAATACAGAAGTACCATGCTGTTCCCGAAATAAACTTGTTAGTGTATGCTTATATGTATGAGAATATTTGTTATACAAGCATTCATTATGATTTATTTAATGTTTTATATGAATCTCACTAACATTTAGAGCAGATATATGTTGTACAACCTGTCCTTTGTGCTGGTTTCTTCTGATATTTTAGGTTAAGAAGGAAGGACAGTTGCAGGGGGTTTGGACCCCACGTGGATCTACTTCAACCGTAGGACCTACGGGTAACTTTCTCATTCTGCTCTATCTAGTTTTTCTGAACGTGCATGGTTGTGTGAGTCTCTGTTAAGTAGCATGCCCCTGCTCTGTGGAGGTTGTACCCCAACCAACCTCTAGGGTGAGATTTCCTCGAAACACTTATAAAGACAGGTCTTGGATATACCAGAGAATCTTCTTAGGCTTCAGCACCAAATTATCTAAAAGCAGCTACAACTGGTTTACTACATTCAGCCACTCAGCAAGGGAATAAAGAATATTTACAGGTAAAGCATGATCATCACAATTCAAGGAACACTAACAGGGATATCTCTCAAGGAAGCAACAACCAACAGGTAAATTCAAATAGAAGATTTCATGATCGCAGAAATTTCTACTTCAATGGACAATGTTTCTCATGTCACAATTTTGGTCATAAAGCTGTTCAATGTGTTGCATATAAAACCATCATGACAAGAGAAGCAAGAAAGAAAAGGATGGATATTGAACCAAAAAGGAACACCTATAACAACTTTTCTGCTCTTCAAAATGAAGTTGAATGTGCTTATTGAAATAACTTTGGCCATGAAGAATCTGAATGCAGGAGCAAAGTCCAGCCAAAACAACATTTTCCTTCAAGTTCCAAAGTATGGAAAAAGAAGGAATTACAGGTTGAAAATTGTGGGATAGTGTTATTTGCAGAAGGTGAAGAAAATCAATGGTACATTGATAGTGGGTGCTCAAGACACATGACAAGTGACAAAAGCAAACTTCTTGCATATAATGCTCTAGAAAAGGAAAAGAAAGTTACATTTGGAAATGATACTCCTGCTGTAATTAAAGGAAAAGGGTCTATGTTTCTAAAAGAAAAGGTGAAGGCTAATGATGTCATGTATGTGGATGGATTAAGGCATAACCTGTTAAGTGTAAGTCAAATGTGTGATCAAGGAACTGAAGTTGTCTTTAGTTCAAAAGAATGTGTGGTTTGTGATCTTGATACAGGTAAAACTATTATAAAAGGGAAAAGAACTCCAAGCAACCCGTATGTATTGAAGAACTGCAAAGATCAATGTTACTTGAGAAAATCTTCAGAAAATTGGCTATGGCATAGAAGGTTGGGGCATCTGAGCTTCTCTCAAATCAACAAATCAAGTAGACTTCAAGTTGTTCGTGGTCTTCCCAATATTACTCTACCAGAGAGTATCATATGCAAATCTTGCCAATTCGGTAAGAAGACCATAGTACAATTTAATGCCAAAGAAGGATCATCAAGTAAGCCTCTTGAACTCATTCATACTGACATATGTGGACCTATGAGGAAAAATTCACATACTATATCTTATTTATTGATGATTTCTCTAGAATGTGTTGGATCGGGTTGATTAAACACAAAGATGAAGCATTTGAAAATTTTCAGATCTTCAAAGCATTGGTGGAAAATGAATTAGATCTAAAAATCAAGTGTCTTAGATCTAATCAAGGAGGAGAATATACATCAAATGAATTCCTTGAATTTTGTGAAAAACATGGCATAAAAAGGCAGTTCTCTGTAGCTGGCACTCCACAACAAAATGGCGTAGCAGAAAGAATGAATAGAACAATTCAACAAATGGCTAGAGCTATGCTTGATGACTCTGGAACACCTGACACTTTCTGGGGAGAAGCAACACATACAGCAGCAAACATTCTCAACAAGGCACATGTTTGGGTAAATAGTGACAAAACTCCATATGAACTCTGGTATGGTAATTCTCCCTCTGTGAAGCATTTTAGAGTTTTTGGAAGTAAATGCTTTATCAAAAATAATGATGAAAAGCTTGGCAAGTTTGAACCTAGATCATATGAAGGGATACTTCTTGGTTACTCATCTACAAGAAGAGCATACAAATGTTACAATAAAAGGCTTTGAAAGATTGTTGAATGTATTGATGTTGTTATTGATGAGTCTCCTACAGCTCCTAAAGAAGAAAAACAAACAACATAAGAAGATGATGGTGACTTTTGTCCTTCTACATCAAATAGAAATGATATAGATAGTGGATCCAATGAAGAACCTGAAGATGATTTATCTGAAAAGGCTCCATCCAGATATGTTCAAAAGAATCATCCTGAATCTCAAATTTTGGGAGTCAAGGAATCAGGTGTACAAACAAGGAGGACTCTTGTGGGATCTTCTAGCTATCTGGCATTTTTATCCACAATTGAACCACACAATGTCAATCAAGCTAGCAAAGATGAATGTTGGATTCAAGCCATGAATGAAGAGCTTGATCAAATTGAAAATAATCAAACATGGGATTTGGTACCAAGACCACATGATAAAAATGTCTTTGGAACTAAATGGATATTCAAGAACAAGTTAAATGAGAATGGGGATGTTATAAGAAACAAAGATAGACTAGTTTGCAAGGGGTATACTCAACAAGAAGGTATATACTTTGAAGAAACTTTTGCTCCTGTAGCTAGACTTGAAGCCATAAGAATGTTTCTTGCTTTTTCAAGTTTTCAACAAATCAAAGTTTATCAAATGGATGTTAAATCTGCTTTTCTCAATGGTGATCTAGAAGAAGAAGTGTATATAGAACAACCGGAAGGATTCATTTTTGGAAATGATGAAAATCTTGTTTGTAAACTTAAAAAGGCTCTATATGGTCTCAAACAAGCTCCAAGGGCATGATATTATCGTCTTGACAAATATCTTCATCAACAAGGATTTTCAAAGGGGTCTGCTGATAGCAACTTATACACAAAAGTTGAAAATGATAAACTATTGATTGTAGTTTTATATGTTGATGATATCATTTTGGGGAGTAACGAAGAATCTATGAGTCGAATGTTTCATTATGCAGCAAGAATTTGAAATGTCCTTACTTGGAGAACTAACATTCTTTCTTGGCTTGCAAGTGCATCAAACTACAACTGGTATATTCTTATCTCAAGCAAAATATCTTAAGCAAATTCTCAAGAAGTATGGCATGGAAGAATGTAAACCTGTAAGTACACCAATGATAACCGGATGTAATCTCAGTTCTCATGATGATTCTCCTGCAGTGAATCAACCAGAATACAGATCAATGATAGGAAGCCTACTTTATCTCACTAGGACTAGACCGAACATTATGCATGCAGTTGGGATTGTTGGACGATTCCAAGCTAATCCAAAAGAGTCTCATCTTCAGGCAGTTAAAAGAATATTCAAATATATGCAAGGAACTCAAGACTTTGGACTATGGTATCCAAAGAATGTTGATCTTACTCGTCATGCTTACACTGATGCAGATTGGGATAGAAATGTTGATGATCGAAAAGCACTAGTGGTGGTGCATTCTATATGGGACCCCGGTTAGTATCTTGGTTCAGCAAGAAGCAAAATTCTATTGCCTTATCTACAGCAGAAGCAGAATATGTGGTTGATGCATCTTGTTGCACTCAACTCCTTTGGATGATGCAAACCTTACAAGATTTTCAAATCAAATGTACATCTCCTATCTCCATTATGTGTGATAACACAAGTGCCATCAGTATCTCAAAGAATTCGGTTATGCATTTGAAGACCAAGCACATTCCCATCAAGTATCACTTCTTACGTGAACAAGTGCTTGAACAAAAGGTGAAGTTGGAGTATGTTCCCTCCAAAGAACAAGTTGCTGATATCTTTACCAAACCTTTGCCCAGGGAAGCATTCGAATATCTAAGACAGAAGCTGGGAGTAGTCTCTGCCAGTCAAAAGAACAAATCTGCCTAAATTCAGAAGATTAAATTGGATACGCGGGTTTCATGAACGGCAGTCGCGTATATACACAAGTTCATACACAGAAAACCGCGTATGGTTGGTTGCTGACAAATTTTAGGGGTCAGCATTTCTCAGCACAGCTGCAGTACTGTTTGGTATCTCTGATGATGCTTCAGTTCTTATATTTTTGTTTCTTTCTCTGATATTGGGTGAAGATGCCTTGATGATTTGCTTTTGAAAGTGTTCAGGATGCACAATCTAAGGGGGTGTTTTGGTCACTTGGAAAGGATGCATTGGTTGTACAGTTTCAGGGGGAGCATTAGCCTTGCTGGGTGTAATGCATTTTTGGCAGTATGATGATTCTGAAATATGATCTCTCTCTTGAGGTCCTTTTGGTATTGGTTATAAAATTCATATGTGTAATTTGATGAAAAGGCTATGACCTATGATGTAATTTGTAATATTCAGCCATGTAAAAGGCTTGTTCAGATTTGTAAACCCACTTGGTTGGGTAATTGAGTCAAAATGTGTAAACCCACGTGGTTGGGTACTTGGGTCACATATGTAAATCCACTTAGTTGGATCTTTGATGTAAGTATGAGTCCTTGGTGATAGGAAAGGTCATAGTGTCATGTACTTCATTGAATAATAGGTTTGAAGATTCATCTTGAACTTGAGAAGAAAAACCTTGTGTTGGTTTGACCCGCCCTTTGCCCGTGATGTCAAAGGGGGAGAGTGGCATGGTGTTTGAATAAGGGGAGAGTAACGTGGTTGTTGTATAATGATTATAATCAATGTATCTATCTGTTCTGGTGCTCAAACTCCATCATGGTTGCCATCAAGCCCAAAGGGGGAGATTGTTGGCAATATGATGCTGAGTGTTGTCCTTGATGGCAACCCACTTGATGAAGATGATGGCAACCTACTTAATGAATTTGTAGTGGCATGGTGTTTGAATAAGGGGAGAGTAACGTGGTTGTTGTATAATTATTATAATCAATGTATCTATCTGTTCTGGTGCTCAAACTCCATCGTGGTTGCCATCAAGTCCAAAGGGGGAGATTGTTGGCAATATGATGCTGAGTGTTGTCCTTGATGGAAACCCACTTGATGAAGATGATGGAAACCTACTTAATGAAGTTGTTCTTGATGAGCTTGTGAATGATATACATCTGATGTATCTATAATCAGTATAGAAGGTGCAGAAGAAATAATTTCCAGAATGGGTCAGAACAGTGATGAAAAGTGTATGTCACAAGGAATACGTGAGTTTGTCTAGGGGATGTCGCGTATGCACGCGGGAAATAACGTACCAAGTCATGTATGCTCAATAGCGCTCTAAATATGTAAAACCAGGGGTTACTACCATGGTATTGACCCATTTTATTGAGCGTTGGATTGTCTATTTGATCCCGTCTAGGAATACCATCGGAAGTGATGTGGTTTTGACTCATGGTATTGATGAAGGCCAAATCTATATAAGGAGAAGAAAATCATTGTGCATGGGATGCAAGTTTCTGGGCTTTAATGAATACTTCACTCTAAAGTATATCTGCATGGTTGAACTCTGCTCTTGATTGATAGATCTGAATCTATGATGCATCTATGAACATGGTGAAGGTTAAAGATCTCTAGATCTAGAAATGGTGAATCTCTTGGATGATCTGAAAAGAAGTGATGAAGACCTGGCGCAAATCTGCTGAAGAACTTGAAGAAATTCGGGTAAGTTCATAGATCTGATCTGTTGTGCAAATTTTATCTTTTATAGATCTATACGCAGGTTCAGTTCGTGAAAAGCACGTGTATACACGGATCTGTTTCAACAAAGTCGCGTATGGACAATTAGGGTTATTCTGGTAAATGCACAGATGTATACACTAGTTCACTTCATAAAAAGCATGTATATACGTGGGTCTGATTAAATAAAAGCACGTATGATATCTGATCTTATGGTTGCTCAAGGTTGAATGTGTTTCTGCATATTTATTCTGAAGTCTAGGTTATCTCTGATATTCTAGTTACAGTGGTTTCACTGTTCTGTTTGATGCATTGGGTAAAGGTTGTTTATTGACAAGTAAAGGGTTGTGTTGGAGCTGTTTGATCCAGTTTGAAAATTGATGAAATGTGGTCTGCAGTGGATCTGAGGGTTGAAATCTTCAGTCTGAATGTAGAAGCTTTCTGCCAGTAGAGGCTGGTGCTAATGTCAGGGGGTAGTAGCTCCCTTCCAGGTGAGGCTGGTAAATGAGAGCAGGGAGTTGTTGCTCCCTTCCAGGAGAGGCTGGTAAACGAGAGAAGGTTGTAGCCTTCTGCAGGTGGGTGCCTGCGTACTGGTATGAGTCTGCACCAGTACATGTTGTAAGAAGTTTTCTTTATAATAAAAATTGAAGACTGAGACGACGACAGCGGTGGTTTTCTCCCGAATTGGGTTTCCACCTAAAAATCCTGGTGTTCATGTGTGGTTGCTTATGTGTGAAGATTATCCTATTCTTTCTGCACTTGTTTACTGTTTTCTAAATATCTGATGAATGATTAATGCAATGATCTAAGTCAAGAACTAAAAGCATAATTAGATCACTGGATATACGCGAGTTCTATAAAGGATATCCACATATATATGCGGGTTTGCTTCAAAAAAGTTGTGTATGGTTTTTAAGAAAGAAATATCAAAGTTTTATTGTCTGCACTAAATACTGATGCACCCCCCCCCCCCCTCTCAGTATTTTTCCCAACAGCCACTCAAAGCATTACAGCAACATGTTGATAAAATGAATGACTTCTTTGACCTTTATGAGGTAGAGGCAGAAAATGTGACTGTGAGATTGTTTGTCCAAAGCTTTGGAGGTGAAGTTAAAAAATGGTTCAAAGCCTTACCAGCAGCCTCTATCCACACTTTGGTGGAGCTACATAGACAATTCTTAGACCGGTGGGAGGTAAAGAAAAACCCACTCCAAATTTTGTCTGAGTATGAAAATATCAAAAGGAATGTGGGTGAAAGTGTACAAGATTATTGTGTGAGGTTTAATGCAGTGTATAATGCTATTCTGACCAACCTCAAACCCCCCATGGGGTTAGCTTTGCTCAAATTTCTAGATGGTTTTGATGCTGACATGGCATATCAATTATGAGAACGAGATCCTACCACACTTGAAGATATGCAGAAAACCGTTGTAAGCGTAGAAGAAAACCTGTTGGCTAAAAGAGCACGGACAAGAGGTGAAAAGAGAGTGACTGTAAAGGAGGAAGCATCTCTTTCAGATACTAAGATGGATACTTTGATCTGAACAGTGGAGAATATGGTTGACTGGTTGAATATTTCAGATAGACCTGAAGCACCAATCAGGAATCCAAATTTCAGAGGACAACAACAGCCCCAATTCCGAATCAAGCAGAGGGAACATAAAACGCAAGACCAAACAACACAACAACAGCAGATCAAAACACCTTTGCAGCAAAATTATGTTCAGGGAATGGAAACAGATGATGATGATGATCCGGTAGTTGAAGCTAATAATTTTTTCACTACCGATGGTACGCCCATTTTTCTGATAGAAGATGAAGAATATGTAGTGGTTCCAGACACTCGAAGAGATGAAGATTTCATATTGGCAAATGACGTAGTTCTATAGGAAGATTCTGATGATTATCAACAAGGATATATGAATGCTTTGACAGCACAACAGAAGCAGTATTCTTTGAGGAGCAGATATGTGCCAATCAATCCCATTCAGAAAAGGAAAGAGCTGCTATCAAAGAATGACTCTTCTAATACTCAGAGGAAAAGGAAAGAACCTACTGATCTAACTTCCAGCAAAGTATCCTCGACAAATAACATTGCAAATGAGAAGAATAATCAGCCAAGTGCAGTGAAGGAGAAAGTGGAGAAGAAAGATCTTCCCATCAAAGAGGTAGAAAAAGTTTCATCTTTTAATTTGGAAAATGCAATTGCTAAGTTGAAGGTGTCCATTCCTTTAACTGAGTTGGTGAAGAACAACACTTATAAACATCAGGTATCTATATTTTTGCAAATAGACCCTATGTCAGGTATGGTAAATATCGAATATGACCATCCTGAACTCATTTTTGATCCCGCCATAGAAGGTCAGTCTGAAGATAGTGAAGTCCCTCCCTTTTACCTAAGTCTTATATTGCATGAGTACATTTTACACAATGTTATGTTTGATTCCACAGTTTCTCACAATTTGATGCCTAAAGCCATTATGGAGAATTTGGGTCTTGATATTACCCGCAAACACCATGATCTATATTCCTTTGACTCCGGTAGGGTCCGTTGTATTGGTCTTATCAAAGACTTGGTAGTATCGTTAGATCAAATCCCAGCCAAGAATTTTTTGATGGATGTGGTTGTTGCTGGCGTTCCACCACTATTTGGTATGCTTTTGTCCATATCGTGGGGTGCAAAACTTAAGGGGACTATACAAGTTGATTTCTCTTATGCTACCATCCCCGTGTTCGGTCAATTGAGAAAGCTATACATAGAGAAGAAAATGAAATATATGATCACTAGCAAAGAGAAGCCAATTAATCATCCAATTAATGTTGTACACACAGATTTAGAATCATTTGTTCTATATTCAGATAGTGGTTTGAATGATGAATATGTTCAGTTGGTAGAAGTAGATGAGGTACCAGAAATTTAAGAGAATTTTAGGGAAGTCCTTAAACAAGAAAAAGAAAAATTAGCAAGCCTTTTTGAGCTTTCCACCTACCAGCAGCAAAGGGTCAATGACCAGCAGAAAAATGAAGAGATTAGTCAAGGTAAGGTAGAGAAAGAAACAAAATTTCAGCATCTAGAAGAGGAAGAAGGCCTTTGGAGCATGGATTTTGACAGAATTGTTGGTAAGGATGGTGTTGGTATAGGAATATGGATTCAGAGCCCTGTTTTCCAGTCTGACAGAGTTCCTAGTAATGTTAGAGTATGTGCTTATAAGTTGGATTTTGACTGCTCTAAAAATGAAGAAGAGTACGAAGCTTTGATTGCAGGTCTGAAAATTTTGAAGAAGTTAAATGAAAAAAGGATTTTTGTCTATGGAGATCCAGAGTTTGTAATAAAATAGGTAAAGGCAAAGTATCAAGCAAAGCATCTGTGATTGAGAGCCTACATAAATGTGGTCCTAGACATCCTGAGAATGTTTTCTGAATATACTTTGACAGTCATAGCATGAATTTAGAATCTTATTTCAGATTCACTTGCCACTACTGCAAGCAATTTGAAGATTCCAATGAACTCCAGCAATGAATTTGAAATTCATGTCAAACATCAGCCTGTTGTTCTAGATAATTTAAGGTATTTGCAAGTGTTTTGGGATGACAAGGAAATCAATGCTTTTCTAAAGAATGAAAGAAAATTCAAGAATGCTTCCATAGATGGTGATTATGATACCGATGAACAAGAGATTGAAGAAAATCAGATGGACGTTTTGCAGCTGAAAGATAATGTTATTCCTAGAGGTCTCATAACTTTAAAGGAGTTGTTTGATCAAGATGATGTTGCAAGAAAGCCGAGCTTGGTGCTTACCGATAAAGGAGTTGAAGATGTCAATCTTTGAACAGCTAACAAGCCTAAGTTTGTGAAGTTATCAAAAGCATTGTCTCCTGAGGTAAAGGCCCAGTATGTTAAATTATTTTCTAAATTTTCTGATGTGTTTGCATGGGATTATTCATATTTGAAGGTATATGACAAAAATATAATTCAGCATACTATTCCTATCAAGCCAGATCATAAGCCATTTAGACAGAAGCTGAGAAGGATCAATCCAAAGCTACTTCCATCCATTGAAAAAGAGTTAAACAGATTGTATAAAGCTAGTATCATTGTTCCAATTAGATTTTTTAATTAGATTTTGAATTTAGTCCCGGTACGCAAAAAGACAGGAGAAATAAGGTTGTGCATAGATTTCTGGAATCTCAATAAAGTATCCTTAAAGGATAACTATCCAATTCCGAAGATGGATCATATTCTGCAAAGAGTACTTGGAGCATGGCGCATGTCACTACTCAATGGTTACTCAGGCTATAATCAAATCTTGGTGCATGAAAAAGACCAAGACAAAACTGCTTTTACAACACCTTGGGGAACTTTTCAGTATGCCAAAATGCCATTTGGATTGAAGAATGTTGGAGCCACTTTTCAGTGAGCAATGGACATCACTTTTGCTAATGAAAAGGATGTTTTTCTGGTTGTTTATTTAGATGATTTGGCATTATTTTCTGGTTCTGAGGATGAACACCTGCACCACTTGAGGATTGTATTTCAGCGATGCAGAAAGTTTGGGATTTCTCTCAACCCGAAGAAAAGTCTTTTCGCTATGGATGAGGGCAAGCTTCTTGGTCATATAATTTCTAAAGATGGTATCCGCATTGATCCTTCAAGAGTGGAGGCAATTCAGCACATATATTTCCCACGTAACAAAAAGTAGATTCAGGCATTCAATGGTAAGATGAACTTCTTACGCAGATTTATACCCAATTTGGTGGAACATTTATGAGAAATGACTAATATGTTGAAAAAGGACAACACTGTCAAATGGAGCCAGGATGCTATGGAGTCATTTAATCTGGTAAAGTTTTCTTTGTCCAATGCCCCAATCTTGATTATTCCTGATTACATTCAAGATTTCATTATATTTTCATTTCCATCGGAGCATACCATGGTTGCGGTATTGATGCAAAAGAGAGATCAGAGTGAACAGACCATTGCCTTTTTTAGTAGGACTATTCGAGATGCTGCCTTGCGGTATAATATCATTGAAAAACAAGCATTGGCTCTTATAAAAGCATTAAATGATTTTAGAATGTACATTCCTTATTCACATACCATAGCATATGTTCCTAATGTAGCAGTAAAATATGTTCTGGTGCAAACTGATTCGGAGGGAAGAAGAGGTAAGTGGATAGCAGCAATGTTGGAATATGATTTGGGGATTAAACCCACAAAGTTAATCAAGGGACAAGGCTTGGAAAAACTAATGGCACAATCAAACCTACGTGCCCTGGACATAAATCTCATAGCAGCAATTTCGGAGGATGAGGATGATGGTTCGCTTATTCCAGTTTCGGAATTTTTTCTCCAATCACCATGGTATTCAGACATAGTTTATGTTCTTCAGCATCTTTCGCCACCTCCAAGGATGTCTAGAAACAAAGGTAGATCACTAAAACTCAAGTTTGCTAAATTTTGTATTTTAAACAGTGCTCTTTATTGGAAAAATCTAGGAGGTATTCTACTTAATTGTTTGGTTGAAGATGAGGCTCAGTAGGTGATGAATGACTTTCATTCATTCATAAAGGTGATTGTGGTGGTCAATTGTTTTGGAAAACAACAGCTAAAAAAATATTGAGAGCAGGATATTATTGGCCGACTCTATTTTCAGATTTGTATAAAATAGTGATGAGCTTCCATGAGTGTCAAGTTTTTCAAGGAAAAAGGAAACTGCTTCCTCTTCCTTTGAAACCAGTTCAAGTAAATGCACCTTTCCTGCAGTGGGGACTTGATTTCATAAGGGAAATCCATCCTCAATCATCAGCACAGCATCGATGGATATTGACAACTACCGATTTATTTCACCAAATGGATTGAGGCCATTCCTGCAAGGCAGTCCACGGATACGGTAATTATTCAATTTTTAGAATCAAATATCTTGTCTCGTTTTGGTTTCCCTCACAAGATCATAACAGATAATGCAGCGACATTTAAATCCAAGAAGATGGTGGAGTTCTGCCAGAAGTACAATATTATACTGGGCCATTCGACAACATACTACCCGCATGGCAATGAATTAGCAGAGTCATCAAATAAGACTTTGGTGAATATAATCAAGAAAATGTTGGAAGAAAATAAGAATAATTGGCATCGAAAACTTGTTAACGCACTATGGGCCGACAGATTTAGTAGCAAGAAATCCATAGGTATGTCACCATTTGAATTGGTTTATGGCACTGATTCAGTTTTTCCTACATCACTTATGATTCTGGTCATGAGATTACTACAAGAAGCTAGCAGTGAAGAGGATGATATTCAACAAAGAATCAATCAAATGATCCACCTTCAGCAAACAAGGGAATAAGTTTCTCAAAACACTTTCTGGTTGCAGGAAAAAATAACGAAAATCTATGACCGCAAAACCAAAGTAGAAAAATTTCAGTTAGAAGATGTGGTGTTGAGATGGGATGCACGAAATGAGGACAAAGGAAAGCATGGTAAGTTCGATAACGTATGGAAAGGACCATATAATATTTCAGCATATAGAGGACAGAACGCCTTTCTTCTCACAGAGATGGATGGTCAATATTTCCCAGAAGGGCCAGTGAATGGTAGGCTCTTGAAGCAGTACTACTTCTAAGATGATTCTCTGAAATTATGTCACAGTCATTGTACATGCCATATTCATTTTTGGTAATATTTCAAGTGCACAGTCATTGAAGCTTGGGGTCGAAGCGAAGGCTATAAAACTTGAATGATATGTGTAAAGTTTGCTAGTTTTGATTTAGTTTACAGTCATGGTTTGAGTCACGAGTCAGTCTGCATTGTATTAGTTTTCAGTCTTTGAAGTATTTTGACCATATTTCCCAATGGATAAGGCTACTAGGTCTACGGTGTTCTTGGTACCTCCAAGGAGCTACCATCCCCATTGGAGCCAATGTTAGTGTCAATCTTGTCATACTGCCATCAGTGATCAAAATTTTCTCTTTTTCATTTGCATAGTAGGAGTCTCATACTATAACTTTTTATCACTCCATTAGGTCATGGATCCACTGATGGTTGGGGTCACTTCATCATTTTTCCCTCATGAAAAATACTTGCTCGTTCTCCTCTCTATGGTCTTCAGTCACGATTCATTGTCACTCTGCAGTTCATTTTATTAGGTCATAGGGTTGGTCTCATTAGGTTTCAGAGTTCCACCATAGTCAAATTAATGATGAAAGTGTCAATAAATATTAGCAAGGACATGAGGATGCCAAATAAACTCAAAGCATAATATCTCGAAAATTCAAAGAGTTGTTCTTTTAAGCTTGATGTAATTTTCACCTCAAAACATGTTTTGAGGTGAAAACAGGGTATTTTGTTTTTATTATCATTTCTTATGTAATTTTATGTTTCCATATGTAATAAGTTGAACTTCAAAAGCTGCAATTTCCATAAAGGCAATGTAGTCTTTCGCAGCCCGTCACCAAGGGTCAAAGGGGCTTTTTCTCTGCCTGGTTTTCAAAGGTGTTCTCCACATGATCTCCAGTGAAAATCATATTCCAAGCATGTTCATCAGAAGCAGCTTAGAAAAATCTTTCCAATGGTATATCATACTCCCGAAAATGACTTCTGGATCGGAAAATATGCCCAAATGAATAAATGGCCCAAAAAGCACAACTCTGCCCTTTTTTCCATTATTCTGTTGGCCCTTTAACTTTACAATTTTTACCTTATTATATTTTTTTTCCCTTTACCGCAAAGTCCATTTTTCCCTTGTAATTTTCATCTCCTACAATCCCGATGTGATGGCTCATCGCCGATACGATCGCATCGCACCATCGCCCACAACATCACATCACACTATCGCTCCCCCTCCAGTGCTTAACTCCACCATCCAATCTTCCCCGATGCGATAATCCTCCATCGCGTCATCTGATCACATCATTCTCCAGCGTTTAACTCCCGCTCTCCTGACTTCCCCGATGCGATAATCGCGCATCGCATATCGCGATTCCCGCTGCGTTGAACCCGCCATCTCCCTTCCGCTGATGTAATCTAATCGCAGCATTGCATCGCACGATCACTCCCTGCAGAGCTGAACCCTGCCATCTCACTTCCGCCAATGCGATAATCCTCCATCACACCATCGCTCCATCGTTGCATCGCATCGCATCATCTCATGTCGACTTCTCATCGTGCTTAACTCTTGCTCTCCTAATTTCTCTGATGTGATCATTGCAGCGTCGCTCCACCTCCTATCACATCACTCCATCACTCATCACTCCACCTCCAATCGCATCACCCCATCGCCCATCGCTCCATCGCTCATCGCATATCACGATTTCCTCTACCCAAGGTATACCCACTCCTCTTCCGCTTGCGATTGCGATTCCTGGGCCCACCACTTCTTTCCGCTATTTTCAAAGAAAAAGGGATTTTCTTCATTTAAAAGACGCACACTCATTTTATTGGTTTAAAAAAGTTTTCTTCAGCAAAAAGGTTAAAAGGGGCTGACATTCTGTTAAGGCCGTGAGCAAATTGTGAATACAGAGATCATTACAGCATCAACCATGAAATGGTAGCAAACAACAAATGAGGGAGCAGGGTTCCAAATTTGTTCTCTTTCCATTGGCTGGAGTAAATGTAACAAATAATACTTCCAGATGGTTGGATATACAGTTTCCTCTCTTTCAGAGGTATATTGTTGGGTTTTTCTATCTTCAGGTTTTTGTTTGGGGGTAGGTGAAACATCTCCTCTTTTTATGGATTCGCCCCCTGAGGCTAGTCTATTTAATGTAATTTTTCATTCATTTGTAGAGGTTGGAAAAGGCTGGAATCACTTGGGCGCTCTGAGCTTGATTGTACATATTTGTAACCAGTTTGGCAGGAAATTAATAAGATTTGCAGCTATTTTTTATGGGATCCCTGTGGTATGGAATTTTAGCATAGTTTCTTCTCTTGTAATCATTTGTTAAATGTTCTATGTATTCCATCATTCATTCCATTGATTTTTGTTGAATGTTTTCAAGTTAGATATGTAGAATCCATTGTTACAATGCTCTGCCTTGGGAAATCATTCAATATTTTATGTTTTCTACTGTTTGAGATTGATTCATCTCATATGCCTTCCTCAGCTCCTCACCAGTCGTAAACACTTCACATCATTAAGCCAAAGGTATTAAATTCCATGCCTACCCTGCCCCATAGAATACCCTGCATTTCTGATTAAATTTCCCAGACTTAAACTGCCCAGCTCCACCTGATCCAACAAACACCAACAAAATCTATCAAAACCTTTCGAGCTACTATACCTAGCCTAAAATATTTTTTCTACAGTCATCCTTGATTGATATTCCTTATGGAGAGAGCCCTCTCCCTGCCTTGTAGGGCTAGCTACAAGGTTAAGCGTGGTTTGTGGTTACCCTGGCTTGCCTTCCTTCAACCTGAGGTCAATCTAGGTGATAACAGGTGCATCAACCTATGTCATGTCATCTTCGTGTTGGAAAACCATTTGTTCTCCAACCCTGACTTTGTCACCAAATTCCCTAGAAGCATTTGATGGAAGAGAATCAAAACCTTTAGGTGTTCTCGCTAGTTTACCGATTACTTTGAAAGGGAAGATAGTCAATGTCGAGGTCGAAGCCGTTGACGCTAAACTCAATTATAATATTCTCCTCGGTCACAGTTGGACTCACGCCATGTTATGTATTCTGTCCACTCTATTTTGTGTTTTGAAATTTCCACATGAAGGAAATATTGTTACTTTTTATCAATTGTCTTTCTTCACCTCTTCTTCCAAAAAAAACATTCCGTACGTGGATCAGATTCCTACTCCCTACAAGAGCGTAGGGCCAGGTCTTTTTAAAGATCTTGCCCTCATGGGTATTTTTCCTCTTCCTCCACTGAATATTGTTCATATTCATATGATATATCACTCTAATGACCCATGGATTATTCCTTCTCTTGAATAGATTGATTCCTTCGGAGATTCGATGCCTTTGAGTCTGATTGAGATTGATTATTATGAACTCAGTATTGCTTCGGAACCTACGTCTTCTGATTGTGCTCCTTTGAGAAAGATTCGCACATCGCCTGTAACTCTTCATCCTATCATTACTGTTGGTCCCTTTAAGAAGTGGGGCATTGATTTTATGATGTGTAATCCTCACTTGGCTGGGGGGCATGCTTATATTATCGTAGTTGTGGACTACTTCACCAAATGGGCCGAAGCAATGGCTACACTTACCACTGACTGTAAGACAACTACTCAATTCATATTCATTCATATCATTACTAGGTTTGGTGTCCCTCAAGCCATTTTTATCGATCATGGTTCCCATTTTCGGCATTACATGGTGGTCGAGTTGACTTCTAAGTTGGGTCTGAGTCACGACAGCTCAACGCCGTACTATCCTCAAGCCAATGGCCAGGTTGAAGCCGTGAAAAAATTTCTTGTTACCATGCTTCAACGTATGATTGGGCATACCGAACCTCAGTTAAGAGTGCAACTGGATTCACCCCTTTTCAGTTGGTTTATGGTCTGGAAGCTACTCTTCCGATTGAATGTGAAATACCTTCACTCAATTTGGCTGTTGAATTACTGCCAAACACTTCACCAGAAGAAGAGCATCTCCTTTATCTCGAAAGGCTGGATGAAACCTGCCGCTTTGCTTCTATGGTTATTGAAGCATAGAAAAAGCAGGTCAAAGCTCATTTTGACCAATCAGTTTCCCCTCGTTCTTTTGTTGAAGGAGATATTGTCCTCCTGTACGACCAAGCTCATGATAAGCTAGGGGCAAGTAAATTTCAACCCATGTGGCATGGGCCTTAAAATGTTAAATGCGTATTGCAGAATGGGGCCTATGAGCTCATTGACTACGAAGGTCATCCTTTAGAACAACCCAGAAATGGGTTGTATCTCAAAAAGTATTATGTGTGAGTCATTCATGCATGATTTGTGTATATAGGTGTTTTTTTTAATTTTTGTACATGTTTTGATTTGGTGTGCTTTGTGAGCATTTTCCTGCTTATTTGGGTCTTGCTTATTTATGCAGATGTCTATTACCCCTTATGTCGGTTTCGCAGATGGTGCTTCCTGCAGTACCAGGAATTTGTCTTCAGTAGCCTGGGTAATCTATGATCCTGCTGGTGAGTTGATAGAATTGCAAGGTATTTTTCTAAGATGAACTACAAACAATGTCACTAAATATAGTGTTGTCCTTGAACTATTAACCGAGGTAATCAATCTCGGAATATGCGCATTGCTTGTAAATATAGATTCACAGCTTGTTGTTCTGCAACTCAATGGTCATTATTCAGTCAGAAACCCATACACTTTGAGATTGTATTTACGTATTCGTTTGTTGGAAAGACATTTTGATTTTATCACATATCAACATATTCCTAGACGAATGAATGCATTAACTGATACAGTGGCTAACATTGTATTAGATAGACATTTGCGTAATTTGTAAAATCATCATCATGTGAAAACGATCCATGTAAGAAAACAGATATGTATATATATATATATATATATATATATATATATCATGTGTTTGCATCTGTGTGCATCATACATTCAAAAAATATGTGTGTTTTTGTTACATCCTGAGACACCGTGTCTCTCAAAAATGCAGATATAAAGCCTAGGTGTCTAATCCACGTGATGCTCATGATAGCATGTCACTGCCTGTACAAGCCACCTCAGCAAGTGGTGAATATGACTTGGCACCCCGATAGTATGCTTCTGGTAGGCACGAGGAACATTGTTGAATCATGCATAATCCGGGACTCCATGTGTGATCCCCTCTAGGTTGTGCACGAGCTCCTCTTTCTCACTTCCCTCACCATGAGGGTCGAAATCACGAGGAATTCGCCTCACTATCGGAGACATGCCCACGGGTCTCTGTAGGCCGACATTTGCAAATACATGTATTTAATGTTAGAACATACATAAACAAAAAAATTCATAACACTCATAAAAATTAAAAATGAGTCTTACCCAAATCTTCATCCCAATCCTCTCCCTCTGGGAGTGGGAGGTTCGGATCACCAGTAAAATCTGTACCATAGTAGGGCCAATCCTCCACGATGATCAACTGTCAGCAGAACCAATCAAATAACTCTGGTCTCCGGGACATCTGTTGACCGCCCCCTGCCCTTGGCATCAGAGCTTCCCATCAGGCCATCCGTGGTTCTCTTGCTAGTGGTGTTGGGACTATGACCTCCTAACACTGAAAAATTGGTAGTTGTTCCAGGAAGAACGATACTAGGATAGACCCATAACCAAATTGCTTGAATTTTCCCTTCTTGCATTTTGTTAGCTAGTGTTTCATGTTTATTGTCATGGCATCTACCCATTTGTAGATGATCGGTGTCATACAATCTACAGAAAGAAACAACTGTGTTTTTGTTGCTTCATGCGGTGCTTGCGATCCCGCGACTCGTGTGATGGTATGTAGCACTACTTTTAGTGCTAGGTCTGGGATAGTTTGGATATAAACTTTCCAATTTCCTGTTCCCTTTCGTGCCCCTCGACATACTCTATCCATCACCATGGACATACTCTACATGCAAGGTCGGGTACCAGTTAGGATCGGTGCTGCTCCCCTCCACGACAATCCTGTGATAAAGTAGACGTCAGAAACATCAATCTTAAGTGCCTGATCTCAAAGGATGAACTTTTCTTGGTCCTAATCCCATGTGCTGATCAAATATTGTAACAGCTCTGGTTGAGCCTGGAGACATGGTGTCAAGAAGAACTTCTTCAGTCCACAGTCCCTGAGAGCTTCCATGCATCTCTAATTCTACATG
Organism: Pinus albicaulis; assembly: GCA_034641835.2. Classification (NCBI taxonomy): domain Eukaryota; kingdom Viridiplantae; phylum Streptophyta; class Pinopsida; order Pinales; family Pinaceae; genus Pinus; species Pinus albicaulis. Next base: position 166,888 of record JAXQQM020062078.1, on the reverse strand, counting down.
GCAAGCTCTTCTTCTTCGATGTGTTCCCGTTCTTTCCATTCTATCACCATTTTGCTGGTTTTTACCTGTAAACACATTCATATGAATGGTATTAGCCATTTTTGAAGCTTGAATTTGTGAATGATTGGGGTTTGTGACTTGCATTTTGCACAAAAAATGGTTTGCGCTGTTGGCGCGACTGTTTCCCAAACAATCGCGCCAATGGGCGCGCCCTAGTGTAAAAAACTGGGCACTCCGTGCCTGAAACCCGCGCCAACCGCGTGCCCTAATTTTTGTATTTCCTCCCCCAGAATTCAAAATTGGAAGTTGCAGGTAGTAAGAAATGACTCAAAATGAAGGGAGAGATCTCGACTCTTACCTATAACTGACGGATTTGAGATTGGTCTGCTGGATTGTCTACTATCGTTGCCACAAAATCACACAGTAAAATGGGTAACCATTTGCTCCACAAGAGGTAAAAAGTGAAAAGTAATTATTGTTATCATTTTTGGCATTTTATAACTTTTTACAACCCTAATTAGGTTTTAGGACATGTTTTTCGATTATTTTATTATATTATTTTCAAAAAATGGGTTTTGCACGTGTCTCTTGTGCAGCAACAATTTTTCAAGACATAGTGGTGGAGTAACAAGTTAAATTTTATACTTTTTCGAACTCGGTAAAAACACGAAAAAAGTTACTGCTGGAGTCATCTTTCAGCTCTTTTCTGATTCTCTAAAATTGAAAAGATTTCCGAGACTCTTGTCGTTTCGAACTTGTTAAATGGCTGCGAAGTGATATCTACCCAGTATACGTTTACCCCTTTTTCGGGATGGGATAGATTATTTACGAAAAAGGAATACCTTAGCCTATCGCAACTAAGAGGTTCTTTCATATATAGTTTTCTACCTTTTCGGATCTGAGAGACTATTTATGAAAACAACCATGATGGAGTTTTCTTTTCTGCCTTCTTTTCAAACTCTCTAAACATGAAAATATGCCAAGTTCTCCCTTTGTTAAACTCGTTAAAACCTGATGACATCGGATTTCATCGCCATGACGTTACTCGAGTTCCTCCTTCCTAGGGCTCGTAAAATGTACTAGGTTGGATTTTTCCGAAGGACAAAATTACAACAAAAGCATATGTTATCCCCTTCAAGCTTGTTTTAAAAAATAATTGGGGTACTCACCAGAAATAGTGGGGGAAAATGGAACCAAGTTTTAGTTGTGTTGGCAGTATATCGCTCTTGAACATGGCACTTGTCTGCATTCGTGTCGGGCTGGGGACATCTCATATCGTCATTTTTGCCTCCATGGGTTTGGGTAATCTCTTTTGACCTCTCATATGTTCTGTGCCACGTCATCATGACCTTAGATCCTTTGATGTCAAATATTGCCAAATCCAATGTTGTGTTGCTGATATGTTCAAGAGAAGTTTGCCTCTGCAGTTTTCAACCTCCCTCTAATTCTCTGTTGGTCATGTTTCACTACTATCATGTTCCTCTGTCTCGTATCGATGATGTGGGAAACATTATGGCCCACCTTCGATCAGGTCACTTCCTGTCGACTTCAGCTCATTATCCAAGAATTTGATTGAGAGACTCTATTCTGGTACCTTGGAGCCTGCATGCCTTAATGGCAGGTTTTTCGCATTCAACGCAACATCCACATCATTAGCCTTCGATCGAGTGATTCTGCATATGTTCGACGCCAGATCACTGTTCACATTTCGTGGATTGTACCAGTTGTACCTTGAGAGCCATTGTCATTATTAGTGGTTTCTCTCATGCTAGTTAACAGCCTTCATCATTCGCTAGTAATAAGGTGATTTTCTTGCTTGTTCGACTTCAGCTCATATATTCGCATGCTTGAATTTGTACATATTCGGGTCGAGATGGAGTGCAAGACCCTAGATTTTATCTGATAAAATCTAGGCTGTGGATTTTGGTGGATTATCATGACTTATTGCATGACTCTTTTGATCGAATGGATGTGACCGTACCTGAGTATATTTGTTGATCATTACTGCTGGATGGTTGCATCCATACCTCAGATCTCAGTTTTTATATATACTCTATTATGGATGGTTGCACCCATACCACATGTTCATGCATTAGAGATATCAGTTGTATTCATAATTGTAGGTTTTTCGATAGCGGTGTTTAGTTCGGATGCGTTCTCATAAATCATTTCGCCCCTCCCTCTCACTCGGACCTCATGCTTTAGGGGGGCATCTGTTACACAACATTTTTTCACTGTCCCTGCAATCCCCATCTCTCCCATTGGAGGGTCATTTCCATGATCAATAAGAAGTGTCATGCCTTGAAAATACCATCATTATGCCCCTTTACATGAGAGTAATATTCCTTCTATTGACAATTCCCTGAGCAGGGACTCAAAAATCCTTGTTTTTGTCTTGGCGCAGGTAGTCAATTATGCCCTCACGCCAAAGAGGAAAATTAACACTGGGCCCCATGCCAGCTGGTGCTCTGTCCCAGTTTGCCACCCACGCCAAGTTGTTTATGGAATTTTTTTTAAAAATAAAGGCAGAGATTCCACTCCAACCACCTCGAGGATGAGTCATTGGGAGTGGTTGAATTGATAAACCACGAACTACCTCCTTTAGTTTTATGGTTTCCACCTCTTATAGGAACTCCCTAAAGGATAAGCCTCCCTCCTACCTTTGTAGGGATCCTAACCTCTTCCTTTTCCTCTATAAAAGAAGTTATCTCTCTTAGAATAGGCTAGCTGAACTTGGAGAATTAAACATACTATAGTTAAATGACTAGGGAAGATAGAATAAGAAGGAATTACATTGAGGAAGCTTGAGTCCATGCCTTCAACCCGTCCAAAATCCCTGACGAGCATCTGAGACACGCTTCGCCTAAACCTCGCTAGAGGAGACTGCGACGTCAAAGCATTGGTTGTAACTCTTCCTTCTATTCATCTATATACATGACTATTGTTTGGTTCCATTTTTGTGTTACGACGTTTTTTTAATGCAATATGTTTAGCCCTCTTTGACTGGCTAATATTTATGAATGAAATGTTGTTATCTTGTATGTTGTTCTTGTTTCTTGTTCTATGTGTAGGTATCCAAGCGTAATGGCGAAAGGATTGTGACTTTCCGAGGCAGGAGCGAGAGGCCACCACCACTACAGCAACAACGATAGCGTTGGACTCCAGGTAGGTCGATCTACCATGTCCTTTGTTCATTCAATAATTAGGAAGCAACACTTTAGCATGTCCCTTTGTTTCTAGACCCACTCTAGGGCTAGAGGGATCGTCTCCGTCCGCAGAGAGGATTTACCTGCATAACAGGGAAGCTTGACACACAACTTTTTGATTTTATAAACTATTCTACCAATATGTAAGCAAGCTTAATCTACAACAAAGATAAATGGAAGCAAACTAAAAATAATGAATTTAAAAGGAATCAAACTAGCTAAAAATTCGTAAGCAAAACTAGCTACAATGACATAGAAGTAAAGAATGAATACACATGAGAGACTAGGGCCAATTGATTGGTACCTAACCCACAGGACTAGCCCTCTTAAACTAGATCAATGAAGAAAAATTTGAATAATCATTTTATTGCAGAAAATAGTCTCATTACATCAACATGAAAGTCTCAAAAACCTATTACAAGAGCTAAGAGTCTATTAGCTTCCTTCAAAGTTAGAATTCTAATGAGATATTTCTCAACCCTATTTAACCTAGAGGGTAGCTACCAACAGCTCCCTAAAAATTAGGTGATGTGTCCACTTTGACTGCAACTAAAGTGTAGCTTTGGTGCACTTGATCTTGAGTTTTCTTGGCTACCTTTGATTTCGAGTTGTTGGAGGGAATCTCGAGGACCCCTTGGTTGCCTTTCGGAGTTAAGGAGGTGGAAAATTCCCCTAGAATTTATCTTTGATGTCTACTCCGAGCTTTAATGGAAAAATATTCATAAAAAATGCAATATCTTCGTGATGTTACTGCAGTTAACTCATGTTTGGCATTCAAAGTATGACAAGCCTTAATCACTATCTACACTAGCAACGTAAGACCATAATATAATTAAATGTGAGAAAAAGAGACTCAATAAGGAAAAAATATGACAATTAACCCCTCCAAATGTACCTAATGATGGAGCTCATCATTTACTATGGTTATATAGAATTTATAATTTGAGTTTTAAATTAAAGCACTCATGAATATATAAGGAGCAGAAAATTCCACTAATGGTACAAGATGAATGTTGATAAAAAGTTACACTAATGTCTCTCCACCATGTTAAGAGAAAATAAGCTTGAAATTCCTATATATATATATATATATATATATATATATATATATATATATATATATATATATATATATATATATATCATAAAGTTATTTATAAATAATAATTATAATGAAAAGTTAAGGTGGGGAGGTTGTTGTTTATTTGTTTATTTATAATATTGTTATTAATATAGCCATATTCATGCAGGCTTGCTACGGAGGTAACCAATGCCCATGATAATCCATTAGGGGAATTTTGAGGTATAAAATGGACCTTGTAAGAAAAATGTACAACCAAAATGAACTTTATAAGAACCAATAGGATTCAAGATGATGATGTCAACCATGGGGGATGATTCACCATTTTTTGAGTAAAAAAGTAAAATGATTAAAAATAATAAAATAATAAAACTACTTTTTGAACTCATATTTTCAATTTTTCTCCCTAAGGTTTTACTAAAATTTCAAGCATGGGTACTCGTTGGATGCAAAATTTAATTTCTCATCGAAGGAGTGACCCATGTTGCATACTTTCGATGGACCCTGCTACACGAAAATTGATAAATACATTAAAAAACGTGATTGTAATTATGATTTTCATGTTTTTCTCATTTTTCGTGTAGCAGGGTCCATCGAAAGTATGCAAAATGGGTACTACTTGGATCACGAATCAAATTATGCATCCAACGAGTTTTTCCACTCGAAATTTCAAAAAAACCAATAGGGAGATAAGTTGAAAAAATAGTTTTTTTCTTTTTCTGTCTAAAATTTAATGTAGTCTAATATTATTTTATTATTTCCACTATTATTTTATAATTTCCTTAGGAGGCCCATTTTAGACCTCATATTCCCCTAATTCCTTGTTCTCTGCTCCATGCTCCCTCAATGAATCCTTCTCGATCCTTATGTCCAGAATCAATGTTTATTTAATATCTTAAGTGGGAGGAGCCACAAGGGAATAGTTCAAACCTCTTCTCAAAAAACCATTGGATTCAATCTTCTCATAAAACCCTTGGAGGGAAACATTTCATACATGGTCCAATAAAAAACTTAACCACCGTGGGCCCAACCTCTTCTATAAATTACTTCCTCACAAATGCTTCCTTCAACCTTTTTACTAAACAGAATTTGCATGCTTGGATGCTCGAACCTCCTTTTAAAACTGCTCTTTAAACTTCATAGCTTGCAAGCTTCTAGATTGGCCCACCTTTCCACCTATCTACTGCTAGTATTGAACCTCCACCTATCAGTCTCACTTGAGTTCCAAACTTTCAAATAAAATTTCTTTCGAGCTTGATGGTACATGGTAACAGGAAAATTCCCGTCTCTTGCAACTTATGTCAATAAACGGATCATTGGTGCCTAATTGTTTTTTTAAATAACAATTTGTAGATGTTATGGGATTTTGGTTATGGAAACTGCCAGTATTGGGGCTTCAAACTTTAAAAACCTTTGGGCTCAATAGTCTATTACAAGTTCTGTCAATTAGAGGTTCCAGGGTTTGTTAGATGATGGATTTTGCTGAAACCAAAATTGAGTAAGTATTGGCTCACTTAGAGAGCTTCATCACTCTTGGCTCCTTAATGGCCGTATGCTGCTTTCCTTAGCACCTCCTCTTCATGCCTTCTCTTGCACCCCTCTTCCTACAATCAATTCAAGCTATATGCACAATATTCTACGCTCAAAGATTGCAGAAGGATAGGTTCTTGAGAACTCTTAATTACACACATGATTTGTTAATGAAGAAAGGAAATTATCAAAGAAAATAACAATATAGCCCTAAGTAAAATTAACATGGATTCAGAGTTGGGCTGAAGAAAAGTCATGGAGATCACACCTATTATGACACCATTGATGGATGCAAGAAGAGGATAATGGAGACCTTAAATAATTGTAGGGTTTAAAGACAACCTTATGCAATTTGTGTATTAGTGTTTTTTGGATATCATGAGGTTAGGGTTTGGGAGAAACCCTAGTTTATGGAAAATGTTTGAGATATGAAATGTAGAAACCTTAGCATGGTCAATGTGAATATGCTCAAGAACTTGTGATAGATTTGATAAAGCCCTAGATGGGATAGTCTCTATTAGGCCTGGTTGCTGATAAAATTGGTTGAATAATTTAAGGAAACATTGTTATATGGATAATGGAAAATGATGGATATTGAAGGAAATTTCAAGAGGGAGATGATCACCTCTCATTGAATATAAGTATTTTTTGATTTATGATTTCCTTATTTTTTACTTATAGATCTAATTATTTTTATTATTATTACTTATGATTCCTGCATGTATATTTGAGTATTTAAATACTTCTAACTTTTTGATGAGATATGATAAGTGGATCCCTCTTGAGGACCATGGCTATTTCATGAAGAGAAAATATAATAAAGAGGCACATGGTGAAAAGGTGATGATGTGCTACACGTTGCCTATGTAAAATAAGAAGGTGCACAGGTATTTGAATACTCCAAGGTATGCATGGTATATTGTTTCAAATTTATGTTTCAACTGCAATATTGATGGTAAATATCTCCTTCTGAAATGGCTCAAGTATGCATATAAAATATTGGGATTCATGGCTCCTATTATGAAATAATACACTTGGTATTGAACAAGTATCTTACCTTTTAGACATAATGAAATTTTTGAATCTATGAAGCTACTTAATATTGATCTTTGATATATTTTCATACTTGATGTTTGGATAACACCTATCAATTTGGATATCTTGATTCCATAAAGAAGGTTAGCATCATGATTCTAGTATATGGTAACTTGATACTATTGATATTTTTTATGGAAAGTATGGTAGCCATGATGATAGAAGTATAACAATGAGATTGATATTTAGGATCTTTTGTTGACTATGCTTATGTTTTTACATGCTTAATAACTATGGCATATGATAAAACTAAATGCCTTGACTTGATTGAGTTATAAGTAATGTTGTAGTATAATCCTATTAAGGTATGTGACACTATCATTGATGAAATATTGATGTCATGATTCCATAATGAAGTAGCCGCTAACATGATATGATCATTATGAATATATGATATAGTCTCACTTTATGATCTAACACATTTGATGATGCATGACAACATTATAGACTGGTTGATGGCATGAATAAATATGACTCAAGTGGATTCCCATTTAGAGGGAGAATCTCTCCATAAGATTCTTACTCTCGTTATCATTTACATTATATACTCTTTAATGATGAAGTATGATTTATGGGAATGAATAAACAAATATTTGACATTGCTAATCTGCAACACAGTTATGATATGAGGAGAGAGATTTTTCCCTTACTCTAAGCCTCAATTGCACAGAAGCATGCTTACATGTTTGACTGTAGCCTCTCAGCCGCATGGAAGTAAGGTCAAGGGTGTGACTATAGTCTCCCAGTTGCACCGAGGGATTCCTATGGTTGCAATTATTCCTACTGAATACAAACATGAAGTTTTGTGCATGAAATAAGACATTCAATTGAAGGATGTCAGTCCTACAGAATAACGTTTTATGAGCGGGAAAGTTTGAATGATTACTATAATAACATTCAATTTGTGTTTGTGGGTGACCGAGATATGCATATAGATATATCATTATGATTTAACAAGAGTTTGACATGATTTGGCTGATATAGATGAGTAGCGTTTGGAGTTTTGACATGATTCTTGATAATGACTTAGAAATTTAACTTGCTAATTGAGATATGTTCTAGACTATAGATCTCACTATAGAAAATTTGGAATTTGACCTAATGACTAATGATTTTATTTGATGACATGATTTGCCTTGATAAAAATTCTATATGGGCATAGTAAATTTCAGTGACTAATATTGGTATTTGATAATGATGTTGTATTGGCCTCCTTATTCTTAGCATAATGGTTGTAGCATTGACAATTGTGATTCAGTGTGAAGTAATCTCGCAATCAATGGATGGAACCTATTCTTAGTATATGCATTTGCATCTAGTGAATTATATTATGATCATGAGGATGACTTGATGAAGCTTGGTTTGATAATTAAATGATAACTTGTTTGCATGATAAAAGAAGAAGTCATGACTTGATGAGAGCTCTACTTTTCACCTGGTCTAAAGAATTTTATATTGTGATATTGATGATCTTGATATTAGTTATGATATGGCATCTAAACTTTGATAAGTTGACTTAGTTGATTTGATTACACAATATTGATTTGTGTAAGACTGAATATACTAGTTTATTAAAGTGTTATGGTTGGAGGGAGCATTGTATATGTTTGCATTAATAGTTATGTGGTGAAGACATGATGATGTGTTGATCCAAAACTCTACTTCAGAAGTGTTCCAAGGTATGATTTTTATTTTGGTTTTGATTTGATATGCTGATGGTCTACTATTGATAGTTAATGAGCGTCAGATGATCTAAGTAAGAGGGAGATGGATTCTGAAGCTCGAAATAATGAATCATGGCATGCTTTATGAATTTGGGAATATAAAATATATATTTTGAAGCTATTGAAGAAGTGTTGGAAAGTGGAAATGCAAATCCTTGGACATTCCGATTGAATTTCAAGAAGTTGTGAAGAGATATTATTGAAATCAACTTAGCAACCAACAATTGATTGAAGTATTGATGTTATGATTGAACTCATTTCCATATATGTTATACATAGAGCCTGAGTCAATTCATTATTGATCCTCTTCATACACATTGAGTTTTTGTTGATCACCCTTTGAGATACTTGCATGGGACGATCATTTTTTGATCTGATATATTCTTCTAGGATATGTGACCACTTGGATGTATTGATAATGATTGGTATCATTATTGATGAAATGAGCACATATGAATGTTGCCTTAGTATGAGATATCCCATGATGATTTTGGATGAGAGGTCCATATATTTTAGCATGACCGAGGTTGAGTACATGTTTCTAGCATGGTTAGCTATAAGGCAGGATGAAGAAGCTTTTTGGAGACCTGCTTGAGAATGTTCTTGATATGACATGGATACATTGCGATAACAAAGCATGGGATACGATTGAAAGAGAATCCCATATATATTTGGGACTAAGACAAATTCATATGGTGAGGTGATGTTGTTGTTCTAGACAACCTTAAGCTTGTGGTTGGCACCTCCGTGAGAGGGAGGATGAATATGGTATCTTTCTTTTTGTGATATTTTATGTTCCAATATGATATTTGATATGATGGCATGCATGAATATGAGACAATTTCTATTGAGACATGATTATTACCATATATGAGAAAGATTATATGTTGTTTATCTATAGAGAGCATCACTGATTGAGGACATTGAGCCAACTCTTCATCCCCTCTTTGAGCTCCCAGGGTGTGGAATTGAGATAGAGGGCTCTTGGGGTTGAGGGAACTCTAGACGATAGGGTATCACCCCTATTTGTTATTCATAGGGTTGGATACGTTTCTCCCCTATCTACCCATATGGTTTGAGATGTTTCTCCCCTATCTGGCCTATGCAGAGTATACCTCAGTTGGCATCATACCCACAAGCAAGGCTTGTTTGGCCAACAGGTTTAGAGTGTACTTGGGGGTGTACAACCCAAGTATATTATGATGCAGGTGTTCTAGCACATGACTATTGGGGGTATTTAATGGGAATATTGACGGGATACAAGATTGGATTTAAATTTTCTCCCCTATGAGGTTTCAAGTTGAGATTGAACTCCCTGATGTGATTCTAGGGTTGAGATGTGCTCCCTTGTGTGTTTGGATATCCTACAGCTCGATGTAGGGTTGTATATGTGTAGCTCCCCCATGATATTCTAGGAAGGATCCCAATGGATAGAGGGTTGTAGGAATAAGAAAATGTTGAGCATATGTGCAGAGAAAATAAAGAGATAAGTAGGAATAAGAAAGAGATCAATTAAGTGTTGAACCCTTAGTTAAACTGAGAGGGGAGGGGGGTGGGGGTGGATCAGTTTAACACATTCATGAACTTTTAAAAATTTTCATTAAGCTTATATACAACTTAATTTCATGATCATCTTTATATGTGAACAATCTTAATATGTGAGCAGCAAGTATTAAGATAATGTGACAACAGACTTATTATGAGAGAAACAAGTATTAAGCAGATTGAATAAGCCATATCAACACATAAATATCACACACAGAGACATCAGATATAAGTGGAAACCCATAAAGGGAGAAAACCACATCTTATTATTGTTGTGATGCAAAGGCAAGCTCCAACTCCCTCTCACCACTGATTTTTTGTAGGCACCAACCTACAGGAGGCTCCAACCTCAATTCTGCAAGCTACAACTTGCAAGGAAGCTCCAACTCCCATCAATTTTCTGCAGGCACCAACCTACAGGAGGCTCCAACCTCAATTCTGCAAGCTAAAACTTGCAAGGAAGCTCCAACTCCCATCAATTTTCTGCAGGCACCAACCTACAGGAGGCTCCAACCTCAGTCGGCTACAACTAACATCTATCAAGCTACAACTTGATAGGGAAGCTCCAACTTCCTCACTCTATAAAAATAAAACACTTGCTGATTTACCTTGGATATCAGCTCTGTTCTGTAGCTTCTTTACTATTGTCCTCCAATCTTCATATCTGTCTTATATCATCTTTGACTCTTCACAGCATCTCTATCTATTCCACCTTCTTCTTATTTTCTCTGCTTCAATTCTGCATTCTCTAACCTCTATATGCATATCAATATGATATCATTTATAGAGTTCCCCTCTTGACTGTTTGTATTCTATAGAGAATTTGGAGTGAACAACCATGACTCTTTGGCTTCTGCCTTCTCATTCCTTTGTCCAACTCATTTAGAAAAAAATATAACAATATGTACAAATTTCAATATTACAGTGGGATTTTTTTTCCCTCCGGAGACTTGCCAGTGCATCACAAACAATATAAAAACCAATTAAAACATTTACATTCAATTACAATATCGATTTCAAATCAAGCCTTTCAGTTTTTGGATCACCGTGTGTTTGTCTTTTCTACTGCTGTCTCTGTATTTTTTTGTTTCTATATGCTCTGCTATTCACCGCAGTTGTGTAACTCCTGCATATATAATTTCCTTTTTATATAACGCAAATAATTCTCAGCAATATAAAAATAATATACCCTTTTGAACATAGAAAACACCCTTTCGGGCCCACTAGCCTAACTCGTTCTATTCTCCGATGCGATGAATCACCTCTTGAATAATTCCAATTGTGATTACTTTCCTTGCGATGGTTCCAATGCGATTAATCGCAATCGCAACTTTCAATGGTATGTTCCAATGTTCACAGATATATATATATATATATTGTTTCATATATATACTTGTTGTTTTACCTTTTATTTATCCTTCAGCTTTGGTTAAAATTCTTGGAATAAGCATGCATTAAACTTATCTTTTTACATGGGGCCCACACTACAAATATACTTCGCCTCTCTTAGCTTTCCAATCGCAATCGAAACTTTCAGAAGTGCTCTTGTGCCTTGGTCATTTGATTTCCGCCGATGCGATTAGCAAAGGTCCCACCAGGCAATGTTTCAGCATTTCAATGTTATGTGTTACAATTTCTTTTACCCGTCGAAGGGTTTTAACAAAGGAAAATCTTAAATTTATGTGTTTGGATCTCCACCGATGCGATGGGTCACTATAGACCCCACTCTGAATTCCTTTAGATCCAACAGTTGCTATCTTCAATGATCCAATGGTTGCGATTGGATCACACCATCGCATTCGCAATATTCAACAGTTTGTTCACTTGTACTTCCACTGCGCCAATGTGATTGGAATTCTCCGATGCGATAGATCCAATGGCTACGATTAGTTAGGAACAGATGGTTGCGATTAAATCGCTCAATCGCAATCGCAACTTTCAACTTGTCATTCCTTTTATCTTTGATTCCTCCGATGTGATTTCAAATCGCCGATGCGATTAGATCTCCACCATTGATCTACTATTTCCGATACGATCTCCGCCGTCGATATTCAATACTTTGGTTAAACCATCGCACTCATGCATATAGCAGCAGTGACTTTTGCGCCCACAACTTCATTCAACTCATATCAATCATAACATATATATATATATATACCACCATATATATGTACTCCCCAATCAATTGTTGTAAACATTAATAACCTATGGCTTATATTAAAACCCATGTCAATGCATATGTTTCGCGCCTATCCTTGTGCTCCAGTTTTAATTTAACTCGCCTTGGTTATAATAATATAATGCAATGTCTAAGGCTTGGCTTACCTCTTGTTAATCCGTAGCATAGTCAGGTAATCCACAACTTATATATATATACATGTCGACCATTCAACATTTTCTCCAATGGTTAATAACCAACTATTAACGCGATAATTCAACTAGGCCCACCACAACTTATAATCACATATACAATTTTTATACGCACACCCTTTGTGATATTTCATATCCACAATAATATATTGACATATATTACCTCCTCCGTCAGACATTATAACAAAACCCTTTGGAATTACCCAAGTGATAACATATATAATCGTTTTCAGGCCCACAGCAACTTATGCCATACCTTTGTGCACTTTCAGTCATGATCCAATGGTGGATATGTTCTCGCGCTCCAACTAAACATTGGATGCCCATCCGATGGATGACGCGTAATATCGCGCAATTTGTATGCGCGTGGGTTAATCCTCCAAATTTATGCGATATAAATGGTATTCAAATACCACTTATTTCCATGCGTCAAGTGAAGACCAATATCACTTTCAAAAAGGTAATTCCACTTACCACCTCTAAACTCACGCGATACTGCTGGTATTTTCACCCCTGGTTTCGCTGTTCATGCATGGTTCTGCGTCCTCTGGCTCAAGGTTCTGCACCGCGTGCTATCAACAATTCAATTCTTCGTGTTATAACTTCGTTTCATCAACAGTTCAACACTGCGCTTCCACATGTTAAAAACACACAATTATATCATATTCACACTGTGCATTCGAGGTTCGATCAACCTTGGATTCCCTTTTTACTGCGCCTACAAGTTCACTACGCCCAACTCTTTGTCAAACAATACCCGAGCTTTTCTAATATCAAATGATGAAACACATTTAAGTTTCCGACATACACCCTTTTTGGTCTTTAAATCTTCTGGGCATAGTGTTATTCTATTATAACCTAGGGTTCGACCTTTTTACACCAACACCAAACCAATACCCTTTTTATAGTTACTGTGCATGATAGTGCACAGGCAGTGCAAGTCAGTGCAGGATTTTTTCTCTGTTTCTCTGTATTCTCTATATTCTCTGTATTCTCTGCAACCTGGGCTGCTTCTTTTTACTGCCCTGCTTCTTTAAATGGCCCTGTCTCTACTGCTCAACCCTCTCTAAATCTTGCTGCCTCTTTTGCTATCTCTCTACTTCTGTGCTGCTCTCTTTGCCTCTCTCTGCTATTTCAGGTGTTCCTCCTTTTCCATCTCATTTTCCATCAATGACAACATTTCCAACAGTCTCCCCCTTTGGCATTGATGGCAACACATCCACCAATAATCCAATGCTTCCTCCAAGTCTTCCTCTGCCTATCTTCTTTTGCTTGATTTTCCTCCCCCTTTGAAATCAATGGCAAAGGGTTTCACATTACCTAGTGATGTTTTCAAATCTTGTCCATTATACTCTGATCTTGAGGACCTGTTTCATGCACTGCTCACTTGCTCTGGCTCTTTTGTGACACTCTTTGTTGACTGGTATCCCCCTAGAATGATGTTTTCTTTTCAGTTCTCCCTCTGGAATGATGCTTTCTTTTTATGTCAGAGAGTAGCATTTGCAGACACTACCCCTAGTTTGTCTCTTAGATATTCGAATGGTTCTCTAGCAAGAGGTTTTGTGAATATATCTGTTGTTTGTTCTTTTGTTGGCACATATTCCAACTTCACTACTTTCTGTGCTACTTGTTCTCTAAGGAAATGGTACTTTATTTGGATGTGTTTAGTTTTTGAATGAATTACAGGATTTTTTGATATACTTATTGCACTTGTATTGTCACATTTGATAGAAATAGGTTCATCAATGCTTACCTTCATGTCTTGGAGGGTTTGTTTCATCCACATGACTTGTGTGCAACATGCTGCTACTGCTATGTATTTTTCTTCTGCTATAGATAGAGAGATAGATGTTTTTTTCTTGCTTAGCCATGCCACCAGACTTTTTCCAAAATAGAATGCACCTCCACTTGTGCTTTTCCTGTCATCCATACAGCTGGCCCAATCTGCATCTGTATATGTTGTCAAAGTGAATCTCTTGCCTTTTGGATACCATAGCCCATACTGTGCAGTTCCTTGTAGATATTTGAATATTCATTTGACTACTAGTAAATGATTTTGTTTAGGTGCTGCTTGATATCTTGCCACAAGTCCCATTGCTAACATAATGTCTAGTCTAGAAGCTGTTAGGTATAGAAGACTTCCTATCATGGATCTGTAAAGTTTTTGATCCACATCTGTCGATCCATCATTAGCACAAAGTTTGCATCCAGTAATCATGGGGGTTGACACAGGTTTGCAATCTTCCATTTTGAACCTTTTCAACATCTCTCTTAAGTATTTTTCTTGTGAGATGAATGTTCCTGTGTTCTTTTGCTGAATTTGAAGTCCTAAGTAGAAGGTGAGCTCTCCAATCATAGACATCTCAAACTCTAATTTCATTTCTTTAGAAAATATTTTTGCTAATTCATCTTTGTTGCTTCCAAACATGATGTCATATACATATACTACTACAATCAGGAGTTCATTTTCATTGGCCTTTATGTATAAATTGTTTTCTACTCCTCCTCTCTTAAAGCCTTGTTTTTGCAAGTATTTGTCCAGCCTTGAATACCATGCACGAGGATCTTGTTTCAGCCCATATAGGGCTTTCTTTAATATGCACACATAGTCTTGTTTATCTATTAATGAGAATCCTTCAGGTTGTTCCATGTAGACTTCTTCTTCTAGATCTCCATTCAGGAAGGCAGATTTCACATCCATTTGATATACCTTGAAGTCATGGTAGCATGCAAAGGCCAAAAACATTCTGATAGCTTCCATTCTGGCTACAGGGGCAAATGTTTCATCATAATCAAGACCTTCAATTTGTGAATATCCCTTGCATACAAGTCTGGCTTTATTTCTGATTACCTGTCCTTGTTCATTCATCTTATTCTTGAATACCCATTTTGAGCCTATGACATTTTTCCCTGTGGGTCTCGGTATTAACTCCCATGTATTATTCTTCTTCATCTGGTCTAGTTCTTCATTCATAGCTTTCACCCAATATTTGTCTTTGCTTGCTTCTTCAAACTTCTTTGGTTCTATTTGAGATAACATAGCCAGGTATACTTCTTCTTTTTGTTCAGCTAGTTGTCTTCTTGTCTGGACTCCTTCACTCTTGTCCCCAATGATTTGATCTTCTGGATGGTTCTTTTGAGTGTATCTTGAGGGGCCTTTTGAGTTCAGTTCAGTATCTTCTGTTGTCTTTCTTATTTCATCATCATCTTGGTTCTCTTCTTCATGATCTTCTGGAGGGTGGCTGCAACCTGTACTTCTTGTCTTGTTTGGTAGTTCTTCATCAAATCTTACATCAATGCTTTCCACAATTTTGCGAAGTGTTTTTTTGTAGCACCTGTAACCCTTACTCTTGGATGCATATCCTAAAAATATTCCTTCATCTACTCTTGCATCAAACTTTCCCAGATTTTCATCATTATTTTTTATGAAACACTTTCTTCCAAAGACTCTAAAGTGCTTGATTGATGCTGGTTTACCATGCCATAGTTCATAAGGAGTCTTGTCACTGTTTGGTCTTAAATGAGCTTTGTTAAGAATATGCACAACTGTGTGTACTGTTTCTGCCCAGAAGGTTTGGGGAATGTTACTTTCTTTCATCATAGCTCTGGCAATCTGTTGTACAGACCTATTTTGTCTCTCTCCCACTCCATTCTGTTGAGGTGTACCTACAATTGTAAACTGTTGTTTTATCCCATGCTCATTGCATAGGTCTGCAAAATCATAGTCTGTGAATTCACCTCCTCTGTCTGATCTGATGCACTTTAGCTTGAATCTTGTTTGATTTTCTGCCAATGCCTTGAATATCTTGAATTTCTCAAGTGTTTCTGATTTATATTTGAGAAATGCAACCCATGTCATTCTGGAAAAATCATCTATTATCAGCATGAAATAGGATTCTCCATTTGGTGTTTTAGTTCTTGAAGGTCCACATAGGTTCATGTGTACAAGCTGAAGTGGCCTACTTGTTGATAGCTCTTCTTTGGTCTTAAAGGATGTGCAGGTCTATTTTCCCAGTTGGCAAGATTTACATATGGTATTTGAAGGCTTCTTTATTGCTGGCATATCTCTGACTGCTTTCTTCTTGCTCAGACTGATGATGTGGTTGAAGTTAAGGTGTCCCAATATTCTATGCCATAACCATTACTCCTCAAGTTTTCTAAGGTGGCATGCTTCATTGTCTTCTTTCACTATGTAGAAATTACTTTCTGTTCGAACACCTTTGATCAGGGTCTTTCCTGTGGCGCTTGATCTTACTTCACAGTCTTGAGTTCTAAAAAAAACTTCACAGCCTTTATCACACATTTGACTATCGCTCAGCAGATTTTCTTTCAGCCCATCCACAAATAGTACATCTTGAGCCTTTCCTCTACCATTATCCAGACTGACTGACTGTTTTCCTTTGGTTTTCCCTGCTTTATCATTGCCAAATGTAACATTTCCAGATTTATTATCATCAAAGGTTATAAACTTGCTTCTATCTCCAGTCATATGCTTTGAGCATCCACTGTCTAAATACCATTGGATTTTCAGATCTTGAGCTATTAGAGCCAGGTCACATTTATTTACCTTCTTTTTCCACTGTAAGCATCCTTTTGTTTGGTGCCTTTTCTAAGATTATGGACCACATTCTCTAAGAGGACATTTGGAAGACATATGTCCACTTTTATTGCATACACAGCATTTGATCATATCTTTAGCAGAATTATGAGTACAAGTAAACTCTCCATGATTCATAAACCTCCTTTAGGTTTTGAACATCAGTCTTTGTCCATATTTTCTGCATTCTATAATTTTATGGCCAAATTCCTTACAGTAAAAACAATATCCATAAAAACAATTTGCATACCTGATTAAGGGTTGTCTTCTCCATTTGTTTGCTTGAGGTAATCTTTTCACTGTTTGCATCCTTTGCTAGTTTGAATTAATTCTCCTTGTATGACAGTAGGCAGCAATATGTCCTAGTTTTTGGCAGGCATAATAGGTGGCATTTTTCATAGGGGGGGAGAATCTCCTTTGATGGCTTCCAAATTTGACATATTCAGGAGTATATGAGCCTTTTTCAGTTGACTGTTTATTTATTTCATTTTTTGTCATTTGAGGTTCCTTCTGGTTTATGTCTACTTCATTGCAGGTTTCTTCTTCTGTAGTAATCTTCTGAGCTACTTTATTATCCTTATCTGCTTTTACAAAAATGATATTTTTTTTTTCCTTTTCTTTGCATTTGCTTGATTCTCCTTCATAGCCTATCCCAATTTTTATCAGAGGAGATCTTTGAGCATCTAGAATTTCATTCAACTTATCAGAGCTTGTCATTTGAGAAGTATTTATCGACACTTTCCTTTGGGAGTTTTCTAATTTCTTCCTCAAGCATACTACTTCTTCTTCCAATTTCTCTTGTTCCTGAATTTTATCCTTAATTTGCTTAAGTAAAATTTCTTCAACCTTCTTGGATTCTTCAAGCTCTACTTTCAACTGAATGAGGACTTCTGAATTTTATTCTTCTCTTACATATTTGAGGAGAATGTCTTTATGTTTTCTGCACTTCAGTTTGAGTCTGTCAATTTCCTCCAGAGCACTTCTTAGCTCCCCCTCAAGATCAACTTCCCCTTCTTCCTCATCTTCTAGAAGGAATCCTTCAAGCTCTTCTATAGCCATCAATATAAATTCAGAGGTTCCTTCTTCACTTGAGGGTTCATCTGAGTCTTCAGATGCACTGCAGTCTTGTTGAGCATAGAAAGAATTTCTATTGAATCTCTTCCCTTTCTTTGATATGGTTTTCTCTGATTCTTGACTCTAATTCTTTGTTTTCTTATGAGGACACTTAGCAGCATAGTTTCCAACTCTTCCATAGTTAAAGCATTTAAATGGAAGTTTACCTTTATATTTACCTGAGCCTCTACCCAATTTCCTAACAAATTTGGCCTCTTGTTCATCAGAGCAAGAGCATATCTCTTCCTTTTCTTCTTTCTTCTTCTCTGTCTTAAAGGTTGCCTCCCTTACATTTGATTTCCTCTGTCTCATATACTGTTAGGTTTCCAAGTAGTTGGTTCATGGTCAAATTTTCCCAATCAACTGTTTCTTCTATGGCAGAAACCTTGGGGTTAAAGCTGGATGGTAAAGATCTTAGAATCCTTTGCACAATTACACATTCTTGTATGGTTTCTCCTAGATATTTCATATTATTAACAATTTCAGTAATCCTTAAAAAGAAGCTGGCAATATCTTCATCATCATTCATTTTTAAATTTTCAAACTGAGCTCTATATGCTTGAATTTTGGCTGTCTTCACCTTTTTGTTTATGTTGAGTCATAAAATGGTATCTTTTGAACACCTAATTAGGCAACATTAATTGTCAATCCGGGAGCGACTTTTTATTTCAAGAGTGTACTCTGTCTGAGGCTGTAATTAACTAAGAGTAATGCTGTGAAGATGTAGTACAGAATTCTGAATACAAGAATAAACAGATGCTTGTAAAGAAATATAATTACAGTAACATAAATGGAAATGCTCTGGAACCTTAATTAAATCAATCTGCAAAACATCGATCAGGGATACAGTAGCAGTAACTCCTTCCCTTAGAAATCGATGCAAGATAACCAATCTGGGAACTTGGAAGAAATAACCAGTGTCCTCTACAGTTGGTGATCTTGAAACAATCAAAATGAAATCAAGCTCGCACTACTTGCTGATAAAGACAACTGAAAGGAACTGCAAAGGCTATAAAGGAACAACAACTTGTAACTCCTATGCATACACAGCAACCACAACCAATCTATCTGCTAGTCTAAAGCTATGAATCAGAAATGAGCAATAAATAGAAATAGAACAACAATATAAATTAAACAACAATTATAGACTTAACTAATCTCAATACTTGAATCCTGTCGACAGCCAATACAAAGAATCGTAAACTAATAGAACAATGACCTAGGATTAAATATAGAATAACAAAGCTTTGATAACGATGGCAAGGTAAATAAACAACGCATACACTTCTTGCGGATGATAAAAATAGCAATGAAGTTCATTAATGATCACAGCAGTCAATCAACTCTGAAATTGAAATAAACTTTAAACACAACTTCACACAACAGTAAGCAAAGATTAATAATACAAACAACAAGGTAATTCCACCAGAGCTGGGCCCTTAGTGCCAGTGAAATAATGCTGGGCTACTTCAGAACTTAAGAGATGAAATGAAACGCGTGTTTGATATTAATCAAACATAAAGTATTACAAAGGTTGTTCTCTCAAAGCCGAGAGTCAATAAACATAATATTACAGAGGAAATGTCTGAATATAAGAACTTTTTCCGACTTCCTGATCACTAAAGGACATTGCTTTATATATTAGACCCTAACAGACAAGACAAGGAATAAGATGAGTTTGAACAGAGATCCCTCAAGATCGAAGGATCTTGAGGGATTCGCTCCTCTTCATTTTGTTACCATCTTGTTTACTTTGACTGAGGCCGAGCTATCCCCTGCCTATTTTTAGCAATTTGTTCGGATCTCCTTCTCTTTGGCTAGATGTGGTTCAATGCTGATGGAGTAGTAGTTACATTGATCTCAGCCTCGCCTTTGGTATAGCTGTTCACTTCGTTTAATTCCTGTTTTATCAACAAAAAGCAACCTTTAGTCATCTTTTTACAATGAACATAAACCTTTCCAATTCTATCATAATTCTTATAATAAATTACCTTTCCAAGGTAAAAAGGAGTATGTCTATAGTAAAAGAATGAGAAAATATACAGTAATTTCATACCTTTTTCACTGCCCAACATACCCCCCTGCTTAATATTTTTCATGTCCTCATGAAAACTATAGTTCACATGGAGAGAAATCAAAGAATAAGCCAGATAAGGTTTGTCATCAAAAAGCCTAAAACCATGTAGTGCAGCTAATTCCTCAAAAACATGCTTTATCTGTCCTTCGAGGAGTTCGTAAATGGATTTGTAGTCTGAAGCAGGATACCATGCAATAGGGCTTCGAAACCTACACCCTAGCAAGAATGGTCCTTCTTTTAAAATGAGATGACTATAGGAAACCAAGCGGTCTACAGCTAGCCCAAAGTTTTTATAATTAAATGGTTCTCTGTTTTGTACATTCTGATTGGAAATTCTCCACCAGACCTTAGCTGATATATAAGCTTGGTTTCTAATGGATAAGAAATAATCTGTTCCATTCAAGATAATCGATTTGTGGACAGGCCCCAATGCTTGGATAACGCCTTCCTTTGTCATCAAACTTTTCTGCCTAGCCCAAAATTGGGATGGGTTCTCCTAACCCACAAATCTAATTCATTTTCTTGCCTTTGGAAAGCATTATAGGCTTTCATCCATTTTAATTGATTTACAGCAAAGGAAATAAATGCCTGATGTTGGACATCTCCCACAAAAGGGCTAGGATTTGATTCACAATCGTTTTCAAGTATTATATTATGTAAATAAAATTCACACAAAAGGCACTGTACTTTGATCCCATAAAGTTTGCAGCATGATACAAAGTCATCTATAGTTTTTAGCTCTATGGATTTCCCTACCCTAACTTCCTTAATCTTTAGCTGTAAACATCTTTCTAGTAAAAATAAAGCATAGTTTTTGGCGGGGCATCTACAGGCTAAGACATTAGGGTACAATGAGCAAAGAGTGTCCATTCGATTGTAGGCTAGTTTTAATTGGTTCATTACCTTGTCAGCCTTTTCCTCTGCTCTTCGATGCTTTTCGTGAGCTTCAGCTTCTGCTTCATGAAAAATCTTCATTTGTTGCTGCAACTCCTGATATCTTTTCCTTGGGACAATGTCTTCTTCCAACCTTTGCCTTTCTATTTGGGCCTGTGCCAACTCCTCTTAGAGTCTGGCTAGTGTCGGATCACTAAAAGTATGTTGACTACTAGATTGCATGTTTTCACTTGAAACGGGTACTTCTGGAACAGCTTGTGTTGGAATAGCTGTTTGCTATTCCGTATCTCCATAATTAGGCTCAGGCATGGCTTCTTCAACTTGGGGGTTCCTCTTAGCGGCCACTCTTCTCTTTTTTGAAGTTCTCTTGGTAGTTATGCTTCTTGTATTTGGGGCTCACTTGGGCCTTTGGTTCATTCTAAGAATCCTAATGGTTTGCCTGAGTTGTTCCATGAGTCTGTGAAGCTTCATTCGTTCTCTTCGAAGCTTTTCAATCTCAGTTACTTTCTTCCTCTTTCTCAATGGAACAGTTGTTCCTTTATCTGAACCCATTTTCTCCACAAGGTTTTGGTCTATATCAGTCGTGCCTTCAGTTAAGTTCTCTTCTTGGTCTTCTGCTTGGGGTTCTTCTTCCACATTCATATGCCCTTGGCTAAATTCTTCGAGAATCATACCCTTGGTTAACTCTGCAATCTCCTGAGGGCTTCCAAGTTGGGATATTACTTCGATGTTCTCTCTTTCATGTTCATGCCTTTTAGGGGAAGCAACCCTAGCTTCACTAGGGTTTGCTGCTTCATCCAACATTTCTTCAGCTATATCTTTTTTGACTGCAGAGTGCTCCTGCAGCTAATTAATATCAATGTTAAGGTCCAAAGGGCTATAAGGCTACACATAGTCACTCATATTGGCCAGAATTTGGGCCAATTGGTCTTCCTGTAAAGGACTTATGGTAGCCTTCTCGAGTGGCTATGTTCCCTCTTTGTTGCTTTTATGATTGTCTTTGTCCTCCTCACAGGTATGATAGCTTCCTTCTTCCTCATCTGAATATCGAATTTCTCGTTCAATTTCTTCTTCCTCAGTATTTCCTTCCTCTACACTGGATTGTTTTTCACCACTAGTGTGGTGACTTATTTCTTCTTCGTCCGAGTAGCAAATTTCTCCTTCAATTTCCTCTTCTTCATTAGTACGAGGGCTTACTCCCTCCAATTGTGGAGGCTGTTCATCCTCTGAGCTGTGCAATTCCAGGGGTTGGCTACTATTGCCTAGAAGTCCTTCCATCATCCCCCTACTTCGTTTTGAATGGAGGGACTGTCTGTGAGTTGATGGCTCAGCTATTGAGCCAGCCATTCTCTTTCGTTTTGAGGCAGGTAAGGCTAACCCTCCATCAATAGAGAATATCAACTCTTCCCAGCCGGTCTGTTGTTGGGCGAGGCTATGACTTACTATCAATCGAATTAAGCAATGGTGGCTAACCACCATATCTGCGTGTTGAGCTTTTCTTATATTACGGGCAATATCATACAACAAGGAATTTAAAAATGCAGGAAAATTGACAGTGCATTTCTATTTTAATACAGCTAGTATCTTAAGGTGGTGAGGTCTTACCACATCTTTCCTTCCATCGCACGTTATATAGGCCTGCAAAATCTTGGCCAATTCCATCCATGGTTCTCCCAATGATGGTGGCTTAACTCCATTTCCTTTGACAACCAATGTCTTTTCGTCATCCTGAAAGATCTGTATGGCTTCTCGAAGCCTGAGCTTTTTCTGCATCCATATAGTTCCTTGTGCTGGTATGCCCAACACTTCTACAATTATTTCATCGGATACAGCTATCTGTTTTCCTCTAACCATGGAGAATCCTTCTTGCAAGTTCTGTAATAATTCGGTGGCCACTGCTTCGTGAGGTTGTTGCATCCTCATGAAATATGTAATCCATCCTATTCTTTCCAAAATCTCTCGTGTAGCATCAGAAATGACCAGCACCTGCGGCTCACTGCGAATTGGTTGTCCTCCCATCGTCTCTGCACCCCATTAGTTCTCTCCAAACACACAATGATCGCAATGGAACAACACAACACGTTAAATTGGAATGATGTCGTTAATTTTTTGTTATTTCCTAAAATGCAGGGATTTAATTCGCATACAGGTAAAGAAATATCAAGATTTTTTCTGCACGCAGACATCCACACCCCCCTGATGGATGATAGGTCGCCCTCGACTGTCAATTGAGAGAGGCAGCGTGGCACAACAGTAGTACATCAGGAAAAAGTAAGCATAATTACTATACATTCAATCAAATTATAGCGATTACTGAAATCAATGTGTGTGATAAATCGATGACAGATATAAAATCGTTTTGTAATGATTCAAATATGAGGAGAAGGGACAGCTTAGGATAAACATAAGTACATGTGCGTTTATTACCACTTCAAACTAATACGATCGATTTGTAATGATATTCATGTATAATAGGTTCAAAATTAAAGGTTAAGGATTTATACTTTCATTTGATATTTAAATAGAGATATAGGAAAAAGGGTTAAACATGACTATTGATGTGCATAAATGTGACTCCAATACCATCAGCAGAGCTCTGTTGCCCACAAGTGTCCATAACCTTGACAAAGTTGCTTTCTCACCCTTGGAATCATTGTCATTTATTTATGCTGAGGAAGTGCTTGTTAAATGTCATAATGGAGGCCATTGTGCTAGCTTGGTGACCAGATAAATCACAATGCCATTCACCTGGAAGAAGTGAAAAGTGGGCAGGCCGGCTCGTGATGAGACCTCCTATTCCAAGGACTTCCTTAATTTTTTTAATTATCCATTGGACCTTATCCCTGGTTTGGTGGCCATGATGGGAATGCCACTTCATTGACTTCCTTATGATCATGGTAGGCTAGCCCTTTAATGAGACCCCCTATCCTCTATCTGCCAAATCATAAAATTATTAGTGGAACATATAAATATTTTTCTTTTTCATATAGCACTTTCCTAGTTATTCATAAATGATGGCTCAGCACTCCTTAAGAGTAGGGATGGTGGAAGAAGTCTGAACATCTCAATAGAAAAGAATATGCCCTTATTCTTACTCCATAAATAAAAATCAAAGAAAGTTATAACATATGGGAAGAACCAACATGATAAACATAATTAATCATATTAATTTAGTGGTAATAAGGCAGCAAGGTCATGTTATTAATTATGTCCCTTTTTCCTGTTTTTCTTATCATTACTAAATTTTTTTTTTTTTTTAAATGACGATTTCTTTTGATTTGCTGATTACAGTAAGCTTTAATTTGTATGATTGTATATAAATAATATGTTTTCCTTTAGAAGAGTCATTAAAAATTCTCAAAATGCTAATCTAAAACAAAAAATAATCCACTCAAAAGGTGTTGTTCCTTTAAAAAGAACAACAGAAACAATCTACAGAAGTGTTGTTCCTTTCGAAAGGAACAACAAAAAGTGCGAAATTGTTGTTCCCTTCAAAAGGAACAACAAACATCTGCGGAACTATTGTTCCTTTCGAAAGGAACAACAGAAGTTTTGTTCCTTTTGAAAGGAACAACAAAAACTCAAAGCAAGCGTAATAAACAGAATTTTTTGAAAAGAAACATAATTCAATGAAACAAACAACAAAAATCAAACTAAGCAGAGATTTGAAAAAAACGAATTCCACAAAACAAACAATTCAAATAAATGAACAATATTTATGTACAAAATTTAAAAAAAGAAATGATTTAATAAACTAGTGCCGAGGGGAAGCTATCCCCTTCAACAAGAATTTCCATGGTAGAATCTTCCTGTAAATATTGGTAAAAGGATTCCCAGGTAAGCGGTTTATGATACAATCATACTTGATGACCATTTACCTTAAAGGAATGTCCAGATCCATCAATGGTGGCTAATGTAATGGTGCCATTTTCATGCACTTTTTGTATTTCATAGGGTCCGAACCATCGTGTCTGGAGCTTCGTTGGGAAATCCTGAAACCTAGAATCATATAGGAGTGCCTAGTCTCCTTCGTGGAAGATCTTTTGTTTAATCAAGGCATCATGCCATTTTGCTCTCTGTTGTTGAATTAACATTGTGTGCTAAAGAACATAGAGCCTAATTTCATCTAACTCATTAATTTGCTGCAATATTTTGGCTTGGGCTTCATTTAAATCTAGACCCACCTTCTGAGCTGTTCTTAATGTCTAAATTTCAAATTCTATTGGAAGATGGGTTCTTTTCCAAATACCAATTGATATGGTGAATACCCCGTAGTGGGTCTCCACGTTGTTCGATACGCCCACAATGCTTCTGGAAATCTGTAGGCCCAATCACGTCTGTGTGAGGCAACGGTTTTTGTTAGTATAGATTCAATTACTTTTTTCATGCTCTCAACTTGGCCATTGGCCTGTGGGTGGTACGGGGTTGTAATCTTGTGTTGAATGTGGTAGTTTTGTAGTGTTTCAACTAATTTATTTCCTACAAACTGTGGTCCTCCATCTATGATTATGTCCCTTGGGAGACCATATCGCACAAAGATTTGAAAAAGAAACTATATTACAGAGTCCTCTGTAGCTTTTGAAAGAGCCTTGGCTTCAACCCACTTAGTGACATACTCGGTTGCAACTAGGATGTATGTTTTTTGGTTTGAGGGAGGGCTAATAGGGCCAACAAAATCAAGCGCCCAACGTTCAAATGGTTCAATAACTAGTTGAGGGTTCAAAGGCATTTCATCAGACTGCCCAGGGCGACTTACCCTTTGGCAGCTATCACAGGCCTGTACAAATTTTTTGGCATCTTTAAAGATAGTAGGCCAATAATAGCATATTCGTAAAACTTTATGGGTAGTTCTACGATCTGCAAAATTCCCACCACACTGCCCATCATGGCATGCTTTCAAAATATCAAATACCTCATCCTCCCGAACGCATATTCTTATTTGCATATCTGCACCTGTGTGAAATAGGTAGCCCCCAATCCAAGAGAATCGGGTACTATGGTGTATTATCTACTTTTGTTCATTAAGGGATAGATTTTTAGGTAATTTACCTATTACCAAATAATTTGCTATATCAGCATACCATGGGGTTCTAACAGTAACAGCGAACAGATGTTCATCTAGGAAGTGGTCTTCAATTGCTTCTGTATCTGTTGGATTTGGCATTCTTGACAGAAAATCAGCTACAGGGTTCTCCTTTCTAGGTTGATCTTTGATTGTAATGTCAAATTCCTGCAATAAAATCAACCATCTTGTCACTCTTCCATTTGTAACAAGTTTATTTGCTAAAAATTTAATGGCAGAGTGATTAGTATATAGTACTACAGGATACCCAGTTATATAATGTCTAAACTTATTTATAGCATGTACTACAACTAAAAATTCCTTCTCAGTCACAATATAATTTAATTCAGCAAGAGATAGATTTTTGCTAATATAATAGATTGCATATGGCTTCTTGTATTCCTCCTACCCAAGTACTGCTCCAATTGCTGTGTCTGAGGCATCAGATGAAATTTGGAATGGAAATTCCAATTTGGGCCCCGCAGTACTGGGGTTGTTGAAACAAGCTTCTTCATATCATTAAAGACATTGTCACATTTATCTGTCCAAGTAAAATCAAAATTTCCAGTTAGTGCATATAAAGGTGCAGCTATTCGAGAATAATGTTCTATAAATCTTCTATAGTAACCAGAAAATCCAAGAAAGCTACGTACCTCTGTCTCTGTGGTGGGTGTGGGTATTAACAAGATTATTTGAATTTTAGCTGGGTCCACTTGAATTCCAGCTGCTAAAATATAATGGCCTAAGATAACTCCTTCGGTCATCATCATATGACACTTTTCATTGCTTAAAAAAAGCCTAGTATCGATACATCTTTGCGACACCTTTTTTAAATTTTCCAATGCTGGCTCAAAGTCATCCCCATAAGGTGTGAAGTCATCCATATATACTTTGATCCCTTCATTTATTAAGTCTACAAAGATGCTGAGAATGGCCCTTTGGAATGTGGCAGGGGAATTGCATAGGCCAAAAGGTAAGAGTCGGTGGGAAAATGTCCCCCATGGACAGGTAAAAGTAGTTTTGTCTTGGTCTTGAGGGGCACTATAGATTTGATTGTACCCACTGAAGCCATCTAGGAAGGAAAAGAATTTCTTTCCTGCCAATGTATCTAATACCTGGTCAATGAAAGGAAGGGGAAAGTGGTCCTTCTGTGTTGCCTTATTAAGTTCATGGTAATCTACACATATTCTCCACTTTCCGTTCCTTTTTGGTACCACTACTAATGGAGAGACCCACTTGCTATCAGATATTGGGTAGATGAAATTAACATCCAATAGTTTTTGTAGTTCAACCTTCACAATATCTTTAAGGTGAGGGTTTAATCTTCTTTGGGGTTGGTGAATGGGTCTCGCATCTTTTTCAATATAGATGTGGTGTGTGCAAAATTGAGGATCAATTCCTTTCATATCGGGGTAATCCCATGCAAAGGTTGTTTTGTGTTTCCACAATAGTTGGACCAACTTCTCTTCTTGTTCAGCAGTCAGATTTTTGTCAATGTTTAGAGTTTTCCCAGGCTCAATTTCTAAAATCTTGCTATTGTACACAGAAGTAGTGGGTATTACTTGATCAAGAATGTCTTTCAAAGGATCTTCTTCTTCTTTATTATCAAATTCTGCCTTGATCATGTGACATTGCAAATTAGATCTGATTTGTGGTTTATTAATAAAACTATTAATGATATCATCCTCTATTTGATCTTTAAAATCAAGAGCATTTTCTATAGTTAGAGGTGATCTCAAATTTTCCATAAGATATGATACAGGTTGTTGTCTTGTTTTGATCATTGATAGACTTGGTTGGGCTGGGGGATATAAAGTTAAATTCTTGACATAGTTTCCCCTTGTTATTGTCATGTTGCCTTGTCGGCATCCAATATAAGCATCGGCAATTGCCAACCAAGGTCTACATAAGATTAACGGATTTCCATCTAGCCGGTTCTTTGGATTGATAACGAGGAAGTCAGCAAGGTATTCCCAGGAATCTACAGATACCATTACATCTTGTAGTGTACCCTCTGGTTTGACTACCGATCAGTTAACCAATTCCAATAAGGTTTTTGTTGGTTCTAGCAATGTAATGCCAAGTTTTTGACAGGTAGTAGTTGTTAGGATATTTATTGCTGCTCCCAAATCACCTAAGGCATTTGGAAATGATTGCCCTTTAATTTGCACTGTCACTATAGGATTTCCTAGGTCTTCATATTTGATAGGTGTTTCCATTCCTGATAATAAGTCAGATAAAGTACCGACTATTTGGACAGTTGGATTGGTGGTTGTTCTCCTCTTTGGCTTCTTTATGCATAATTCCTTAATGGTTTTTGCATATATAGGAATGTCTTGGATAGCTTGGAGGAGAGGGATTTTTATACACAATTTTTTTAATTCTCCCAGAAGATCAAAATTAGGATGTTCTAATGGGCGTGGTATGGTCAATCGTTCTAGGAATGGTGGAGAGGAAGTGGTTACTTGTTGTTGATCTTGTTGTTGAACTTCCTTTTCTTTCTGTAATGTTTGTTCTATGGGTAACGGATCTTCAACATGAACATCGTTGTTTCTCTCTGTTTCTACTATGCGTCCAGACCTTAATTGAAGGTCATTGCACTCCCTCAGTTCAGTTTCTAATTTTGGGGGTTCCATTATTTGGACAGACTAAACTAGCCTATTGTTTAGATTTGGGTTGGGCTGGGCTGGGAGTTGTGGTCTTTATTTGGTCCGAGGGTTTGTATAGGGAGCTGGAAGTGTAGGTTGAGAGAGAGGGATTGTTCCAACTGGCTGATTTGTAGGTATTTTCTAGTTTGACTTCCAGGCCTGACTCTGCGAAGTAGAGGGGGACCATTGTGTTGGATAGTTATTATTTTGCCAAAACGGTGGGCAAAAAGGAAAGCTAGGACAGTTATTTTGATTTGTTTGATTTGGCCAAGATGTTGTAGGGAATGGATGTTGTGACCAACTGGGGAAAGGTGGTTCATTTTTCCAC
Source organism: Pinus albicaulis (assembly GCA_034641835.2). Lineage (NCBI taxonomy): Eukaryota > Viridiplantae > Streptophyta > Pinopsida > Pinales > Pinaceae > Pinus > Pinus albicaulis. The sequence continues at coordinate 137,618 of JAXQQM020062078.1, read as the reverse complement.
ATTCCACTATATTGCTGAGAATTGTATTGAGTAGGTTGAAAAGAAGAAAATGGATCAGTTGGCATACCTGATTGTCGTGGCTGCCATTGTCGGCGTTGATTAAGCAGACATACCACTTATGATTCTTCTTCTGCCACCTTATAAACTACTTTTAAGCCAGGAAGCGAGGGAAATCCTTCTGTAGGGTGATCTTTTGTGCAAATGGCACAGAATTTGATTACATCCAATGGACATTCTTTATGACTGTGTTTCTTCCTGCATCTAGGACAGAATATCGCCAAATTTTGCTCTACTTCTGCTTGCTTCTGTTTGGCTTGCATAATATCGAACTGCGTTGTTAGAGTCCCGAGTATATCTGTCTTAAAATCTTCCAACAGGTTTCCAATATCTACATGAGTCACACCTTCATTAGAAGTCTTGTTGTCACGTTCTACTGATTTTAACCTTGTATTGCCCCTTGAACTCCTGATACACAAATCAATGATGTCAGCATAACTTTCCTAATATATATCACCTTTTCCCATAATATTCAATGTTTCAACCCATTGATCTTTCATTCCCATAATTAATGTAGTTTTCAACACACTATCATGTAAGGGTAAGGATGCATAAGGAGATCTCTGAAGATTGTATTGAAACTGTTCCACATATTCTTCCAAGGTTTCATTTGGTTTTGCTATCATTTGGAATATTTCATCTTTTAGTTCCTGAGACCTGCAATAATCTTGATACTTCTTTAAAAATGCAGCTTTCATCTAATCCCAATCAGTTATGAAACCCCCACCTAATCCCATAAACCATCGTAAGGCTGCCCATTTTAATGTTGAGGGGAATAGTTTTAGTTTTTGGGGATCGGTGGTATAATCATATCCCCTGTAAAACACATCAAATTCAAACAAAAACGCATCTGGATCTTCTGATGTTAAGCCATGAAATGTGGGAATATGTTGAAGGGGAATGGCCTTCATAGGTGCATTGACTGCAGTATCTACTATAGGATATTGCAGCGTAGAAGTTTGCTGAGGTGTATGCTGGTTCTGATTTTGGTTCTGGGCCATTTGGTCAAAAATGTGCCAATATCCTTCTGGGATCTCAAGGGAATTCCTAGGGTGACTAGGAGGAGCAGGAATGGCTTTGACAACACTTCCCTAGTCTGGAATAATAAGTATTTCTTGAGGTGTTTCAGGACCTTGATTTTGACTGAGTTTAATAGCACTTCCTTTATCTAGACTGTTTAGTGTTTGGACTATTTTGATAGGAGATTTTGGTTCTCCTGTTTCTCCTGTTTCCCCTTCTCCTTCACGGAGATTACTAGAGTTCCCTTCTTTAGGGGAAATTATGAAATGATTCTCAATTTCTTGGGAATCTTGCTCAATTCCCTCTGTTTGATTGTGTATCTCAGCAAAGGCTTCAGATGGTGACTCTGTAGCCTGAAGGGAACTAGTAGGTTGTCTAGAAATAGCTTTTCTAAATCCTACTGATGGTTGAGATTTAGTTCTTTTAATGATTTCGTCAATAAAAGTTGTCCGCCCAAGGGTCACCGGTCCCTTAGGTTTTTCAATTTTAGGAGGAATTTTATTTTGCTTAGTTGGTATATTCATTCAAGAAAACAAGCCTTCATTCCTACCCAAAGAAAGAATCTTACCTACTTCTTCTGTGAAGCAGACTATGAGCAAGTGTGTTTCTTTCCCAGTGCTTAGGTTCTTACCTTCCGTATTTAATACCCAATTCTTTGCAAGCAGAAGGAAATCAGCTGTGCATCACTCCTTTGAAATGGCATACACTCTCCTCGGCAACGACGCCAAAATGTTGAGTCATAAAAGGGTATCTTTTGAACACCTAATTAGGCTACATTAATTGTCAATCTGGGAGTGACTTTTTATTTCAAGAGTGTACTCTGTCTAAGGCTACAATTAACTAAGAGTAATGCTGTGAAGATGTAGTACAGAATTCTGAATACAAGAATAAACAGATGCTTGTAAAGAAATCTAATTACAGTAACATAAATGGAAATGCTCTGGAACCTTAATTAAATCAATATGCAAAATTTCGATTAGGGATACAGTAGCAGTAACTCCTTCCCTTAGAAATCGATGCAAGATAACCAATCTGGGAACTTGGAAGAAATAACCAGTGTCCTCTACAGTTGGTGATCTTGAAACAATCGAAATGAAATCAAGCTCGCACTACTTGCTGATAAAGACAACTGAAAGGAATTGCAAAGGCTAGAAAGGAACAGCAACTTGTAACTCCTATGCATACACAACAACCGCAACCAATCTATTTTCTAGTCTAAAGCTATGAATCAGAAATGAGCAATAAATAGAAATAGAACAGCAATATAAATTGAACAGCAATTACAGACTTAACTAATCTCAATACTTCAATCCTATCAACATCCAATACAAAGAATCGTAAACTAATAGAACAACAACCTAGGATTAAATATAGAATAGAAAAGCTTTGATAACGATGGAAAGGTAAATAAATAGTGCATACACTTCTTGCGGATGATAAAAATAGCAATGCAGTTCGTTAATGATCACAGCAGTCAATCAACTCTGCAATTGAAATAAACTTTAAACACAACTTCACACAACAGTAAGAAAATATTAAGAATACAAACAATAGGGTAATTCCACCAGAGTCGGGCCCTTAGTGCCAGTGAAATACTGTTGGGCTACTTCAGAGCTTAAGAGATGAAATGAAACACGTGTTTGATATTAATCGAACATAAAGTATTACAAAGGCTATTCTCTCAAAGCCGAGAATCAATAAACATAATATTATAGAGGAAATGTCTGAATATAAGAACTTTTTCCAACCCCCTGATCACTAAAGGACATTTCTTTATATATTAGACCTTGATGGACAAGACAAGGAATAAGATGAGTTTGAACAGTGATCCCTCAGGATCGAAGGATCCTGAGGGATTCGCTCCTCTTCATTTTGTTATCATCTTGTTTACTTTGACCGAGGCCGAGCTGTCCCCTGCCTCTTTTTAGCAATTCATTCGGATCTCCTTGTATTTGGCTGGATGTGGTTCAATGCTGATGGAGCAGTAGTTACATTGATCTCAACCTCGCCTTTGGTATAGTTGTTCACTTCGTTTAATTCCTGTGTTATCAACAAAAAGCAACCTTTAGTCATCTTTTTACAATGAACATAAACCTTTCCAATTCTATTGTAATTCTTATGATAAATTACCTTTCCAAGGCAAACAAGAGTATATCTATGGTAAAAGAATGAGTAAATACATAGTAATTTCATAAATTTTTCACTGCCCAACACTTGGTTGAGTATTAACTTGTGCTCTAACCAATTGTTCGTCCCCTCTTTTGAGTTTAAGCCTAGTAAGCATCAAAACATGCAAACAATCAACTATATCTTTGCACAAGAAAAAATGCAGAGTAAAACTCTAGCTCTGATACCAACTGATCTGAAAATGGAACTATTTGTAAATGATGTGCAAAGTATCCATTTCCATTTAATTAAGTGTGAAAAGTATTCTCCATGTCTTTCAAGTTAAACAAAGTGTTTTTGGTAATTTTTTCTGAGTTTTTGTGTGAGGAAATGTTAATTAAGTTTACTTTTTAACATATTATATCAAAAATGCATAGCAAGAGAAATTCACCATAGCATAACACAAAAAACTGATGAGGCAGTTCACTAATCCTGGGCTACATATCCCAGGTCCAAGGCTCCCAATGGGCATGTCCTTGCTCTATTAAGTTTCTCAAAATGGTTATACAGTGAAATATATGCCTAAACAGGTAAAACAAGACGTGAATTTGACTTCAGAAGATAGAAATAAGCAAAAAATGGCTTTTGTTTCACCTTAAACAATGAAGTACAACCCAATACAACTCCATCTCCTTGATGCCCCTAATACCTCTTTCCTCTTCTCTGAAGCAAAAATGGCTGTAGAACACCTCTGTTTGATTTGCAACCTATCCCAAAATCTCCAGAATGCTCAGAATAGCCAAAATTGACTAAACTTTTGTCCAAATTGGTTCAATATTGACGACGTTATGACCAAAACAAATTTATGCCCAATATCACTTGAAAACCCTACTAAATGTGGGCTAACTGCAGTTAATCGTGCTAAAACTAGCCAAAGTCCGAAAATGACAAACTATGCTCCATATATGGTGGAAACATTAAATGTTTGCATTAACTATTAAGGTGGCATTCACATGTCGATTCGGCCCAAACCGCAACATTTTATGGCTAACCTAACCTCCACATTTATTTTAAATCCATGTGATCACATATAACCAGGCTAACGGTTAATTCTAACAGTCAAAAATTTCGCTGGTGTTAAGCCCCTTGGTAGTGGGCACGGTTATATGGAACGGGGCTAGTCCTAAGAAGCTAGCCCCTTTTTCTTTTCTGCCAAAATCATTAACAAAGTTTAAAATCAGGTGGTAGTGCTTAAGGTTTAAGAAACGAATTGTAGTTGAGGTGGTTGGAGCACTCTGTTGGCCGGCGGGAGGTTTGCGGTTCAAATCCCATGGACTCCAAAAAAATTTAACCATGACCCATGGGCCACATTGAAGGCTCTGGGTCTGCCACGTGGTGGCCTTTGATTGGCCATCTCCAATGAAGTCAAACAACCAACCAATATAGTGCTTCCAAATGTCGAATTCTCATTCCCCCTTATGGAATATTCCAAGGAATATTCTCAAAATATTCCTTGGAATATTCCTTTTTTAATATTTCCAAATTCATAAGTCAAACTTGGTCAACTAATTTTAGAAGGTTACTGGAGACTTCAAACCTGCATAACTTTCACATATGACATCGGATTTGAGTCCCATTCACGGTGCCAGAATCACAGCAATGAGGCCTTTCCGATCGTTCAGATTGCAACCAATTTTGAGCAGTTCCATTTTTGAGATTTTTTTTCAAGTTGGACATGATCACCTAATCACATCAGCAACTTGCATTAAACCTTGTAGATCCATCTTGAACCTACCACTGATTTACCCACCGGCCTTGGAACAATCTCCCAAGCATTGTTTCTAACAATGGAGTCATACTCCTCCACCATGGAATCTACCCATGTGGGCTCCTGTGCTACTTCTTCAAAAGAAGATGGCTTTGTCACGATACACTTGCTCATAAGACCCATGTATCCAGTAAATCGGTCAAGTGACTATCTCTGTTTACGCTGTGATGTAGGGACTGCTACATTCTGTGCCACATCAAGCTTCAGTCTCTCAGCTTCTATGGTACACTTTCTACCTGTTTTGATGTTTGGTTCTGCAGGATTGGACTCCTCCATTCCATGAATCTCCTCCTGTGGATAATCCACATCTAGAGGCTCATCTTTGGGAACAAGAAGTTCCTCTTTTGCATGCAAGTGTAGCTTCCTCTCAATCGACAACTTCATGGCCTTCACCTCACTGAATTTTATATCCGGTCTCACCATAGTCATTCGAATGTTTGGCAAATACAGACGATAATTATGGGGTGTTTCTATGTATCTCACAAATATCCCAACTTCTGTAGTCAGCTCCGGCTTCTCCTTGGCGTCCTTTGTCACATGAATGTAAACAGATGAGCCAGAAATCTTCAAATGAGAAATATCAAGCTTCTTACCAGTAAAAGCTTCTTTAGGTGTACTCATTCCAAGTACTGTATGAGGACAATGGTTTTGCACATAAACAACAGTGTTGCATGCTTTTTCCCACAAGTACATTGGTAGGCCCTGGTTATGTAGCATAGCTCGTGCAGCACCCACAATCATTCTGTTCTTCCTCTCCATGACCCCATTCTTCTATGGGTTATGAGGTGCTATGATTTCTCTTTGAATTCCTTTTTGGTACATAAGTCTTTGAATTCATTCGAGATATATTCACCACCATTATCACTCCGTAGAGCCTTCACTTGCTTTCCCAAATACTTCTCCACCAATGCTTTAAACTTGCATAAATTTGAGAATGTTTTTCTCTTCTTCTGCAAGAAGAAGATCTTGCATCTAGGAGAATAGTCATCAAAAATAATAATATAATACCTATGTTTTGTTGTTGAAGCAACTGAGAAAGGTCCACACACGTTTGTGTGAATTCTCTCTAGGATCACCAAAGCACAATTCTCCTTCTCATGAGAGGTGGTCTTCACAAACTTACACATAGTACATCCCTTGCATTGATCGGACTATGCAAGAGTACCATTGGGAAGTCCAGTAGAGATCTGCTACAAAATATTCAAGGCGTTTTTGTATGGCTTAATTGTTAGATTAAACCTCTAAATATTAATTATCAATCCGGGAGTCGTAAACGCGAGTTGCACTGCATATTGGCTCAGCTTAATGGTCAGAGTATAAATATATTCCTTTGTAATGCTAAAATAGGTACTGGAATGAAACACACAATTGCTGGCAAATAAACAATCTTAAAAAGGGAACATACCTAACCAATTTTATTCACTGCAAATTCCATACCGCAATTAAACTGTAAGGCTATACAAAGAAATACTCAATCACATAACAGTCTCGCACTCAAAATCTACTTTTAAAATCTCCTATGTTGAAAACCTTAATCTATTAACTCCTCTCACTAACTTGAAACTAACACTTGAAACTAATAAGCAAAAATGACACATATTATAAATTCACATCTTAAACTAACTAGAACTATTCCTGAAAACAAAGTCAAGATTCCAAATTAACAAAAGACAATCCTAACTATTGCTAAAAGAAAACTACTTTGCTTCATGTAACATAACACTTAAAAGATCCTATTAAAGATTGCATTGCAAATAACCTATGATAAACCTTCTTTTAAATATTTTAATCTAATGAAAGGAACTATTCAAAAACAAACCTACTTCAAAGTCAAATCATGTAACTCAACAACTAAAAATAAATCACACTGCATTCAAATTACTCTCTCTACCTACACAATTATATCCACACTCAAACAAGAATGAATCATGTGCCATTCTTGTTGGTTAAACTTCTCGAGAGCCAATAGACCATCCACAAATAGTAAGTGGTAGAGAGTGAAGGCATCAAGAATCAAGCATCTAGTGAGAAGGCCCGTTATCATGGGACACATTGAATCTTATATTGAGGCCATCTATGATGATGAGGAGTATGAGGGGAGATAGAGCACATCATTATAGTCAGGCCATTTATAATTATAGCGGAGGAAGATTTTATGCACTATTTTATCTAACTAATCATGGAGGAGGTGAAACCAATATTCAACATGGTCATCCATAATACTTCCAAATCCACACACTCAAAGGCTTTAAGAAAATCTATCTTCATGAGACAAACATCTAGTTTATGGGTTTTATGGAGTGAATGAATTCTTGTGAAATAGCTACAACGTCATGTATCTTAGGATGTTTTAAGAAGACAAATTGTTTAACTAAGCATGAGTTGGACCATAAATTATGAGTTTCTCACATGACACAACTTAGAAGGAGTAATTCATATTTTAAGCTATTATTTCACGGTTTATGACTGAAAATGTATAATTACTGTATCTAGATAAGTTAAATTAGTGCAATCATATAACTATCTATAAGCACCAAGCCATAATAATCATCAAAACACTAACTACATCATAATGTCATGTAGCTAAAATAAGTTCAAATAATGCAAAAAAATTATGCATTCCTCACAACTCATAAGTTAGAAAGTGTGATTCATTACTTAATTCAATTTTTTATTACTATTGATTGAAAATATATAATTAGTGTAGACATAAATTAAATTAGTGCAATCACACAAATGTCCATTAGCATCAAAACACTTACTACATGATAGATGTCATGTTGCTAAAACTTAAAAAATAATAATAAAGAATAACTAAATTATATTTTTATTTGAAATTACTATTATTTTATTATTAACTATAAAGAATTAATATATAAGTCAAACATTTATACATTTAAATAAATAGGAAACAAGTTTTTAACAATGGAGATTTACTCTCACTTTAGGATATCTTAGGAAACCATGGCTTATCAATTCCACATGGCCAAAAACAAAACTCACTTCATATGAAACTTGTTCATATGACATTTTTTTTAGTTAATCAATTTAATTAAAAGAAAAGAAATGACATAAATACTTTGGAGATAAATCTAAAATTTTGATTTGTCTATACTACTATGAATATTGTAAGTAGACCTAAAATCTCTACTATCCAGGTAATAAAATACATCAAAACATGTATAAACATCAAAATAATTACCTCATAGTACACCTTAGCTTTCTAGAAGTTAAATTTAGGAGAGCATGGGAAAATGCATGAAAAACAAATAAATTTGAAGCTTATGCCCTCTACCAAGGGATTTAGTTAGTTGGGGAAAACAAGTTGACATGTCTCATTGTTTTGGGAGACTCCCTCCTTAATCAACATTATGTGAAGAGCTCTTGTCCAAGGCAGGAACACATTAGAATTTACTATGAAAAGAATTTGGAAAACAACAAGAGGGTTCTTTTAGTACATATGTGGACTTATGTGCTAATAAAGGATGTAGCCAAATCAAGCCTTGTCCTCTCCATGCTAAATGAATTGGAATTAAATAGTTTTAAAGGATTGAATTATCAATGAGTTATAGTATGAAATGTAATTTTTTTCTTTATTGGGCTACTTTTGTAATGCATATACATAAAAAACACTTTTTATTTTCGCGATTTTGGTGTGTCTCTAGAAAATCTTGTAGTTTTGTTGGATAAGAGGGATCATAAATAGTATTTGAAGATATAGGAATATATTTCTTGAGGCACAAAATTTCATTCAAATACAAACTTCTCGGTCTAGTTACCAAAAAAAATACACCTTATATCTTTATTCAGGGAATATGAACATTATAATTGGGTATGAGGGAGATTGACTTAATGTTACATTTAAAAATAATAAAATAATACTAGAAATAATAAATTAAAAAAAATAGTAATAACAAAAATAAACCAATGTTGGCCATAGATGTTAGAGGGGGAGCAACTTAATTGGTCATGGAAGTGTTGGCTCCCTGTGATTTTCTAGATTGGCAAGAACAAACATTGCAAGGGCCACATCAAAACTGCTTTGGAATACTAGGACCTAGCCTTCCTGGATTCAGAGAGGGATCGCTCTATTTAAGGTGTTTTTTGATTGATTTTTCTTTGTGCTCTTGTTTAAAATTTTAGGCTAGTTATGAAGTTCTTTGGGACTTGTTTTTTTTCGTTGTATTAAACGATAGATTGAAGGATTAATAGTGTGACTAACTGAGGAAATGTTTCAGCTGATCAAATAGAATGTGAGAAGACATAAATTCATTTGGTAATGGAGTCATAAAAGGATTTAATTGTTCATCAACTCTGCAAGGGCCTTCATAGGGAAAGCTAACTATATCAAATGGATTCTTTAGATTAGTTTGTGATATGAAACAATAAGAAGTTGTGAAGGCAACAAAGCTATAGTAAGTTAAGAATCTTCTAGCTCTACTTGAACAAGAAAATCCTTTCAAAGTAAATGTTTGGAGCAAGTCAAAGGGCATGAAAAACCATAATTCTCTTTAGACAAACTTTAATAAGAAAAATTTTTAGACAACAATCCAATAATTCAAGAACTACTTTCAGACAAAGAAAACATATAAGATAAACACTAAGAGTGGTCTAAGATCAAACAGAAAGAATTCAAATATGCTTTTGACAAACTCTTAAAAGATTCTTCAAAGCAACATTTCAAGACAGTCCAGAGGGTAGGGCATACCTTAAACCTCACTAGTTAAGACTCTAATAAGTATACCTTAAAGAAATGTCTTCAAAACAATATCTCAATTCTTACTCAAAGGAACATGGGTTCACCATAATTTCCTTGGTTTCACTCTATTGAATCATTCCCAAGACAACAAGCTAAGTATAACCAGAAGGCAATTACGAATCTTCTAATCAAACCCATGCAGAAGAAAACATGAACATAAAGAATACAAACATAAATAGGGTGCTGAAACAACAAATCCTAATCTAAAAATTCTGTTTCTTTATCAGAGAAAGATGAACATAATGCAAGACATAAGAAGAAACAATAACAATTATGGAAACTTCACCATTGATATAGCTCAAGGATCCAGTGAACATGCTTGTATTGTTGATGATCAAACCAGTTACAATACTCCAGGTACAATGTCTCTATGAAACTCAAAGCTTTCTTCAACTCAGTCTAGCATTCCTCAATTAGCTCAGCAGCAGAAATCAGTCCAAAAACCATCAAGTAACCAACATTTTCAATGAGGCTCATATGCAATATTTATATGCAAAATGAGGAGGTGCTGCTATGGTAGGGTGTATAAATGTTATTTATTGCAGAGTTAATGATCTTTGATCTTTGAGACCATGCAAGGGCCAAGGAAAAAATATCTGAAAGAGTTACTTTGAAGAATAAGTTCTGCATTAACTTCTATGTTAATTAGGTTGAAATATTTGACTTTTAAGGATTTGTAATAACTTGTGATAACTGCTGAGTTGTTTCAAAAATATATCTGACTGAGTAATAATAGTTTGATGTCTTTATGGAAAGAAACAATGCTGGTAGGTGGCAAATTTGTCTTTGGAGAAGTAATTACTCCCTTGCTGAGTAAATCGAAGTTGTATTTGGGCAATCTTCCTTGTTTTATTCATCAATATTTTGTATTAGGCTTTTAACCTTGATTTTCTTTGATATTATGCATCACTGTATTTAATCCTATGTTCTGCTTTATGACTATTTTGTCCATCTATCCTTTATCTTAAACCTTTTGACTTTTGATCTTTAAACACTGATTTAAAGGGCTAATTCTTTGTTTTATGCTTTGATCTTCAATTATCCTTTTAACCTTCTGTTCCTCATCTTCTTTATTCCTCCTATGATGGTATTTTTTTTCTGTATGTATGCAGGGTTTTCTTCATGGCAGAAGGGGTTTATAACCCATTGATGATCATGAGTAATCAAGGGGTAACTTTTATGTGAGCTCCCTTAGTTCTTTTTGTAGGAATTTACCTCTCGGATCATCATCTAGAGGCTTAATTTGTCACTTCTTGACTATGGGAGGTCACTTTTGGCCCTTATCCACCATTAAACCTACAAAAACAAACAAATAATTAACTTGAAACCTACGGGATGAGGTAACCTGTGATTTTATGGGCTTTTGGAGGGTTCAGGGGCAATTTGCAGAGGAATAGAGGTGCAAGGGACTAATATCAGAGGCAAAATCATGAAGAAAATTGAATGGCGGCCAAAACTTTGAATTTTGGCGCGCAAAGGGAAAAGCAGTTTTGCGAAAACCACTAGGGTTTTTCACGTGTATTATCGGTATTTTATGGTTTTGGGAGGAGGCAACGTGATACCATTTAGCGTTGGATGCATGTCTAAGGAAAAACCAGCCTTTTCGCATGGGTAGTGCTCATTAACCATCAGCATCGGATTCCACGTGAAATGAAATCCAGACCGTCAGATCTCAGAGGGCGAGATCGACGGTGAGGGTGGAGCTCGAGGCTGGGTTACAGTTTGGCAGAGGGGAAGTGAAGTGCAGGTGGCAGGCAGTGATTAGAGCACGGAGTTTGAGTGGAAGGTGGGGCAGGGTTAGTGACATGAGAAAGTTTGTAAGGTAGTGGGGAACGGGTTAGGAGATGGGGAAAGGGTGGTGAAATAAGGGTTGTTGGATCAGGGCCTATGATCCGAGATCTATAGTCGAGAAATGACCTGAAAGAAAATGAAGTGGCGGGGTTTTATACAAGGCATGGGGATAAGAAAATAAGAAAGGGGCAGGGTAAGTTTAAGGGATAAAGGGGTTAGAATATAGGTGGGGAAATGGTCCCATGGGGGTATAGGGGACCGTGGGTCGAAAAGGAAAGGGGGCTTAGGGGAATAACGGTAGGTTATGGTCTAGGGTCACATGAGCAAGGGCGTTGGGGCATTAAGGCCAAAAGGGGCTTAGGGCCTTTTATATGAAAAAATGTGCTTTTAACATAAAACAGGGTTTTTATGGGAATTTGAAGGGTTCCGACAGGGTTAAAAGTTAGGATAAAACAATGCAAATGGTTTTTCACATTGTTTTAAAAGTTTTTAGGAGAAAATGAAGCATGAGCAGGGATTTTGGGGGTTTTTAGAGGGGAAAGAAGAAGGATAAATGAGGGTATCAGTAGAGGGCTAAATGAGGGAATTAGACCCAAAAAATGGAGTTTCTTTGCAACAGTAGGGTAGACATTTGATGAGGCATGAAGATAGGAAGGCTTAGTTAGAAATAGTCATTTTTAGGATGATGAAGGCAATGAGGTCTCTAAAGATAGCTGATGATCAAAAAATGCTATCTTTAGGTGCTTGTAGAACATCCACAGTCATCTAGTGAAATATTTAGAATACAGGAGGATAACAGTGGCTCCAACTAGGGAGGGTAGCTCCTTTAGGAGGTGTCAAGAACCTCAAAAGATAAATCTCTGGAAGAGGTAGACCAGTGACTTGATTTTCACCTTGGCATCCCTCCTTTATCTTGATGATTTGCTTCTTTGAAGAAGTGATGTACAGTATCTAACTCATAGCATGATTAATTCTAACTCAACTTCTACCTACCCATCACACTAGTTCTAACATTTTTTCTTCCTTGAGTGCATTTGGACTAGCAACTCTTTGAAATTTTTATTTTTAAAACATAAATAAACTATCTATTCCTATCCTTATTTCTTCCAAGATTTTAGATTAAACTATTGAAATATTTTATTTTCTACCTAAACTACTTGGATACAAAGATTAAACTATTTGGAAGTCTTTATTTTCTAATCTAAAGCAGAAAATTGAAAACATAACCAAATCAGGATTTAGACAGTCTGATTTGTTATAAGCAATGATACTTTGTACAAATATAAATACAGAACTTATTTTGCAGAACTTTCAACACAAAACTTGGAATTTGGAATTTTCTTTTTATCCCTCTCTTCTTTCTTGGTTACGATTTTTAGCTTTGGAACCAGTTTCTAATCTAATATATTCTACTGATAAGCCAAGTTTAGACATTTTGGCAAATTTTCATTCACTAAAATATCAACAGAAATTTAAAACATGGTTTAAATCAGGATTAGATAGTCCAGTTAACCATGATTATGGCATTTGGAACAAGATTCATTGAATCATTTATTTGCATAAAAGTAAATCTAGAAAGACAAGGTTGTGATGTGTCCTTAATCATGCATCCTTATCTATCTATTTGGTTCTATTTTGAGCATGTGGAACCAAAATTCTTTTCATTCTCCTAATCTATTCTTTTTGACAAGTCAAGTCTGAAATAATTTTGACAATCAATGTTTCTACTAACTTATCAACATAAATTTAAAGCATGTTCAACCATGATTAGGCTAGATGACCGAACAAGGTATCATTTTGAATCAGCAGTGGCATTTAGACTTGCACACTTTCATAAGTACTGTTTTTTGGGTATGGCGCTATACCTTTTCTTTTTCTGCCCTCTTTTCTTTGTTTTCTATTTTTGTACTTATCTTTTCTCTGATCTTTTCCTTTAAACAATGTTATTTACAGTGGATAAAGCTTTAAACTTTTTATCTTAATGGAAATAATATTTGAGCATCCTGCCATTGACAAGACCTCAAAAGTATCTGTTCCATCCATTTCCTGTAAGAAAAATGCATTGTTTCCTCTAGCAGAATGGATAATATAGGGACCTTTCCACAGATTTTAAAACTTACCATGTTTTCCTTTGTCTTCTCTCCTTGAATTCCATTTGAGAACTTTTTCACCAATGTTGAAGTCATTTTCCTTTGTCCTTCTGCCAAACAGCTTGTTGATGTTGTCTTGCACTTGCTGTGTTCTGTTATAGACTTCCTCTCTTGTTTGCTGCAACTTTATAGTCTGATTTACCCTTCTTATCATGCCATTTTCTTCAGACCTTACCTCATGGATCAGCTTCATGACTGGCACTCCTAGGCTTTTTGGAAAAATTGCATCTGCTCCATAAAATAGATTATAGGGAGACATTCCAATGGGTTTCTTGCATGTTAACCTATCAGCCCATAATGCATGTACTAGCTTGTTGTGCCATGACTTTTGATTTCCTTCCAACAACTTCTTGATGATGTTTATTAGACTCTTTTTTTAGGATTATGCCAACCCATTACCTTGAGGGTAATAAGCTATGGAATGACCCAATGTAATCTGATATTTGTGGAAAAATTCCACCATCCTTTTGGATCTAAAGGCAACTACATTGTCAGTGATAATATTTCTAGGACACCTAAATCTAGACAAAATATGGTTTTCAAGGAATTTAATGATGACTAGATTAATGGCAGTTCTAGAGGGGATGGCCTCTATCCATTTTGTAAAGTACTCAGTAGTTGTGAGGATCCATTTATGCTGGGAAGATGAAGAAGGATGGATTTCCCAAATGAAATCTAGGCCCCACTATTGAAAAGGAGCTTCAACAGAGATAAGATGTAGGGGTAAGGGTAAGAGTTTTCTTTTGCCTTCAAAGATTTGACACTGGTGGTAGGCAATTACCAATTTATGAATACCTTGGAAGAGGGTGGGACAATAGTAACCAACTCTAAGGATTTTGTTTACAGTTGGCTTCCAATAGAGGTGGCCTCCACATTCCCCTTCATGAAACTCATGTTTGATTTTCTCTGCATCATTCTCAGGCAAACATTTAAGCAATAGACCACTAGAATTTTTCCAATATAACCATTTATCTATAATGTAATAATTTACAGACTTTAACATTAAAAATCTTGCCTTTATTTTAGATAAATCAAGAGGAACATTAAGATAGAAGAGCACATACAAAATATGAGCATACCAAAGTGAATTTAGCAATACTTCTTCAACAGGAGGTGCTATGCATTCTTCTTGTTCTTCTAAAACATCAATCATATTCATGTCTAAGGCTTTGAGGTTTGATTCAGCCATAAGTTTTGCAAGCCCCTATCCCTTTATCAGTTTAGTGGGTCTGATTTCCAAATCATATTTTAATATAACAACAATCCACTTACCTCTTTTGCCATCAGGATCTTGTGTCAAAATGTCTTTGACAACTGTGTGTGGGACAAATGCAATGATGTGTGAGTGGAAGATCTTTTCATTGTGGTAATCTATTTTTACACAGATAATTTTTGCCCTTGTCCTCTGTTATTTTTGTAACATCACATGAGGAAGGTCTATTGCTGTGATCACACTATTTTTTTCTTTACATTTTTGTCATCGTGTATGGGGTCTAATACTTGTCTCGATCCACCTTTTGAGGTGTTGTTATGAGTTGTCTTCCTCCAAAAGCTAAATATGTAATTTCTTTGCATCAGTATCATAGAAATATGTTTTCTCTTATTTGAAAAAAAAAAGTGTTTTGATTATTATTATGGATTGATTGCACTAATTTCAGTTATACACCAACATTAATTATAGTTTTTCAATCATAAATCATAAAATAATAATGAATTAAAATATAAATCACTCCTAACTTGTTGAAAGTAAAAAATTCATAATTTTTAATGTTAAGATATTATATATATATATATACAGATATATATATATATATATATCTATATATATAGATATATATATATATATATATATATAGATATATATATATATATATATATATATATATATATATATATATATATATATATATATATATATATATATATATATATATATATATATATATATATATATATATATCAATTCTATAATATTAAAAAATAAATTAAAATATATCTATTTCATAATATTAAAATTGAGTCCAATTACAGAAAAATGATATTAAAAAAAATATAGATTCCCTTACCAAACAAAATATTAAATCCTTCTACATTTTGCATAACCCAAATAGGATCGCACAATCACATAACAAGTAAGAGAAAGAATTTATCAATCGCACAACATAAGAGGTATCTCGGGAAAGAAACTACTCAAAACCCCGCTATCTGTATATTGTGTTAGGGTCCCGTGATTTGGACGATTGGCGAGCCAAATGACGATGTAACATCAAACCAAGCTTTGGAGCCCAAGGACCTAGCCTTCCTGGACTCAGAGAGGGCTCTCTCTATTAGATGTAAAAGATATCGGTGTTTGCTTATGGTGTTCTGATATTAGGCTAGTTATGAAGTGAGTTTTTGATTTTTTTGGGGTTTTTAAAGTTCGTGAGGGGTAAAACTGATCAAAGACATAAACTGGATAACAAGATGTAGATAAATTGGGCTATGGGGTCAAACAGGTCAAGGAAGCTATGAGGTAATGATGTAAGGCTGCTGTAGGGCCGATTTGATTCACGGTGGAAGGGATCTTCGGGCAAAATGGATTAAATGGACAACAAGCTTGTGAAAGACAAGGGATTTCAAGTGTAACTAGTTGATAGTAGACATAAACATGTTATAGCAAGCCATTAATCATGCTAAATGTAACTATGAGCTAATTAAAACATTGAAATCAAACATTTCAGCCATACATAGAGGTATAAGACCCTCTAACTTTGGGAAATGGCTATCAGACTTTGGGGAAAACAAATAAGACAAACTAACAACTCATAAACTACGCCAGAACGCCTAAACATAGTCTCTAAGTCATTGGGCACTTTGACAAACAAGCTCTCATAGTTTTAGGCAAAGGGCTAGATCGGGACTAGGCCTCCTTGGTTCAACAAGATGATCAACAAATCAGTAAAAGAGAAAGTTTTATGGACAGAACTATGGACAGATTATAGGTAGGTAGGGCACACCATACATCCTACTCAACATACATAGAACTTGTGAATAAAACTAGCAAACATTATCCTTTAGTTACTAAAGAGCAGTTAAGAATTCTTTAGCATGACTAAGGAAGAAGAAAACATCAAGCTATGAAGATTCAGGAATTTTGAGGTGCCTCCATGGGCATATCTCAAAACTAATCTCTACTAATCTATAGCAGCAAGAAGCATGTATTGTGGATGAAAACTAGAAGACAACAACAAAGCAAGAAAAACTATACCATTCTACCATGTCATGGAATCCATCAACAATCCTTCATCATTCCTCAAAAGCATCCAAGAGGCAGTCCAAAAATCATAACAGAAGTGTATTCTTCAAAGCTCATATGACCAATGTATTAATTCTTCTCTCAAGTTCAGCCTCTGATTTACAATGAGAACCATGGAATAAATAGGATTGAGGGAGGAAAACCTCATGGAGCAACTACCTATCCCATTGGCCAAGTCAAAATATCTAAACTTGTCCTTGAGGCTTTGCAAAGCCCAAGGCACAAAATATCCCATAAAATATCTAAAAAAATGCTAAAAACGGAAATTATATTGACTTTACATGATTTCCCAATGATAAAAATAGCTTAACGCACATTTGGGAAAAGCAGATTTTTGGAGTTCAAAAATTACAAAAATACTTCATATTTATGCCTGAAAAAGGTCCCCTGACTTGCTGAAGGCAAATGGCAGCCTTCCCGGTGTCGAAATGAGGCTCATGATGGCTCGTTGGAAATCTCTCTGTGTCTTCTTTCCGACGCAAGTGGAATCACCTCAATCTGATCTCTGAAAGTCCCTCAAAACTGTACCTGTGTGCAAAAACCCAGAAAATAGCAGGCTGCTGATATGGCTGGCAGAATGTGCAAAAAGAGGGTGTTTTTCGCCAATTGGAGGGGGAGAATGATCTTCAAATGCCCTGAAAATCGCTGGAGACATGCTCATGGAATTATGGCATCCATCGGTATCATTCTCTTCCCTTGATGACTCATCAAACTGAAATGGCGAATTTATGAGTTTTTGGCCAAAAACCCAAAAATACCAAAAAAAAAAAAGTTGCCGAAACATGCCCAAAATTGGCATGCATGACCCTCAAGGGTCCATAGAAACATGCTCCGAAGATGAGGCCAAAATATCAAGGGCTGATATGCTTTTTGCTTCCTTCCGTGCTAGGCGCTTCCCCTTTAATCTCTTCAGCTTTTCTTGTGCTGCCTTTAGTTTGTGCCGGGCAAACTGATTTAGCTTTTGGAAGTGGTGTGTCCTCTTCTCTGCAGCTCAAGATCCCTATTTTCCTTCTCAAGCTTCATTTCCAAATGCTGGTTAGCTCTCTCAAGCCATGCTTCCTTGTTTTCCTCGATTTCCTGCTCAAAGAGGGCAGTGAGAGGAAAAGCTTCGAAATGAGCTTGTTCTTCTGCTCTCTGTTTTTCCAAGGCTCTTCTAAGCCCGATGGTTCTAGGCCTCTTCCGCCTAGGCTGGTCTTCCTCCTCTTCATCATCAAACTCGCCAAAAAGCTCTTCAATTCTTACTTGCGCCTTTTCTGCCTCTTTCTTATACTTGATCGCCCTTGCCTCATGGATAGCTGCATGAAACTTCATTTGTTTGTTTTCAACCTCCAAGAAATGGTTGAAATTCCTCGCCCTTTGAATATCTTCTTGTAACACCTCCATTTGCCCCTCTTTGTGAATGAGGAGGTTTTCAAGGATGCGGGCCTCGTTATCACTGTCATCGCTTGGGATAGGGATGACAGCTGATTTACCTCCATGCTTGGTACTTTCTCCAACTATGCTTTTGCCTTTGAAGGCTAATCTGGCGCTTTTTCTCCTTGGCAAGCTAGAAGTTGTCCTTTTGGGAAATTTCCTCTTTTTAGGAACAGTTTTGGTCACTGTCAAGGTGGCAGCTTCAGCTTGCTGTCCCTCCTCAACATCATGTCCAGTTTGTGGCTCAAAAGGTGCTTCAATTGTCTGCCCAACTTGCTGCTCCTCAACTGATGTTTGCTGCTGTCCTTCTTCCTGTACCTGCTGTTGTTCATCAACATGTAGCTGCTGCTGTTCTTCAAACTCTAGTTGCTGCTGTCCACTACCTTCTAGCTGCTGTCCCTCTTCCTGTACCTGTTGTTGTTCATCAACCTCCAACTGCTGCTGTTCATTGCCTTCTTTTTCTCCCTGTGGTTCACTGCCTTCTCCTTCTCGTTGTAGGCTTGGCTGCCCAGTAGTCATTTTGAGTTTTTTAGGCGTAGGCCTACTAGACAGAGTCACTGGGCGATGGACAGGCTGAGCAGGAGACACATGAACAGGAGGGACAGTGGCAAAGTCTGAATGGCTAATGAATGAATCCCATGAAACCCCTTTTTTCTCCAGCTGGTGTAAGAAGATAATCTTGATCAAGGAATGATGAAAGAGAGAAGGGATTTGCTGAGGTGGAGCCTTCTTTTGGACAGTAGCTGCCATTTTCTCTATGCTTTTGGACAAAAGTACGGAAGGTTTAGTTGCCTGCTTCTGGTAAAATGCATCAACAAGCGGACATGGTAGGCATAAATTTGATTAAACCTCCCTTCACAAGTGAAATATCTCATTATGGCTTTCATCAGCGGAGCATAACTGTCAAGAAGATAGGAAAAAGGGAAAATAGCAGTGATGGTTTCCCTATGTTCAGGCTTGATGAAAGGTTTATAATCCTCTAGATCAAGATGTGCTTGTTTAAACCACTTTTCACCATGATACGGGATCTTGGTAGCTTTGGATACATACCTTGGGGATATTTTGAAATCAAGACCCGCCAACTGGAAGTGTTTGTCCTTGAATCTCAAAGCGCACAAATGTGTAAGTGGCGAAAAACTCTTGACTTCTTCTATTCTCTGGCAGAAATCAAGACAACCTACTTCATGGAAATTGAAAAGCACTGATGGGTGAGAATTGATTTCTTCTATGGAGATAGGCTCATATCTCTTATGTGGACCGCTCCTGTGATCTTGCTTTGGAGGCATTCTGACTTGAACAAGCTTTGGAAGAGGCAAACTACCTTTACTGTATGAAAAATGCTCTGCTGGATTGAAACTGGCCATTATATTGTTTGGACAAACATAGACACTGTGGTTTGAATAAAATGCAACAATGTTTCTTTGAATAAACTCCTCTGCACTCCTTAAAAACAACCCTTCAACTCGGGATGCACTTTAGCCATGTAAAATTCTCAATAGGACACCTTCAATAAAGATGAGACAATATGCTGTATAAATTTCCTGTATGTAGTGTTAAGCAATCATTCCTCCTGGTGAGTTTGTTAGAGGTCAACCAACCCTTGCATTTGCATCTCTAAGACCAATCTTCAATATTAAAACCCTGCTCTTTAGAAATGGTCTTCCTCTTAAAAAATATCACAATCAACAGCTCTTCAAAATGATACAATGTAGTGAAAAGAAAAACAGACCTAGGTTGGGTGTAAAAACAGTGCACAGTGGTTTAGGAAACACACTCTTTGCTTGTGAGTTTAAGAGATCCACCAACACATCTATACCTCTGTCTCCAATATTAAATTCAATCACCAACAACTCTGCCCTTTAGAAAATGGCCCCTTTCACTTGTGAAGTTTAAGAAATCAAACACCACTTTTTTACCTCTGCCTTCAATGTTAAAATTCAACCATCAACAACCTTTGCCCTTCAATGTGCTGTTCACCTTTGGAAATTCTCTGTCAACAAATCTTCAAAATGATACAATATAGTGCAAGGAAAAAGAAGACCTAGGTTAGGTGTAAAATCAATGCACAGTGCTTTAGGAAAACCACCTCTTTACTTGTGAATTTCAAAGGTCAATACTACACCTGTACCTCTGTCTCAATGTTAAATGCAATCACCAACAACTCTGCCCTTTAGAAAGTGGCTCTGCACCTTTGGAAAAACTCTGTTCAACAAATTTACAGTAGGGACAATACAGTGAAAGGGAGGCAGTCTGCTAAAGTGTGTTGTGAGAAAATGCCAATAATCACTCTGTTCTTAGAATCTTTGATGTCATCCCATACACAAAAACTCCTTGTTCAAGGAGGCTTTCAAACATTTAACAATTCTGTCCTGTATAGGTGTGCCCTCTTTGCACTGTTTGCATATCAAGCAAATCACCACACATATGCTAAGAATGTCAATACACAGGTTTGGGGTGATAATGACATAGTTTTCCTCTAATCAAAACACAAATCTTTACAAGACAACCTCTTCTCTTTGATTGTTTTGAAAACGACTGCCTTTAATCTCAAAAACAAGGATCTCTGTAGGTGTTTGTTTAAAAAACTCAGTCAGGTTTTTATCATATTCCAACACCTCTTACTGTATGGAAAACACTGTTCTTAGCTATAATGACAAGGCCAGAAGTTTTAAGCCTTCTTGTCACTTAGCAAAACCTTGAAATCAATGGGGGAATACATAAAAATACCTTGAATTTTGATGAACACCCGCTTTGATAGCTGAAGTAACGCTGGGAACCTTTGACACTTGCGCGACACCCTTTGAAGAAAACACGTCGCGCAAAGATAGTCTGTCGGGTCGGCCTGTCGGGTGGTCGGGCGGCCTGTACAGGCGCGTCGCGCCGATGTACAGGCGCGTCGCGCCAACAAAGGAGACTGTGTAAAATTCTCGCCAGGCGCGTCGCGCAAAAACCCAGGCGCGTCGCTCGGCTTCAAATGATGCCAAACTCCTGAACTTTCGGCCAGATCTTCCTTGTTTGAGGCTATGGAGGCGTGGGCTCGTCTTCAGTTTTTGAAAATGAAATCTTTACACTCACACTTACTCTTTGATGTTATGTTACAACAAATCTCCAATGGTCATTTAAACTTTTGGAAGTAACATTGATTTTTAACTTTGTTTTGTGTTTAAACTTTGGGCTTGTCATTTGAATATATACACCCAAACATTGATTCTGACCCCGACCTTTAAACCTAAACAACTCAACAAATTCTTCATCACCTCTGCCACTGCGTTATAAAACTGCCAATGAAATACCTGAACATCGCTTTTTTCTTTGAAGGACAGGGCTGGTTTTGTAAATCTGTCTTTGCAGTCTTTGGCCTTTTGACAGCTTCTCCAATCTTTAAATACAACAGGTGCCAAGTTTACTGATATAACTTGGATTTGGTTATGATTTCTCAATTTCAAAAAAGGCGCCCCCCCTTTTTTTAAAATAATCCCTGCCTGAAGGTACATTACTCATGACATATCTGTCTCTTTTGAAATGATGAAAAAGATGCATTTATTCCAAACTCCAAAACTGGCAATCTATCAAACCACTTCTTTGTCTATTTATGACATTGTACACCTATTTACCAAGTCCTTCTTGGGGGCCAAACTTGAATAACCTCCCACTGTTTGTGAGGTATTTCTGAAAGGATAAACTGGTGTAGCAGGAACAACAGGGTTCTTT
Source organism: Pinus albicaulis (assembly GCA_034641835.2). Classification (NCBI taxonomy): domain Eukaryota; kingdom Viridiplantae; phylum Streptophyta; class Pinopsida; order Pinales; family Pinaceae; genus Pinus; species Pinus albicaulis. Next base: position 115,488 of record JAXQQM020062078.1, on the reverse strand, counting down.
GAAACCTAGTTATTGTTTGACTTTGACCAGGGTATTTTGACTTTTTGTAATAGAACCATTTGCAAAGGTCAACTTTGTCCACTGTTTTACCTTCTTAGTGACAATCTAGGGAAAATCAATCAGAATGTATTTTAAAGAGCACTTTGACAAACCTTGGCTACTGTTTTGTCATTTAACAGGAGATGGCCTGTGTTCTTCCAATGTATTTGATAATCGCTGCTTTCAGGTGATTTATAAGTTTTCTCCCTGGACTGTAAATGCCCTCTTGTGGTTGCATGATTTCACACTATACTTCTCTGTTTTACTCAAAAAGAGATCCTTTAAACTTAATGGCAGGTGACAATGGGGTACTTTTTTAACCCTTTTTTAAAGCAACTGCTCCTTGTGGTATCAATGCATGCATATGTTCAATGTTGTCTCCCTTCCACTTCAGGTACAGTCTGACAGACAGCTCTTTTGAATAGGAGCACCAATACCTTTGCATCATAAGCACTATCATTTACCTGTGCAATGACCTTTATTCAATTTCTTTGTGTCCTTTCTCTACACTTTTTAGACCCATCAGTTTTCAACAACCTGCAATGGATTTGGCCATATGCTCATATATGGAGGAGGCTCTTCATCAGGTAAGGTATCTAAAGGTGTTTTGACAATTCTGTTTGACACAGCTTTTCTCAGGATGTGATGGTAAGTAAACCACTTGAAAAACATCAATCTTAGTATCTTTACTTGCAAGCATCATTGTATTTCAGCAGAAACCCTAGCCAAAGTGACACTGTTTCTCTGTACTGCTCTAAGGGTGACTAAAATATCATCATGTGTTTTGGTCATCTCATGACAAACCATTTGAAGGATAATCTCTGTAATTATGGAGGTCAGTGTCTTTTGAGAAAACAAGAACTTTCCTTCTGCCTGGGTAATGGCATTTGTTGTCAGCATCTGTTCTATTTGATCTTGTGGATAAGCAGGGTACTTATGATTGTAATTTTCACCAATGACATGCCTTTCTTCATTTCAACAATTCACATGATTTGAAAGCTTCAGATGACCTCCTTTATCAGACCAGACTCTTTTTCCTAGCATATTCCAAACTCTGTTCCTGTTATGACCATCATTCACATTCATAAAACCTGGAGTCCCTGTTTCATTTGTTTCAGTTCAAGTCAAACATGGACTTTTGCAATCTTCTAAGTCAATACTGGCCCGCACCCTCTGCTTATGGATGAAGGAGGCGCCCTAACCCTCTGCTTGTAAATGAAGGAGGTTCTGGGCCTTGACAATTTACCAGTTTGCTGAGACAGTGGTGACCCTTTCTTACTATGATTTTCATGCTGGAAAGAGCTGTAGGTCCTGATGAGTGACTTTTGTTTTGCAGCTTCATCTTAGGCTCATAATACATTTAGAAGCAGTTGTTCCTCTAACTGTAGATCAAGCATTTAATCCTGAGGTGAAGTTATATTTCCTGCTTTTGTAGAAACCATAGGACACTGTGAAAAACCTAATAGTCAGCTTGAGATTGGGCTTTATGCAGTGCTGAGATCTAGGGGATATGAGTGGCGCGACTTAGGGCTGCTTGTCAAATTATTTTGCAAAGTAAGAGGTCAGTCATGGTAGGTCTATTGCAGATGGAGGCTTTTTGGCTTTGTGATGATTGCCAAGGGTGAAATGTCTTAAAGCGCCACTTCCTAACATAGGGGAGACTCCTGAAACAGATGTGGATTTTCCTTTTAAAGCTGATGGTCAGACCAATAAGGCTGAAGCTAGATAGGATTGTGATAATGAGGTTTTGATTTCGACATGGGCGAACTGAAAAGGTAGAAAGGCGAAAAAAGTTTTAGGAGGGTTTTCTGGATGACATATTGACATGAGGAAATCAGTTTCTAGAAAACTCAACTGTAGATATAGTCATCACTAACATGTAAAAAAATATTGATGGCTAACGGTGGCTCCATTTGGGGAGAAGCGACTCTCATCAGGAGGTGTCCGAATTCAGATTTTTGGCTTATGAAGACCGATTGCCTTATCCATTGAGCGCAAATTTACACCTTCTCTTGATGTTATTTACGAAAAATGACATGGTTAACATCAATGATACTTCTACCTACCCCCTTTATCTTTCCTAACATTTTTTTCTTCTCTTTGGTAGCATTTGAACTAGCGACCTTTTAATGATACATATTTTTTCTTTTTGCAAAAATGAACCTATCTATTTCTACTCTTATATCATCTCGGGAGTTCGGATGAAGGCTGATGAACTCCTTCATTTCTCTACCTAAAACTAGATCGTATTTGTCAAGATTAAGCGAGTTTGTGATTTACATTTCTCTAATCTACAACATGAAATTTAAAAATGATCACCGTCGAGTTAGCGATGCGGTTGTCATGCATTTGCGGCATAAAAGACAATGCACACAAAATGTTATTCTGCAATAAAAGGAAACTAGACAAACGGGAGCTAAGATGTACAATGTGTTTTTCATCTCGCTTCTCTCTTTTGGATTACATTTTAGGCATGTGAGACAGAATCTCTCCCTAATCTAAGCTACGCAGTAAGTCAATCTTTAATGTTGACTATCTTGGCACTCACCTAACTTATCCCGACCAAATAAATTTAAACATGCTCGGCTATGATTAGGCTAGATAGATGAACAAGACATTGGAGCACTAGTAGCGACATTTACTGGCTTGCTAAAACACTACGAAAAAAAGCTATTTTTTTGGAACATGGGGCCTTTGTTCTATCTTCACTTGCCCTCTTTTACATTTTACTATTTTTTGACTTTCCTATCTTTTAGTGTTTTTTGATTTATCTTTTTTCAATATTTCAACTTGATAGTATATCATTGGTAGAAAGTGTTTCAAACTCAAAAATCTTGGAAATGACGGAATTTCGACGCATCTTATCCTCGTAAGGATCTCCTCCACCCTTGGCCTCACTTAACTCTTGAAGAAAAGAAAAATTTGAAATTTTCTCTCTACAACATAACATAGGGATTCATGCGAGAATCTCACAAAACGATCACGGTATCCTCCCTTTGTACCTCTACGAATATACGATTTCACTCCTTTCCCTTCTTGTATGCTTTCTTTAGGTAATGTATGTACTCTTGGTAATTCTTGAAATAGATAGTGACATCATCCAAGGTATGCAAAAACACGAAATTTAAGAAAGCATTATGGCCTTTACGAGCAGTTTTTGATATTGGGTGGTTTTGTTTGAACTTGAAATCGGATCTGCCTCCATAGAGCGGAAAAAATCTTTAAGTTGTCTACTTTGCAAAGAATCTTATGATTATGACCTGAAACATGATCTTGCAAGAACACATGATTAAAAGCACTTTTAATTGGTGAATCGCATGATCTTGGGTGAAAAAACATGATTTTTGTTATATGGAGATGCGGTGATTATTTCTAAAATCAAAGCGGATTCTATGGCCACTAGTTTTCTCCTTGATCATTTGTTTTGTCTCGGTTGTTGTGTTTGCTTTTGTTAAAGTTTTTTTTTTTGAGGGAAAGGTAGTGATACAATGTTTTCCCTTGTTTTTACGTAGAAATTAGTATTTTGCATGAGATTCTGATTTTAGCATTTCTAAGTTCTTCATGAAAAGACAAAATATGGTATTTCGATAGTTCGGGTATCTTTAAGGATTATAAGCTGTCTGTCTTGCTCATAAGAAGTTCATACGGCATTTTCTCAGATGTTGAGCTAGGTTATGGTCAAAATTTTATTTGCGTAGGGGAGAGGTCACATGATGGTAAATCTTTGAAGTATGGTGAAACATTAAACTCCCTTTCTCTAGGGTCCCAAATAGGTTTATGATGTGTAGGTCTTCTAAAGCTTTTACCGGAGAGAATTTCCACAAGTTACGTTGCTGGTGTTTGACTAAAGCTAGAGCAATTTGCTTGATAGTACATGAGGGTTGTGCTTCTTGCTCTAATCCCTGCTGGAGAGAAACTTACTTTTCCTCAAGACACGGCTGTTCATGATCATGGTAGTTTTGAGTGTCCGGTTCATCATAAGGCACCGAGACAAGCTGATGTGGTGGATCCAAGCCTATATTGGTTTCTTTTGACTCTCCCTCCATGTTTACATCCATATGCATAATGAAAAGAGTTTAAGTCGGAACACAAAGAGCACATTGGAATGTTATAAAACATCTTGTGCCTAATCATGTATTTCATGTGTGATTCGCGGTAGAGTATCCTGGTCGACCAAACACGGGAATGGTGGCATATGACATGTCGATTGGATATTCCTTGAAGTTTGGCTCCCCAAGATGCGGATGAAGCATCCCGTACTTGGGAGGAATGTCGCGCTCTACTATATCCATGATTAGATGTTTAGCGGGTATTTGGGCAGGACTAAAACAAGAGTCTTTGATCAAGCCAGGAGCATTGGAGATATTGCTTGAATCAAATGAATACAAGTCTTTATGAAGCCTTGTGATTTCCAAGCCCTAATCTTTCCATTACTAACTTGACATAAGATTATGCGAGGGCGCGAGGTCTAGCATGGCATTGTGGAGGATTTGGTCGTGGATGTTTAATTTAATGTAAAATGGAAGAGTAACTCCCTCTTGGAGATTTTCCCTCTACCTTTGGACCAAAAAATACTTCGGGAATGTCATCGATGAGATTAACGGTGTTCGCATCATTCTTTAGATTTAAGACTTTTTAGTACTTGGGATTTATAGAGTTTTGAAGCGATGAGTTCGATAAGAGGCATGGTGATTTTGATCTTAGCGATTTCGCCTTCAAAGCTAAAGGCACTTGAAGTTTAGATATGTTTGTTTGACTTTTCGGCTAAGACCTTGTACATGTTCGGGGTTTGTTTACCTTGTTTAGGGGTTTTGTTTGCCATAGTTGTTTTGGTGATCTTTGTAGAAGTATCGGGAGTATACGAGAGAGGACTAGCGCAGGTAGCTTTAGCTTGGCTTTGGTCGGTCTTCTCAACCTTGATTTTGTCATTGCCCTCTTACTTTCTTGTGAGGATGGTATTTGGAGCTTTAGCGATACTCGAGTTACCTTTCTTGACATTATCTTGGTTTCTTTTGCTTAAAAAGGTCATATTTCACAGCAGGCTTCTACGATAGCATTTTGGCTCTATGGCGGGGTCATCGGGGTCTTCATAATTGGTCTCATCTTGATCGGAAAATAACGCTTGTTCTTCTTCGGTGAGTACACCTCACTCTCATTGTCGAACCCTATGAGGTTTAAATGATGTTCATCGAAGGTTAGAGTCCCTATCATCTTCTTCCACATAGTTTTCATTGAATGGTGGCCTTTGATATGTTGGTCATTATCCCTTGGTACATTTTGGAAATTTGCTCCTCTAAAGTTTTGGTTTCGGTTTCGATTGGAGGGTTTGAGTGGTTGTCCCCTAACGAGGCTTTTCATTGATCTTTTCCCATTTTAGCCATGGATTTGACTAAGTCATCTGTTACGGGATCTGGGGAAGGTGATGAAGTGGGGCCTCATCTCTATATGTGACTTTTCTTTACGATCTAGTTCTAGCTCTTTTTTCGGCTAAGTTGGCATCTTCTTTTATGGCTATTTGTTGCATTTCCTCCAGGTAGGGGGATCCTTATCTCTCGGATGATATGTCATGTCCGGATCAAAACCCTCGAAATTTCGCGAGAGGCTAAACCAAGTGGGGGTTTGGAAATGAGGTGGTAGGGAGTTATATGCAACATTGAATCTAGTGCGGTAAGCTTGGACACTTTCCCCATTTTCCCTTTTAGGTTGTTGTATTCGACGAATTTGGAATGGGGTTTCTTGATTTCCCACCTATTTAAAAAAGAAAACTTGATGTGGTTCGGGATATCATGAATCTTTGTTTGGAGCTAAGCTTTTGAACAATGCTTTGGGTTCACCACGAAGACTTTAGGCGAATATTCTCATTTTGACGAGTCTCGTCTTGTACCTACAGAGTATTCATAAGCATCGGTCATCTACTTATATCTTTGACGGGGTATGGTGGTCTCTTCTCCGGTAAGTGTGGGATTTTGTCTTGATATTTGTTTGGGAGAGGAACGAGCGGTGGCCAACACCGAGTGCGTACGGTGCCATATTTGGAGCTAATGGATGATGTGCAAGATGAGGACTAGTAGGCTGAAATGGAGTGGTTTGAACGGTGGTGGTTTGACCGGTGTGAGCGAGGATGAACTTGGACTGGTGATGCGGTTTTGAGCAGGATACGGGATGATAGGAGGCAAGCGATGAGAAGGCACGGAAATCGAAGGAATGGTGGGTGAAGTTTCTCTAATAGTACTTTGTGGTGGATGCAGGGGTCGAAGATCATCGAAAGTTTATCTTCTTATGATTTATGCAGGAAGAGTTTGTGATGACTCTAATTCAAAAGGTGAATCTAGTAGGATAGTGCGATGTTTAGGTACGAATCTTGTTCTCCTACGGAGTGAATCTACCGAAGCTAGATGATCGGTTTCGAGCTTGCCACGAGAATCTTCTACGGGTCATCTACTATGATAGGGGGATTTGGATGCGGATGAGCTCTGGTATTGATTCTTCGTGAAGCCGGATTTAGATCCCGGGATTTAAAAATGGTATTGGTGAATGTTTTGGATGAATGGTTTTTCTAAAAGTTTTACTAAGGTGAAGGATGGTCAGAAAGTAAAGGGATGGATTAGTGGAGTCGCCGAATTGAAAAATGGGTTGTTCTTATGAGAATAGCTATGGTCCACCAACAATAACTATTACGAGAATGTTTTGGATTTTAAGGTTTATGTGCGACCTATGGTTTGTTAAAGTATCCTAGACTTGTTTCAACACTTTGCTAGGGTGATGAGAACAAAAAGAGTTTACTCTAAAAAATAGTTTATGGACTGCTTGCTTGTTTATGGTACCTAAAGGACCAAAGAGTCTATAAGAGTTTGCTGGACTATTATGTACTCGGTGTCACCATCCTCTAGCTATGTTAGTGAGTGATGGGAAAGGGTCTATCGGATAGTAGCCTAGAGTTTGGTGAAATAGTAAGGCTTACTAGAAGTTAGTGGAGTCGCCGAATTGGAAAATCGGTTGTTTTTTTGAGATATACTTGTATGGTCCACACGGTAATGTCAAAACGATACGGAAGGAGTATTTTTTTGGGTTTTTTGAGTTTTATGTAGTTCTGAGGTTTGGAAGGTTTCACATAATTGACTCATCATTTTGCTAGGATGGTGAGACAACTTGATTCTGCTCTTCTAAGTTTGGTAGAAGTTTTTTTGAGAGTTCACTAAAGGGATACCTAGGATGTTTTGACTCAAGGTCCAAGTGATCGCCATTATGTTAGAGGAAAATTTTGTGGGATAAGTCAATCAAACGTTATTCTTAAAAATAAGGGACTTCTAGAGTTCTAAGGTGTCCTTAGATTGTCACTAACTCAAGGTCCCACCGTGATCGCCATTATGTTAGTGACGGTGGGATAGGCTCGACCAACCTGTACTCGAAGTCTGCGAATGAAACTAAGTTTGTTTAATGCAGTGCAAGTGATCGCCATTATGTTAGGGTGGCGATGAGGTGGATGCATCGAGATGGTATTCACAAATTTAGTAAGGTAGTAGAGCCTACGGAAGTATGGTGGAGTCGCCAGGGTGGATTTTTAGTTGTTTTGAGGTATATTTGTATGGTCCCACCACCCGATACTATCGAAAACCAATCTAAAGGAATTTTTGTGGTTTTTTCGAGTTTGTAATGTTTGACCTAGGATGTAAGAGTGTTATAAACCCTGATTCTGAAAATGCTTTGCTAAGATGGTGAAACGAGAGAGTTTACACTAAATGATTCTGAGGTGATGGTGCGAGTTTGGAATTGAAGGACTAAAGAGCGTATAAAAGTTTTTCTAGGCTGTTATGTGCTCAGTAAGTCCCACCAAGTGATCACCATTATGTTAGTGTGGCGATGAGGTGGCAAATCGAGATAGTATTCTAAAATTTAGCAAGGTAGTAAGGCCTACTAGAGGCTGAGTGGAGTCGCTTGTGGATTTTTAGTTGTTTTGAGGTATATGTGTATGGTCTACCAATACTTACAAAAACCAATCTAAGGGAGTTTTTTGGGGTTTTTAAAGGTTTTATGTAGTTAGGGGTTTGGAAGGAAGTTTCCTATAAGCAAACAAACTTTTAGGATGGTGAGACAACAAATTCTACTCTTCTAAGTTTGTGAGATTTTGAGAGTTCTAAGAGGATACCTAGAATGTTTTGACTCAAGGTCCACGGTGATCGCCATTATGTTAGGGTCCGAAGTGATTTGGCCGATTGGCGAGAGCCAAATGACGATGTAACATCAAACCAAGCTTTGGAGCCCAAGGACCTAGCCTTCCTAGACTCGAAGGGCTCTCTCTATTAGATGTAAAAGATATCGGTGTTTGCTTATGGTGTTACGATATTAGGCTAGTTATGAAGTGAGTTTTGATTTTTTTGGGGTTTTTAAAGTTCGTGAGGGATAAAACTGATCGAAGACATAAGTATTTGGATAACAATATGTAGATAAATTGAGGTATAGGGTCAAACGGGTCAAGGAAGCTATGAGGTGATGATGTAAGGGCTGGCACATGGGGCCGATTTGATTCACGGTGGAAAGGATCTTCGGGCAAAATGGATTAAATGGACAACGAGCTTGTGAAAGACAAGGGATTTCAAGTGTAACTAGTTGATAGTAGACATAACATGTTATAGCAAGCCATTAATCATGCTAAATGTAACTATGAGCTAATTAAAACATTGAAATCAAACATTTCGACCATACATGAAGGTATAAGACCCTCTAACTTTGGGAAATGGCTATCGAGACTTTGGGGAAAACAAATAAGACAAACTAACAACTCATAAACTGCGCCGGAAGCCGCACAAGCATAGTCTGAAAGTCATTGGGCACTTTAGGCAAACAAGCTCTGTAGTTTTTTTAGGCAAAGGGCTAGATCGGGACTAGGCCTCCTTGGTTCAACAAGATGATCAACAAATCGATAAAAAGAGAAAGTTTTATGGACCGGAACTATGGACGGATTATGAGTAGGTAGGGCACACCATACATCCTACTCAACATACATAGAACTTGTGAATAAAACTAGCAAACATTATCCTTTAGTTACTAAAGAGCGATTAAAGAATTCTTTAGCATGACTAAGGAAGAAGAAAACATCAAGCTATGAAGATTCGGGAATTTTGAGGTGCCTCCATGGGCATATCTCAAAACTAATCTCTACTAATCTATAGCAGCAAGAAGCATGTATTGTGGATGAAAACTAGAAGACAACAACAAAGCAAGAAAAACTATACCATTCTACCATGTCATGGAATCATATTAATCCTTCATCATTCCTCGAAAGCATCCAGGCGGTCAAAAATCATAACGGAAGTGTGTTCTTCAAAGCTCATATGACCAATGTATTAATTCTTCTCTCAAGTTCAGCCTGCGATTTACAATGAGAACCATGTGGAATAAATAGGATTGAGGGGAGGAAAACCTCATGGAGCAACTACTGTCCATTGGCCAAGTCAAAATATCTAAACTTGTCCTTGAGGCTTTGCAAAGCCCAAGGCACAAAATATCCCATAAAATATCTAAAAAAATGCTAAAAACGGAAATTATATTGACTTTACATGATTCCCAATGATAAAAATAGCTTAACGCACATTTGGGAAAAACTGATTTTTGGAGTTCAAAAATTACAAAAATACTTCCATATTTATGCACAGAAAAAGGTCCCCTGACTTGCTGAAGGCAAATGGCAGCCTTCACGGTGTCGGGAAATGAGGCTCATGATGGCTCGTTTGGAAATCTCTTAATGTCTTCTTTCCGACGCAAGTGGAATACCTCAATGCGATCTCACCGAAAGTCCCTCAAAAGCTGACACTGTGTGCAAAAACCCGAGAGAAAATAGCAGAGTACAACGTATAGGCGTTTGTGAGAATGTCTGAAAAGAGGTGTTTTTCGCCAATTGGAGGAGAATGATCTTCAAATGCCCTGAAAATCGCTGGAGACATGCTCATGGAATTATGGCATCCATCGGTATCATTCTCTTCCCTTGATGACTCATCAAACTGAAATGGCGAATTTATGGGTTTTAGCCAAAAACCCGAAATACCAAAAAAAAAAAAAGTTAGAAACATGCCCAAAGAATTGGCATGCATGACCTTTCAGGGTCCATAGAAACATGCTCGAAGATGAGGCCAAAATATCAAGGGCTGATATGCTTTTTGCTTCCTTCCGTGCTGGCGCTTCCCCTTTAATCTCTTGACACTATTTGTCTTTAACGCGCTGGTTGTGCGGGCGAGGCGGATTTAGCTTTGGAAGTGGTGTGTCCTCTTCTCTGTAGCTCAAGATCCCTATTTTCCTTCTCAGCTTCATTTCCAAATGCGGTTGGCTCTCTCAAGCCATGCTTCCTTGTTTTCCTCGATTTCTGCTCGAAAGAGGCAGGTGAGAGGAAAAGCTTCGAAATGAGCTTGTTCTTGCTCTCTGTTTTTCAAAGGCTCTTAAGCCCACGATGGGTTCTAGGCCTCTTCGCCTAATTTGGTCTTCCTCCTCTTCATCATCAAACTTCCGCCAGCTCTTCAATTCTTACTTGCTGCTTCTGCTCCTCTTTCTTATACTTGATCGCCCTTGCCTCATGGATAATTGCATGAAACTCATTTGTTTGTTTTCAACCTCCAAAGAAATGGTTGAAATTCCTCGCCTTTGAATATCTTCTTGTAACACCTCCATTTGCCCCTCTTTGTGAATGAGGAGGTTTTCAGGGGATGCAGACCTCGTTATCAACGTCATCGCTTGGGATAGGGATGACGACTGATTCTCCATGTAGTACTTTCTCCCAACTATGCTTTTGCCTTTGAAGGCTAATCGCGCTTTCTCCTTGACGAGCTAGAAGTTGTCCTTTTGGGAAATTTCCTCTTTTTAGGAGCTGGAGTTTGGTCCTTGTCGAGGTGGCGACGACTGGCATCCCTCCTCAACATCATGTCAGTTTGTGGCTCAAAAGGTGCTTCAATTGTACGCCTTTTTGCTCCTCAGGCGATGTTTGCTTTCTTTGTCCTTCTTCCTGTGCACAGCATTTGTTCCTTGACATGTGGCCCCTGCTTCTTTGTTCTTCAAACTCTAGTTGCTGCTGTCCACTACCTTCAAACTGCTGTCCCTCTTCCTGGCTTTTTGTTGTTGTTCATCAACCTCCAAGCTATTTCTTGTTCATTGCCTTCTTTTTCTCCTGTGGTTCCGCACCTTCTCCTTCGTTGTAGGCAACATGATTAGTCATTTTGAGTTTTTAGGCGTAGGCCTATGACAAGTGCGGCGATGGACGGTGACAGAACACATGAACGAGAGGGACGGTGGCAAAGTACGAATGGCTAATGAATGAATCCCCGCAAACCCCTTTTTCTCCGAATTTGGTGTAAGAAGATAATCTTGATCGAGGAATGATGAAAGAGAAGGGATTTAACTGAGGTGGAGCCTTCTTTTGGACGATGCATTGCCATTTTCTCTATGCTTGGACAAAAGTACGGAAGGTTTAGTTGCACACTTGGTAAAATGCATCAACAATACGGACACTGATGAGCATAAATTTGATTAAACCTCCCTTCACAAGTGAAATATCTCATTATGGCTTTCATCGAGCGGAGCATAAGCATCGAAAGATAGGAAAAAGGGAAAATATCGGTGATGGTTTCCCTGTAATGAGAGCTTTAGTGAAGGTTTATAATCACTCGAATCCAAGATGTGCTTGTTAGCTTCACTTTCACCATGATACGGGATCTTGGCTTGTGGATACATACCTTGGGAGAATTTTGAAATCAAGACACTTATTTGAAGTGTTTGTCCTTGAATCTCAAAGCGCACAAATGTGTAAGTGGCGAAAAACTCTTGACTTCTTCTATTCAGCGAGAAATCAAGACGACCTACTTCATGGAAATTGAAAAGCAACGATGGGTGCGTGATTTCTATGGAGATAGGCTCCCTTATCTCTCTTATGTGGACCGCTCCTGTGATCTTGCTTTGGAGGCATTACAGAAGCTTGAACAAGCTTTGGAAGAGGCAAACTACCTTCTTGTATGAAAAATACTCTTCCGGATTGAGCGGCCATTATATTGTTTGGACAAACATAGACAACGTGGTTTGAATAAAATGCAACAATGTTTCTTTGAATAAACTCTCTGCACTCCTTAAACAACCCGCTTAAACTCGGGATGCACTTTATACATGTAAAATTCTCGATAGGACACCTTGATAAAGATGAGACGATATCTTTTGTATAAATTTCTGTGTAGTGTTAAGCAATCATTCCTCCTGGTGAGTTTGTTGAGGTCAACCAACCCTTGCATTTGCATCTCTAAGACCAATCTTCAATATTAAAAAAACCACCTTGCTCTTTAGAAATGGTCTTCCTCTTAAAAAATATCACAATCCATGACTCTTCAAAATGATACAATGTAGTGAAAAGAAAAACGAGACCTAGGTTGGGTGTAAAAAGCACACCGGTGGTTTAGGAAACACACTCTTTGCTTGTGAGTTTAAAGAGAGATCCACCAACACATCTATACCTCTGTCTCCAATATTAAATTCAATCACCGACAACTACTTCATTAGAAAATGGCCCCTTTCACTTGTGAAGTTTAAGAAATCAACACCACTTTTTTACCTCTGCCTTGATGTTAAAATTCAACCATCAACAACCTTTGCCCTTCAATGTGCTGTTCACCTTTGGAAATTCTCACATCAACAAATCTTCAAAATGATACAATATAGTGCAAGGAAAAAAGACCTAGGTTAGGTGTAAAATCAATGCACGATTAGCACAGGAAAACCACCTCTTTACTTGTGAATTTCAAAGGTCAATACTACACCTTCTCTGTCTCAATGTTAAATCGTCCACCAACAACTACTTCCCTTTAGAAAGTGGCTCTGCACCTTTGGAAAAACTCTGTTCAACAAATTTACGGTAGGGACAATACGGTGAAAGGGGAGAGCGATGCAACTAAAGTGTGTTGTGAAGAAATATAATAATCACTCTTGTTCTTCGGTCTTTGATGTCATCCCATACACAAAACTCCTTGTTCAAGGAAGCAAGCATTTAACAATTACACATCTCTGTATAGGTGTGCCCTCTTTGCCTTTGTTTGCATATCAAACAAATCACCACACATATGCTAAGAATGTCGATACACGGGTTTGGGGTGATAATGACATAGTTTCTCTAATCAAAACACAAATCTTTGCAAGACAACCTCTTCTCTTTGATTGTTTTGAAAACAGCGCCTTTAATCTCAAAAACAAGGATCTGTAGGTGTTTGTTTAAAAAACTCGATCAGTTTTATCATATTCCAACACCTCTTCTTTGTGCTGGAAAACAACATTCTTAGCTATAATGACAAGGCCGGAGAAGTTTTAAGCCTTCTTGTCACTTAGCAAAACCTTGAAATCAATGGGGGAATACATAAAAATACCTTGAATTTTGATGAACACCGCTTTGATAGGTGATATGTTGGGAACCAGCACTTGCGCGACACCTTTGGAAAACACGTCGCGCGAGGTAGTGCATCGGGTCGGCACCTCGGGGTGGTCGGGCGGCTGTGCGAGAGACGCGTCGCCCAGCCGTGTACGGGCGCGTCGCGCCAGCAAGGGGGAAGCGTAAAATTCTCGCCGGGCGCGTCGCGCAAAAAACCCGAGCGCGTCGCTCGGCTTCAAATGATGCCAAACTCCTGAACTTTCGACGGATCTTCCTTGTTTGGTAGCATGGAGCGTGGGCTCGTCTTCGATTTTTGAAAATGAAATCTTTACACTCACACTTACTCTTTGATGTTATATTCTGACAAATCTCCAATGGTCATTTAAACTTTTGGAAGTAACATTGATTTTTAACTTGTTTTGTGTTTAAACTTTGGGCTTGTCATTTGAATATATACACCCAAACATTGATTCGCTTCCCGACCTTTAAACCTAAACAACTCAACAAATTCTTCATCACCTCTTGCTTGCGTTATATTTGTAATGAAATACACAGACATCGCTTTTTTCTTTGAAGGACGAGTACAGTTTGCAATCTTGTCTTTGCGATCTTTGGCCTTTTAGTTGACTTCTCGATCTTTAAATACAACGAGGTACCAAGTTTACGTGATATAACTTGGATTTGGTTATGATTTCTCAATTTCAAAAAAGGCGCCTTTTTTTAAAATAATCCACGAAGGTACATTACTCATGACATATGTTTGTCTCTTTTGAAATGATGAAAAAGATGCATTTATTCCAAACTCCGACGCTGACTCTGTCAGAACCACTTCTTTGTCTATTTATGACATTGTACACCTATTTACCAAGTCCTTCTTGGGGGCCAAACTTGAATAACCTCACTTGTTTGTGAGGTATTTCGAAAGGATAAGGCGGTGTAGCGGGAACAACGGGGTTCTTTGAAACCTGATTGTTTGACTTTGACCGAGAATTGTTTGACTTTTTGTAATAGAACCATTGTGAAGGTCAACTTTGTCCTTGTTTACCTTCTTAGTGACAATCTAGGGAAAATCAATCGAATGTATTTTAAAGCACTTTGACAAACCTTGGCTACTTTGTTTTGTCATTTAACGGAAGGGAATGCTTTGTGTTCTTCCAATGTGTTGATAATGTTTGCTTTCGGAGTGATTTATAAGTTTTCTCCACAGGCTTGTAAATGCCCTCTTGTGGTTGCATGATTTCACACTATACTTCTCTGTTTTACTCAAAAGAGATCCTTTAAACTTAATGGCAGGTGACAATGGGGTACTTTTTTAACCCTTTTTAAAGCAAGTTTGCTCCTTGTGGTATCAATGCATGCATATGTTCAATGTTGTCTCCCTTCCACTTGATGTGATCGACGGTGTGACTCTTTTGAATAGGAGCACCAATACCTTTGCATCATAAGCACTTTATCATTTACAGTGACAAACCTTTATTCAATTTCTTTGTGTCCTTTCTCTACACTTTTTAGACCCATCGATTTTCAACAACCTATGATGGATTTGGCCACTTATGCTCATACATATATGGAGGAGAGCTCTTCATCGGGTAAGGTATCTAAAGGTGTTTTGACAATTCGTTTGACACATTTTTCTCAGGGATGTGATGGTAAGTAAACCACTTGAAAAACATCAATCTTAGTATCTTTACTTGCAAGCATCATTGTGTTTCAGCGAAACCTAGCAGTAGAAAACCTTTGTTTTCTGTCTTGCTCTGGGAGTGACTAAAATATCATCATGTGTTTTGGTCATCATGACAAACCATTTGAAGGATAATCTCTGTAATTATGGAGGTCGGTGTCTTTTGAGAAAACAAGAACTTTCATACACTTGCAGGTAATGGCATTTGTTGTCGACCATCATTTTATTTGATCTTGTGGATAAGCGGTACTTATGATTGTAGTTTTCACCAATGACATGCCTTTCTTCATTTCAACAATTCACATGATTTGAAAGCTTGAGATGACCTCCTTTATTCAGGACGGACTACTTTTTCCTAGCATATTCCAAACTATTTCTGTTATGACCATCATTCACATTCATAAAGCACGGAGTCCTGATTTCATTTGTTTGATTCCAAGTCAAACATGGACTTTTGCAATCTTCTGAGTCAATACTGGCCCGCACCCTGCAGCAGCATGGATGAAGGAGGCGCCTAACCCTGCGCTTGCTTGTAAATGAAGGAGGTTACCGGGCAGCAGCAATTTACCGGTTCTTTGGGAACGGTGGTGACCCTTTCTTCTTTTTGTGATTTTCTTCTTTGGAAAGAGGCCTTAAGGTCTGATGAAGTGACTTTTGTTTTGCAGCTTCATCTAGGGCTCATAGCCACGTTTAAGCCGATTTGTTCCTCTAAGCATGAATCAAGCATTTAATCTGAGGGTGAAGTTATATTTCACACTTTTGTAGAAACCATGAGACCTTGTGAAAAACCTAATAGTCGGCAGAGATTGGGCTTTATGCGGTCTTGAGATCTAGGGATATGAGTGGCGCGACTTAGGGCTGCTTGTCAAATTATTTTGCAAAGTAAGAGGTCGGTCATGGTAGGTCTATTGCAGATGGAGGCTTTTTGGCTTTTTGTGATGATTGCCCGAGGTGAAATGTCTTAAAGCGCCACTTCCTAACATGGGGGAGACTCTTGAAACGGATGTGGATTTGCCTTTTTAAAGTGATGGTCGGACGATAAGGGTGAAGCTAGATAGGATTGTGATATTGAGGTTTTGATTTCGACATGGGCGGGCGAAAAGGTAGAAAGGCGAAAAAAGTTTTAGGAGGGTTTTCTGGATGACATATTGACATGAGGAAATCAGTTTCTAGAAAACTCAACTGTAGATATAGTCATCACTAACATGTAAAAAATACTGATGGCTAACATATTGTATACAATCAATACCATGAAGCAATATAATTCTTTTCTCTCACTAAGAAACCTCTACACTCTGCTTACTATCTCACACTGATCTAGGAAAACTGAGTCAAATGATTAACCATTTATCAGCCTCTATCTCACAAGCCTTTCCAACACATTCTCAGAGGATTTGTGGCCCTATTAAATAGGAATTTCCCAACAATTGATTGCACAATCCATCCAAGGCTTCTTGATGACATCATACATGACCTGTACAAGTTTATAAATATGCAACTGATAGTTATCCTCCCTTTAGCCTCAAACTCAACTAGTTCTTCCATAGAAATTACATGTAATAATTATTTCTAGTGAATTATTAGCTAACCAATTGATTAGTACGTGTGAATTAAATCAAATTTAGTTCACTAGACTTATCACTAGCACATCTCTTAGTTAGAACCAGTTAAATTAATTTTAACTCAATTAATTGAGTAAACTAATTACAACTCACAAATAACTGTAAATTGACCCCCTAAAATATAGCAAGAACTCTACATGCATCCTCTTTGACCTCCAAATTGAATTTCCTAAGCTAACTAAGTCTTCCTGACTCATTAAACTAATAGAAGTTGTCATGAGATAAAATTACAATTTCTCTTCCAATTTGTTCAAGGGAAAATTAAATTAGAAGCCCCATTTGGGTGCCATCTCTTGGTGCCATTTCAACACTATAGGTTATGCGATAAACCAAAGTTCGATACCATACATTCAACCAGTCGATGAGAAATATTAATACGACATCAAAAATAGTATGTTAAAACTTATGCAAAGTTTGGGATCAGACAAGGTTTGGAACCCAACAATTAAGTTCTATGGTGAACATATGCTGCATTGTGCAACTAGTTTATGCCACGGTGTGGGTTAACATCGAGGGTAGCAAAACATACCTTCAGCAAGGTTCCCGCTAACCACAAACCACAACGCCCAACCCACAGTCATTCATCCATAGTTCAGAAAATTGGCAGGAAAATTATTCAAACTTTGAATCTGACAGTGGTGCCTAAGCCACTTGGCGCATTTTTATTCGGTTAAAGGTCGACTGAGTCAAATTATTTAAGCGATAATTTGCGCTGGGTGTGGCAGGAATCTCATAAGTGCAGGGTCAATTTGTCACTCCACGTGGCCGCAAGAGGCATAAATTGTAGAACATGTTGCAAATAAGATCGAATTGAAGGACAGTTAGCAAAAAATCTTATAGGGATCATAACTCAGTGAGGTTTTGACATTTTTGAGTGTAGAAAGAGCCTAGCTAGCAGTTTTTTACTGTTCTAGAGCCATTGGAGACATTTTTTTAGCCGTCTAAGCAATGTAACTTGATGCAAACACATATTTTTGAGCATGATGAAAAAGGCCCAACATTGGAAGCTAGATCGGGAGATGTAGCACACGAGGGGTGAACTCCTTCATCATTTGTTGTCTTGTGTATACTGTTATGGTACCGATCTATTGTTTATTTTCTACAAAAATACTTTTTAAACATGTTAACGAGTTAATAAATTGATATAATTGTTTAAAAACACTAGTCATTTCACTTGTGATTTGTACCATAAACTCTCAAACTTTCACATAGAGATGAATAAACTACAAAATTTACATGTCATACTATAACTGATTGATAGTGCATCCCTTTAAAACTATTTAATGCCCATTCATTTATCTCTGTTGGAGAGGACAAGGCATGATTTGGCCACAACCTTTATTAGCACATAAGGCGACATCTTTATTGAAAGAACCCTCTTATTGCTTTCCTAATTCTTTTCATAGGAAATTCTAATGTTTTGTTCCCTTATATAGGAGGAATGATGATTGAGGAGGGAGTCTTCGAAAATAATGAGAGATGTTACCTTCTTTTCCCAAACTAACTAAATCCATTGGTAGAAGGCATAAGCTTCAACTTTGATTGTTTTTCATGTACTTTCCCATGACTACTTTGCCAATTGTAACTTCTAAAAATCTAAGGTGTATTATGCAGTAATTATTTTGATGTTTATACATGTTTTGATGTATATTATTACGTGGGAAGTAGGGATTATAGGTTCGCTTACAATATTAATGGTAGTATAAAGAAATAAAAAGTTCTGATTTATCTCCAAAGTAGTTATGACCTTTTTCGTATTTTAATTAAATTGGTTAACTAAAAAAAAATCATATGAACAAGTGTCATATGAAGTGAGTTTTGGTTTTGGGCATGTAGAATTGATAAGCCATGGTAGCGTAACAAATCCTAAAGTGGGAGTAAATCTTCATTGTTAAAAAGTTTGTTTCATATTTATTTAAATATATAATTTTTTTCTTATATATTAATTCTTTACAGTTAATAATAAAATAATCGTATTTTCAAATTAGAATATAATTTAGTTAATTTTTATGACTTTTTTAATTTTTTAGCAACATAACATGTATCATGTAGTAAGTGTATTGATGCTAATTGATATTTGCATGATTGCACTAATTTAATTTTTATATCTACACTAATTATATATTTTCAATCATACACAACAAAAAAACTAAATTAAGATGTGAATTAATCCTTCTAATTTGTGAGGTGTGAGAAATGCATATTTTTTTGCATTATAAAATGGTTAGGTATGAGAAACACATAATGTGTTAAAATTATTTTAGTGACATGATATTATCATGTAGTTAGTATTTTGATGATTATTATGGCTTGGTGCTTATAGATAGTTATATGATTGCACTAATTTAACTTATCTAGCTACATTAATTATAGATTTTCAAGGTCGTGGAGGCGGCGTAGTGGTAAAGTCGGCCTCGTAATGACGGACCGGTCTTGTGTTCGATCCCGAGCAAGGTCGTAGCTCGTCGTGCGAGTAGTTAGTCCAAACCGGGCCAAGCCCACTACCTTTTAAGGTCGTGGAGGCGGCGTAGTGGTAAAGTAGGCCTCATAGTGATGGACCGGTCTTGTGTTCGATCCCGAGCAAGGTCGTAGCTCGTCGTGCGAGTATTTAGTCTAAACCGGGCCAAGCCCACTACCTTTTGCCTGGATGCGGGTGCCAATGATGAATGATGGGACCCTGGCTCCTCCGCGTCTCCCAAAGGAGCTCGCGTGGGAGGGCCATGTGGTCTCCTGTATGCGCATTTATGCGCTCATTAATTGGCCAGCTCACGGTGCAATTAACTCTGTGCAGGAGCTCTCACATCTCGCTATGGGTCTTCAATCAGTCATGGCTTTCATTCCAGATTGTTCGGTTAATGGTGGTAGCAACGCAGCCTCTTTGCCTCCTTTAAACAGTGCTTGCCCTCAAGGTGATGCTGAAAACAACATTAGAACTCATACCAGGCATCGCTTTACTCTCCTCGCTTGTTTTGAACCACTACCTGGGATTCACTTCTCTCAGAGCAGCTTCTGTCGTTCCAAGCCAGCTCACCAGACTCACAAGGCGGATTTCTGCAGCAACGCCTCCCCTCTTGACGCTCAAACGATAGCCCACTTCTGTGACATTTCACATCACTACGTTTTTGGACCTCCGGCTTGCCCCTCTCACTGCATTGGTTCTCTGCAAGACTCCGCCTCCATGCCGCACATTTGTCATAGAATGCGAAGCAGATGCGGCTCAAATCGAGGGCGAGCCTCTCGACAGCGACCTCCCTCTAGTTCAGTCTCTGGTTCCTCTTCTGCTGAAGAGACTTAGGAAATGTATCATGGTGGTAGAAGAAGGCATCATGGGGACTCCTTTCCTTAGGTTCAACCTTCCCCCCTCCCCTCTGCGGACTCTCCCAATGCTCCATTACCTCCCGCCTCTCACAGGCCTGCTCGCTTGCCCATCCACCAATCATCCCAGCGTGCTGAATTTCGTTTTGAATGTCTTCATGACAATCCAATTGTAACTACCTACATAACGGTGACGGTCAAAGAAGAGGCTCCCTTCCCCTGCCCCTCCCCTGAAGCTTCCCCGATGCCTCCTTCCACCTCGAGTCCTCCCAAAAGCACTGCTCAGACTGTCACAACTACCCCCCTCGCAGAAGGCACTTCACGCAAGATGGTTGGAGACTTGGACCAGGAAGGCGCCCTCAAAGGTGGCATGAATGATTCTGAAGATGAATATGCTTGCAGGGTGGTGGAAGAGCCTCCGTCGCCAACTCAGGATCAGTGACATGCTCAGCTCACAGCTCTATCGGGTATTTTTGTCCAATTTCTATTGGAATTTTTTGTCTCTTTGTCCCAACATACAGATGAACAAGCTGAATCTTAGTCTTAGTTTATTTCCTTCTGTCAAGACTCTATGTATAAAATGCAAGCCAGTTTCCCATCCCAGGGTGGCCAATATGTTTTCTAAAGGATTGGTTTCCCATACTGGGCAGTCCAGACACTCTCTGTTTAGAATGTTCTTCAAGCCTGGTGCTCAGGCTTCCTCAGATGATACCACGGAAGTTTTGTAATAGTAATATTTATACATAATAGAATTAGTTTTATTTAGAAAAAAAAAATTATAGATTTTCAATCATAAACCTTGAAATAATAGACTAAAATATAAATCATAGAATAATAATGAATTAAAATATAAATCATTCCTAGCTTGTTAAAAAGTAAAAGATTCATAATTGTTAATGCTAAAATATTATATATATATATATATATATATATATATATATATATATACATATATTTCATAATACTAAAATTGAGTACAATTAGATAAAAATGATATTAAAAAAATATAGTTTCCCTTACCAGAAAAAATACATCTATTTTATAATATAAATGAAATATATTTTAATAATTAAATTTATTTTTTATATGTGATCTTAAAATAATTTTGAAATTGTGGTTCATGATTAATTTTGATCTTATTTTAATAATTACAAGTTTCTTCGTCTAATCAATATTCAAATAGCCATAGAATAAAATTTACTAGTTGCCATGTATTACTAGTTAATTAATCTATTATGAAGTTGATTGTACTCCTAAATGCTCAATATACCTATTCCCATAGGTAGGGGTATTGGCCAACGATTGATTTATATTTACTTATCTTTACCATTGTTGTATCACATTTACTATGTTAAATTTTAGTTATAATCAAACTCCTAAGCTACAATATTGTGATCTATCTTTACTATTTACCTGTCCCTTACTAACCCTACCAAGTGACAAGAAATATAAATGAGCCACCATAGTTTTAATCTTCGTATGCATTGAGAAGGACTTTCCCATTCTTCATTCTTCCATCAAAGTTTATACTACAAAGGTTCTTAATATGGATTCAATTTATGTTTAACCATGTGATGTAGCAATATGGCTATTTTTCTATGACGGTGTTTCATTTTTTTTTTAATATGGATTCAGTTTATGTTTAACCATGTGATGTAGCAATATGGCTATTTTTCTATGAAAGTGTTTCATTTTGTTCACATAGAATTAAGGAAAGCTTAAAGAACATTCCAAATGTTTGATGATGATCTAGCATTGTGGGTTAAGTAGTGGTTGTTAGGGAACCACTCCCACCCCTGAACTCACTCTTTGCTCCATCACTCAGGGGCGAAGAGAATTCTCTACAACTTAATAGGGTTTGGTTAGTTTTCCTTCTAGGGTTGCCACATTCAAAAATACTCCTCTCTCACTGGCATGTATTCATGTTCTTCCTGCACCTCTTATTGACAACCTCCTTACCTAATTTTCTTGCTAGGTGTCTTAAGCATTTTACCAACTACATGTAACACTATACATACAAAGGGATAAATTATGCATTTTACCAACTACATCTAACTCTATACTTACAAAAGGATAAATTATTTTACTCATAGATTATTTTCCTAACATAGGTTCTTTTCCCTAATTTTGTACTTCATTTCCATTGCAAGTTACCTTATATATTTTTTTGATAAAAACTCTTGGAGAAATTAAAAGGAATTCTCCTCATATTATCTACCCATAATATTTTTTCTTAGAAGATACCAACCTCGTTTAGGGTTTGGCTTTACCTTAATTTCAAGTTTTTTCCAAGATTATCCAAGAGAGTTTTCTTTTATTTTTTTCCCCTAGAGTTTGGCTGTCATTCAAATATTACTTGCATTGTAAGGGTCTATTATATTACGTATTCCTATTGAATTCTATCATAAAGGTATTATTTTCTCTTAGAGTTTCTCCACACTTATTCTTGTAAATTTTGTGTTGTGAAGAGAGAGGGTAGAGCTTGGAGAAAACAAAAGTGTATATAGGTAACCATTCTTTCACAGAGTTATAATTTTTTTCTTTCTAGTTGAAATGAGTTTTCCCATTAGAAAATAATTCTTTTAATGCAGAAATTCATTGGTTACATAGGTTTTTGATAAATTATATCTGAAACTTCCTTTAAAGTTCTTATCCTCTTAACCAAATATATACAAAGTTGTACAATTACATAACCTTCACTCTTTCCCTTATGTAGGTATATTCTGTGTCTTAAATGAGAGACCCATGCAGACTAGGCACAACCATGCCTAGGATTGTAATTGTTTCTTTGAGAATTTCATTTTGTTAGAACTCTCATGGTCAGAAAAAAATTTAATCATATTTTTTTTAATGGAGGCTTTTATCTTTTTTACTTATGTCCTCTCTTGTAGCATAACTTATTTTAATTATTTTTTGACATTTGGGAGTCTAACTACTCAGGTGGTGGCTCCTCTTGCATTTTAAAAAATAAAAAATAAGAGAATAATATTTATTCATAAAAATATATTAACCTTCACATATGATATAGAACATTACTCTTAGCCCAAGGTGAATACCTCAAAAATATTTATAAGTAAATATAAATAATAATATTAGAAAAAAGTATTGCACCACTTGTATCATAGATTTGGATGTTGAGAGATTTGGTCGCTATGGGTGACCCTTATATTTAGATTTAATATGGATCTATGATGGTATTTTTACATGGAATTTTTTAACTCCATATAATGAATTAGATATATTTTTAATATTAAAAAGTATTTTTTTTTCTATCTACATTCAATAAATTTATCTCTATATAAAGTGCATGTAAAATTATTCAAATGCTACTAGAATTGTAAGGGTTTATTACAATACAGATTCTTAGTTTATTATTTTATAAAGGTACTATTTTATCTTAGAGTTGCTCCACTCTTATTCTTCTAAATTTTTTGTTGTGAAGAGAGGATTGTGAATATAGAGGGTAGAGCTTAGCGAAATCATAGTCTATATAGGTAACCATACTTTGACTGAGTTATAATTTTTTTCTTTCTAGTTGAAATAATTTTTCCCATTATAAAATCATCCTTATAATGTGGAAATTCATTGGTTACTAAGGTTTTTTCTAATTTATCTCAAGCTTCCTTCAAATTTCTTAGAAACCAAACCTATACAATGTTCTACAATCACCTAACCTTCAAGCTTTAGGTTATGTAGGTTTATTCTCTATCTTACATGAGAGATGCATGCAGACTAGGTATATCCATGTCCATGATTGTATTTATTTCGTTGAGAATTCCAATTTGTTTGAACCCTTGTGCTCACAACAGAAAGGAATCATACATTTTTTTTTTTAAATGGAGGATTTTCATTTTTTTTGGCTTGATGTCCTCTCTTGGACCATAACTCATTCTAATTATTTCCTCACATTTGGGAGTCTAACTACTAAGGTGGTGGATCCTCTTGTATTTTAAAAATTAAAAAATAAGAGAATAATATTTATTCATAAAAATATATTAATATTCACATATGTTATCCAACATTACTCATGTCCGAAGGTCAATACCTAAAAAAAAAAATTATAAGTAAATATAAATAACAATATTTGAAAAAAAATGATCGCACCACTCTTATTATAGACTTGCATGTTAGGAGATTTGGTCCCTCTCCCTTTGGTAGATTTAGAGTTAATATGGATCTATTATGGTATTTTTACATGGGATTTGTTAACTCCATATAAGGAATTAGAGATTTTTTAAGTGTTAAAAAGTAATTTTTTTTTTTTTTTTGATTTCAACTACTTTATCTCTATATAAAGTGGATGTAAAATTAAGGTGGAAATTGAACTATTACATCTATGGACAACATTTTTTTTTCCATTGTAGAGGAACCTAGTAGCACTAGTCTACCACCTCACCTCTATGTCTATGTGTTTTCACAGATTTCATATTACTTCTTGTTATCCTCCTGTATTCTACAGATTTCACTAGATGACTATGGATGTTCTACAAACACCTAAAGATAGCATTATTTGCTCATCAGCTATCTTTCGAGACCTCGTTGCCTTCATCATCCTAAAAATGACTATTTCTCAGTAAGCCTTCTTATCTTCATGCATCATCAAATGTTCACCCTGCTGCTGCAAATAAACTCCATTTTTTGGGCCTAATTCCCTCATTTACCCCTCTATTGATACCCACATTTATCCTTCTTATTTCCCCTCTAAAAACCCCCAAAATCCCCCCTCATGCTCCATTTTCTCCTAAAAACCTTTAAAACGATGTGAAAAACCCCTTTACATTTTTTTATCCTAACTTTTAACCCTATCGGAACCCTTCAAATTCCTATAAAAACCCTGTTTTATGTTAAAAGCGCATTTTTTCATATAAAAGGCCCTAAGCCCCTTTTGGCCTTAAAGCCCCAGCCCCCTTGCTCATGTGACCCTAGACCATAACCTACCGCTATTCCCCTAAGCCCGCTTTCCTTTCCGACCCATGGTCCCCTCTACCCCCACGAGACCATTTACCCGCCTATCCTCTAACCCCTTTATCCCTTGACCTTACCCCGCCCCTTTCTTATTTTCTTATTCCCATGCCTTGTATAAAACCCCGCCTCTTCATTTTATTTTAGGTCGTTTCTCGACCGTTGATCTCAGCTCATAGGCCTTGATCTGATGACCCTTATTTCAGCACCCCTTCCCCATCTCCTAACCCGTTCCCCACTACCTGAAAAACTTGCTCACGTCACTACCCCTACCCCACCTTCCACTCAAACGCTGCACCCCAATCACCACCTGCCACCTGTACTTCACTTCCCCTCCACCAAACTACACCCCATCCTCGATCTCCACCCTCACCGTCGATCTCACCCTCTGAGATCTGACAGTCTGGATTTCGTTTCGTGCAGAATCTGATGTCGATGGTTAATGGACCCTACCCATGTGAAAAGGGTGGTTTTGCCTTAGACACACATCCAATGCTGAATGGTATCACGTTGCCTCCTCCCAAAACCATAAACCACCGATAATACGTGCGAAAAACCCCAGTGGTTTTCCAAAAACCGCTTTTCCCTTTGCATGCCAAGATTCAAATTTTTGCACCCCCATTAAATTTTCATCATGAATTTGCCTCTAAAATCACTCCCATGCACCTCTATTCCTCTGCAAATATCCCCTGAACCCTCCAAAAACCCAAAAAATCACATTTTACCCCATCCTGCAGGTTTCAAGTTAATTATTTGTTCATTTTGCAGGTTTAATGGTGGATAAGGGCCAAAAGTGACCTCCCACAGTCAAGAAGTGACAAATTAAGCCTCTAGATGATGATCCGAGAGGTAAATTCCTACAAAAAGAACCAGGGGAGATCGCATAAAAGTGAGCCCTTGATGAATCATGGTCATCAATGGGTTATAAACCCCTTCTGCCATGAAGAAAACCCTGCATACATACAGAGAAAAAATACTATCAGAGGAGGAATAAAGAAGATGAAGAAAAAAAGGTTAAAAGAATAATTGAAGATCAAAGCATAAAACAAAGAATTAGCCCTTTAAAGCAGTGTTAAAGATGAAAAGTCAAAAGGCTTAAGATAAAGGACAGATGGACAAAACAGTCATAAAGTAGAACAGAGGATTAAAGATAGTGATGCATAATATCAAAGAAAATCAAGGTTAAAATCCTAATACAAAATATTGATGAATAAAACAAGGAAGATTGCCCAAAGACAGCTTCGAATTACTCAACAAGGGAGAAATTACTTCTCCAAAGATAAATTTTCCACCTACCAGCATTGTTTCTTTCCATAAAGACATCAAACAGTTATTACTCAGTCAGAGATATTTTTGAAACAGCTCAGCAGTTATCGCAAGTTATTACAAAGGCTTAAAAGTCAAATATTTCATCCTAATTAACTTAGAAGTTAATGCAAAATTTATTATTTAGAGTAACTATTTCAGATATTTTTTCCTTGGGCCTTACATGGTCTCAAAGGCCAAAGATCATTAACTCTACAATAAATAACATTTATACACCCCGGCATAGTAGCACCTCCTCATTTTGCATATAAATATTGCATATGAGCCTCATTTAAAGTGTTGATTACTTGATGGTTTTTGGACTGATTTCTGCTGCTAGGCTAATTGAGGAATGCCAGACCGAGTTGAAGAAAGCTTTGAGTTTCATAGAGACATTGTACCTGGAGTATTGTAACTAGTTTGATCATCAATAATACAAGCATGTTCACTGGATCCTTGAGCTATATCAATCGTGAAGTTTCCCTAATTGTTATTGTTTCTTCTTATGTTTTTCGTTATGTTCATCATTCTCTGATAAAGAAAAATAAGTTTTAGATTTGGATTTGTTGTTTCAACACCCTATTTATGTCTGTGTTCTTTATGTTCATGTTTTCTTCTGCATGTGTTTGATTAGAAGATTCTTAATTTCCTTCTGGTTATACTTAGCTTGTTGTCTTCGGAATGATTCAATAGAGTGAAACCAAGGAAATTATGGTGAGCCCACGTTCCTTTGAGTAAGACTTGAGATATTATTTTCAAGACCTTTCTTTAAGGTATACTTATTAGATTCTGAAATAGTGAGGTTTAAGGGATGCCCTACCCTCTAGTCTGTCTTGAAATGTTGCTTTGAAGAGTCTTTTAAGAGTTTGTCAAAAGTAGATTAGAATTGTTTCTATTTGATCTTAGACCACTCTTATTGTTTATCTTATATGTTTTCTTTGTCTGAAAGCATTTCTTGAATTACTGGATTGTTGTCTTAAAAGTTTTCTTATTAAATTTTGTCTAAAGAGGATTATGGATTGTCCTACCCTTTGACTTGCTCCAAACAGTTACTTTGAAAGGCTTTTCTTGTTTAAGTAGAGCTAGAAGATTCTTAACTGAATATAGCTTTGCTACCTTCACAACTTCTTATTTTTTCATATCACAAACTAATCTAAAGAATCCATTTGATATAGTTAGCTTGCCCTATGAAAGCCCTTGCATAGTTGATGAACAATTAAATCCTTTTATGACTCCATTACCCAATGAATTTATGTCTTCTCATAGTCTATTTGATCAGCTGAAACATTTCCTCAACCAGTCACACCATTAATCCTTCAATCTATCATTTAATCCAACCAAAACTAACAAGTCCCAAGGAACTTCATAACTAGCCTAAAATCTTAAACAAAGAGCACAAAGATAAATCAATCGAAAAACATCTTAAATAGAGAGATCCCTCTCTGAATCCAGGAAGGCTAGGTCCTAGGATTCCAAAGTGGTTCTAATGTGGCCCCTGCAGTGTTTTTTCTTGCCAATCTAGCGAATCACAGGGAGCCAACATAGTGGCGACCATACTGGGGACATTGAGTAATATACATTTTAGATTCACTCAAAACTCAGAAGACCTCATTAGTTTAAAAATGAATCAAGTGTCAGCGAAGATTGGTTCCTGATTGTTGATGGTGGACAACAACCAATCCTATAAGACAAGTAAAAATCCTCCACCTGGTGACTCCACTAATTTCCATTGACTCCACTGGGAAACTTACCCTATCATCAATACATTAAACAATACCCAGTTAAGAATAATTTGAGGATTAAGTATCTCTTTTACAGTTTGGTTTATGTCTTAAGACTTTTATACCCCTAAAAACCCTTCTGACCTGTTGGGTCCATAATCATGGCTTCTAGAAGAATCCATACTAGATCCCGTCCTGACCCAAATCCTCCTGTAATAGTTGACAATCCTGAAATTATTCTTAGGAAGTCTCCTACATCTAGGAATCAAATTGTTGATAGACCCATCCTAAGAGCAGGTTATGTCCCTGAAAACCTTGTAAACTTGCAAAATACCCAAGTTGACTTACCTCATATCAAAATCTTATCTAGAACTAAGTCACAAAGTGGTATAGAGTAGATAAACCTTGAGATTGAAGACTCACAACAAAGTAGTAGTAGGGAAGCCTCCCCTTCCACTCCTCTTGATCTCCATTTCCTCCATAACTTTGGCTTCTCTCATCCTAAATATGATCAACATCATTTAGCTGGTCCAAGTACTTTAGCTACACCTATATATACGCCCACCATTCAAACCACCGCATTTCCTCACCCTCCTCCACTTGTTAATCCTCCACTGTTTCCACAAGTTCATATCATGGCAACAAGGTATGCTCCCTTAGTCCTTCCTTTACCCCTAGTTGTTCTGCCTCCAACTATCATTCCAAGATTCCATTATATGATGCTAGTGGTTCTACTACATCTTAACAACATGTGGATAGAATGAATGACTATTTTGACGGACAAGAAATAGATGATGAAAATATGAACTTAGAATGTTTGCTCAAATTTTAGGGGAAGAAGCAAGAAAATGGTTCAAAGGCTTGACCCCTAATAGTATCAATGACCTCCCTGATTTTCATCAATTATTTTAAACAAATGGGAAGTCAAGAGAATCCCCCTTCAAATCCTATCAAAATACAATGATCTTAAAAGAAATGCAAGAGAGAGCGTCCAACATTATTGCACTAGATTAATAGTGCTTATAATTCACTTCCTCCACAAATGAAACCCCCACAAGGCTTAGCCTTAATAAATTTTCCTGAAGGATTTGACCCAGACATGTGTTACTAATTAAGGGAGACAGAACCCCTCACATTAGAAGACATGTAGAAAGGGGCAGTAACGGTAGAAGCTAACCTAAATGCTAGAGGGGCCAGATTAAAAGAAGATAAAAAGGTTGCCTACAGAGATGAAGTTGGACCCTCCACATCAGATTCCAAAATTGATAGCTTGGTTAGAACCATGGAGAGGATGATGGAGAGAATAAACATGAATGAGGGAGCTTATCCTAAATAAAACCAAATAGCTCCTCAAAATAAAAATCAAAATTAGAACCAAAACTTTAGAAGGAATCCCCCTCAGATAAGACAAATAGGACCTGATCAGCAAGTCAGACCTCCTTTCCGACAAAACTATGTTGATGAGGATGAGGGAGTGATTGAAGAAATAGAGGGAGATCACATTAACTTATTGGGATTAAACAATGAGGATATTGTTTTTCCCGTTGAGGAAGAACAAGGTATATATACACGCTATGATGAGGAAAGCCTGGAATCTGAAGATTACAAAAAATGCTTTGAAAATTCTATAATGGAAGTACACAAAAAATATGACCTTAGGAGTAAAAATAGTCAAGACACTCCCAAAAAGAAAACCTCTAAAAAATTCTGCTAAAAACAATCCTGAAAACATTTCTAAAATTTCAACAGAAAATAATAAAACAGTGGCTGAGAGTTCTGATAAAAACAAAGGAAAAATCACCCAAAATTATGACAAACCTGGTGATGACCAAAGTAGCACTAGAAACTCAGCTAATGCTCCTGGTAAAACCATTTTAACTGCTATCCATAATAAAAACCAGCAAGCTGATTTTGCTGAGAAAACAATGACTAAGAAGGCTGATTTAAACATATTAAAAACTCATATACCTTTCATCATAGAGAGTGAAATTTCTAAAATCAGGATCCCTGATCCTCTCACTGAATTAGTCACCCAAGATGTATATAAAACCTAGCTTTTGAGAGATTTAAACATAGGAGAACAAACTGATTCTATCAATGTGACTGATGAAAAACCTGAGCTTTTGTTTGTACGAGAAGTAGAAGGAAAATTTCAAGAAGGAGGTGTCCCTCCATTTTATGTCAGTCTCAACATCCCTGATAATATTTTGCATAATTCCATGCTTGACTCAGGAGCCTACCATAACCTTATGCCTAAAGTAGTAATGAAAAGACTAGGCCTTGAAATAACTAGACCATACAATGATTTATACTCTTTTGATTCCAGTAGAGTTAAATGTCTAGGCCTAATCAAAAATTTATGTGTAAACTTAGCACAAATACCAGCCAAGAGCTTAGTGATGGACATTGTAGTGGCTGATATACCTCGTAAGTATGGTATGCTCCTTTCAAGGTCATGGGGTGCTAAAATCCAAGGTACCCTCCAGAAGGATATGACTTATGCAACCATCCCTGTCTTTAGTCAACCAAGAGGACTATATAGGGAAACACACATGAAATACATGGTTAGTAGTCAAGAAAAACTAGAAAACTCCCCACTTTATTCTATTCATACATAACTTGACTCATTCATTCTTTACAATGATGAAAATCTTAAAGAGCAAGGGGAAGTAGATGACAAACTAATAATAGGAAAAGAGGGAAAAAAGGAGAAAAGGAAAAAATAGTTTTCTAATTTAGAAAATTACAACAAACATAAGGAGGGTCCTAAGCAACAAATCAGTCACCTACATAGTGCTTTCCATGCGAAACAAATAGAAAATCCTCAATACCATGTAAACCATGAGGAACAAGACCAAACTAAACATAGTGCAGACCCTAAAGAACAACATAGTGGTAGCTATGAAAAACAGAACAGAGAGGACAACAATGACTTTATCTTGATGATGAACTATAGTTGGTAGTTCGAAACATGTCGGTTCAAAAATTTCTTATGTGATTTCCTAGAAGATTTATAATTAAAACAATGGCTTTAATAACAAATCTGAACATGAACCTCTTTGGAGTATGAGTTTTGATTCATCTTGTAGAAAAATTGGTTCAGGAGCAGGCATATGGGTATATAACACATAGAATAATCATGCTGAGGGCCATTCATACAAACTAAAATTTCAATGTACAAATAGCATAGCTAAATATGAAGCTCTCCTCTTAGGACTACAATTATTGAGAAAACTAGGAGCCAACAAGATAACTATTCATGGAGATAACTATTAATGGAGATTTAGAATTGAATATCAAACAAGTGAATGGAGAATATACTCCCAAGCCTTTGAGATTACAATCATGTAGAGATGATGTTGTTGACATTTTAAAAACATTCACAGAATATGAGCTTAACTTTGTCCCTAGAAACCAAAACATTCTTGCCAACGGTTTAGCCTTTGCTGCTAGTACATGCCAAAAACCTTATGAGAGAAAATAATACACAGTCCAAGTTAAATATAGACCAGCAGTCCCTGATAATATCAAATATTGGCAAGTCTTTGAAGGAGATAAAAAAATAGACGATTTCCTACAGTCCATAAATGTGTTTGAAATGTCCAATTCAGACTCAGAGTATGAAGAAGACTGTCCTACTGAGCAAAAAACTTATGAAGAAGAAACTCCTAACATTGTTGATGTAAACATTACTGATATAAATCTGTTAGCTAAAGAACACCTACAGAAAACAAAGTTGAGCACTAACTTGGAACA
This sequence comes from Pinus albicaulis, assembly GCA_034641835.2. Lineage (NCBI taxonomy): Eukaryota > Viridiplantae > Streptophyta > Pinopsida > Pinales > Pinaceae > Pinus > Pinus albicaulis. Next base: position 83,700 of record JAXQQM020062078.1, on the reverse strand, counting down.
AGAAGATTTTGAAGTGCTACAGTCTTAGACTAATAACTTGCCAAAGGGACTGGTGCCTCTAGAAGAATTGTTTGACTTCAATGATGTTGCTAAAAAGCCAAAAATAGAACCTACTGAAACTGAAGTAGAAGAGTGCAATATAGGCAGTAAAGAAAATCCCAAAATGATTAAAATATCCAAAACACTGCCAAATCATATAAAATTGAAATATCTTGAGCTTTTTAGAGAATTTTCTGATGTTTTTGCTTGGAGTTATGAGGACTTAAAATCATATGACATAGAGATAATACAGCATAAGATACCCCTCAAAGAAAACCAAAAATATTTTAGACAAAAATTGGCAGAATAAACCCTATGTAATTACCCTGGTTGAGAAAGAAATCAAGAAAATGTATGATGCTGGAATCATAGTTCCAGTGAGATACTCAGACTGGGTATCCAATCTTGTATCTATGAGAAAGAAAATAGGATAAATAAGGCTTTGTATAGACTTTAGAAACTTAAACAAAGCCTCTTTAAAGGAAAACCATCCCTTGCCCAAAATGGATCATATTTTACAAAGTGTAGTAGGTTCTAAAATAATTTCTTTGGTAGAGGCCTTTTGAGGATACAACTAGCTGCTGGTACATCCTGATGATCAAATTAAAACAGCCTTCACTACACCTTGGGGAACTTTCATGTGTGTGAAAATTCCCTTTGGTTTAATGAATGCTGGTGCCACATTCCAAAGAGCCATGGATATTTCTTTTTCAGAAGAGATAGGCTTCTTCATTGTGATATATTTAGATGACATTATTGTCTATTCCAAAATAGATGAAGAACACCTTTCTCACTTAAGAAAAGTCTTTGAGAAATCCAAAAAGTATGGTCTATCCTTAAACCCCAAGAAAAATTAATTTGGCCTCCAAGAAGGTAAACTTCTAGGCCATATTATATCTGAAGAGGGAATAAAAATAGACCCAAAAAGGATTGAAGGCATATTGAAAATAAACCATCCTAGAAACATCAAAGAATTGCAACATTTCATTGGAAAGATTAATTTCTTAAGAAGGTTCATACCAAACTTAGCTAAACTCCTTAGAAACATAACAAATATGTTAAAAAGGGAAACAGGAGTTAAATGGACAATTGAAGCCAAGCAATCCTTTGAACTTGTTAAACAAGCACTCACTCAAACACTGGTTCTCATTAGCCCTGATTTCAAAAAAGATTTCTTCATTTTCTCCTTTGCATCAGAACATACAATTGTTGTTGTCCTACTTCAAAAAAACATAAAAGGACAAGAGTAGCCCATTGCATTTTTCAGCAAGGCTTTAAGAGATGCTCCTCTTAAATACAACATAATGGAAAAGTAGGAATTTTCCTTGATCAAAGCCTTGAAAGACTTCAGGATTTATATTTTACACTCACAAATCATTGCATTTGTCCCACACACAGTTATCAAAGACATTTTGACACAAGATCCTGATGGAAAAAGAGGTAAGTGGATTGTTGTTATATTAGAATATGATTTGGAAATCAGACCCACTAAACTGATAAAGGGACAAGGGCTTGCAAAACTTATGGCTGAATCAAACCTCAAAGCCTTAGACATGAATATGATTGATGTTTTAGAAGAACAAGAAGAATGCATAGCACCTCTTATTGGAGAAGTATTGCTAAATTCACTTTGGTATGCTGATATTTTGTACATGCTCTTCTATCTTAATGTTCCTCTTGATTTATCTAAAATAAAAGCAAGATTTTTAAAGCTAACAGTTGTAAATTATTGCATTATAGATAAATGGTTATATTCAAAAAATTCTAGTGGTCTATTGCTTAAATGTTTTCCTGAGAATGATGCATAGAAAATCAAACATGAGTTTTATGAAGGGGAATGTGGAGGCCACCTCTATTGGAAGCCAACTGTAAACAAAATCCTCAGAGTTGGTTACTATTGTCCCACCCTCTTCCAAGGTATTCATAAATTGGTAATTTCCTGCCACTAGTGTCAAATCTTTGAAGGAAAAAGAAAACTCTTACCCTTACCCCTACATCTTATCTCTGTTGAAGCTCCTTTTCAATAGTGGGGCCTAGACTTCATTTAGGAAATCCATCCTTCTTCATCTACCCAGCATAAATGGATCCTCACAGCTACTGAGTACTTTACAAAATGGATAGAGGCCATCCCCTCTAGAACTACCACTAATCTAGTCATCATTAAATTCCTTGAAAACCATATTTTGTCTAGATTTGGGTGTCCTAGAAAGATTATCACGGACAATGCAACTGCCTTTAGATCCAGAAGGATGGCAGACTTTTGCCACAAATATCAGAAGACATTGGGTAATTCCACAACTTATTACCCTCAAGGTAATGGGTTGGCAGAATCCTCAAACAAAAGTATAATAAACATCATCAAGAAGTTGTTGGAATGAAATCAAAAGTCATGGCACAAAAAGCCAGTACATGCATTATGGGCTGATAGGTTAACATGCAAGAAACCCATTGGAATGTCTCCCTATCATCTAGTTTATGGAGCAGGTGCAATTTTTCCAAAATCCTAGGAGTGCCAGTCATGAAGCTAATCTAGGAGGTACAGTCTAAAGAAAATGACATGATAAGAAGGGTAAATCAGACTATACAGTTGCAACAAACAAGAGAGGAAGTCTATAACAGAACACAGCAAGTGCAAGACAACATCAAGAATCTGTTTGGTAGAAGGACAAAGGAAAATGACTTCAACATTGGTGAAAAAGTTCTCAAATGGAATTCAAGGAGAGAAGACAAAGGAAAACATGGTAAGTTTGAAAATCTATGGAAAGGTACCTATATTATCCATTCTGCCAGAGACAACAATGCATTTGTCTTACAGGAAATTGATGGAAAATAAATTTTTGAGGTCCTCTCAATGGCAGGATGCTCAAACATTATTTCCATTAAGATAACAATTTTAAAACTTTATCCATTGTAAATAACATTGTTTAAAGGAAAAAAATCAGAGAAAAAATAAGTACAAAAATAGAAAACAAAGAAAAGAGGGAAGAAAAAGAAAAGGTACAGTGCCATACCCAAAAAACAGTACTTATGAAAGTGTGCAAGTATAAATGCCATTGCTGATTCAAAATGATACCTTGTTCAGCCATCTAGCCTAATCATGGTTGAACATGCTTTAAATTTATGTTGATAAGTTAGTAGAAACATTGATTGTCAAGATTATTTCAGACTTGACTTGTCAAAAAGAATAGATTAGGAGAATGAAAAGAGTGCCAGTTCCACAGGCTCAAAATAGAACCAAATAGATAGATAAGGATGTATGATTAATGACACATCATAGCCTTGTCTTTCTAGATTTACTTTTATGAAAATAAATGATTCAGTGCATCTTTTTCCAAATGCCACAATCATGGTTAATCAAACTGTCTAATCCTTATTTAAACCATGTTTTAAATTTTTGCTGATAGGTTAGTGAATGAGGATTTTCCAAAATCTCTAAACTTGGCTTATCAGTAGACTAGATTAGATTAGAAACTGGTTCCAAAGCTAAAAATTTGAACCAAGAAAGAAGAGAGGGATAAAAATAAAATTCCAAATTTCAACCCTCAAAGTTTTGTGTTGAAAGTTCTACAAAATAAGTTATGTATGCACATTTTTACAAAGTATCATTGCTTATAACAAATCAGACTGTCTAAATCCTGATTTGGTTATGTTTTCAATTTTCTGTTTTAGATTAGAAAATAAAGACTTCCAAACAGTTTAATCTTGGTAACCAAGTAGTTTAGGTAGAAAATAAAATATTTCAATAGTTTAATCTGAAATCTTGGAAGAAATAAGGATAGAAATAGATAGTTTATTTCTGTTTTCAAAAATAAAAATTTCAAAGAGTTGCTAGTCCAAATGCACTTAAAGAAGAAAAAATGTTAGAACTTGTGTGATGGGTAGGTAAAAGTTGAGTTGGAATTAATCATGCTATGAGTTAGATACTGCAGATCACTTCTTCAAAGAATCAAATCATCAAGATAAAGGAGGGCTGCCAACGTGAAAATCAAGTCATTGGTCTTCCTCTTCCAGAGATTTATCTTATGAGGTTCTTGACACCTCCTAAAGGAGCTGCCCTCCCCAGCTAGAGCCACTATTATCCTCCTATATTCTAAATATTTCACTAGATGAATGTGGATGTTCTACAAGCACCTAAAGATAACATTTTTTTCTCATCATCTATCTTTAGAGACCTCATTGCCTTCATCATCCTAAAAATGACTCTTTCTCACTAAGCCTTCCTATCTTCATGCCTCATCAAATGTTCACCCTGCTGCTGTAAAGAAACTCCATTTTTTGGGCCAAATTCCCTCATTTACCCCTCTACTGATACCCTCATGTATCCTTCTTCTTTCCGCTCTAAAAACCCCCAAAATCCCCGCTCATGCTTCATTTTCTCCTAAAAACCTTTAAAACAATGTGAGAAACCCCTTTACATTGTTTTATCCTAAATTTTAACCCTATCGGAACCCTTCAAATTCCCATAAAAACCCTGTTTTATGTTAAAAGCACATTTTTTCATATAAAAGGCCTTAAGCCCCTTTTGGCCTTAAAGCCCCAGCCCCCCTGCTCATGTGACCCTAGACCATAACCTACCGTTATTCCCCTAAGCCCCCTTTCCTTTCCGACCCATGGTCCCCTCTACCCCCATGTGACCATTTCCCTGCCTATCTTGTAACCCCTTTATCCCTTAAACTTACCCCGCCCCTTTCTTATTTTCTTATCCCCATGCCTTGTATAAAACCCCGCCACTTCATTTTCTTTCAAGTCATTTCTCGACCATTGATCTCGAATCATAGGCTCTGATCCAACGACCCTTATTTCACCACCCCTTCCCCATCTCCTAACCCGTTCCCCACTACCTGAAAAACTTGCTCATGTCACTACCCGTACCCCACCTTCCACTCAAACTCTGTGCTCCAATCACTGCCTGCCAACTGCACTTCACTTCCCCTCTGCCATACTGTAGCCCATGCTTGAGCTCCACCCTCACCGTCAATCTCACCCTCTGAGATCTGACGGACTGGATTTCATTTCATGTGGAATCCGATGCCGATGGTTAACGAGCCCTACCCACGCGAAAAGGGTGGTTTTGCCTTAGACATGCATCCAACGCTGAATGGTATCACACTGCCTCCTCCCAAAACCATAAACCACCAATAATCCGCATGAAAAACCCCAGTGATTTTCCCAAAACCGCTTTTCCCTTTGCATGCCAAAATTCAAAGTTTTGGCCGCCATTCAATTTTATTCATGATTTTTCCTCCGAAATCACTTCCCTGCACCTCTATTCCTCTGCAAATTTCCCCTAAACCCTCCAAAAACCCAAAAAATCACAGGTTACCCCATCCCAAAGGTTTCAAGTTAATTATTTGTTTGTTTTTGAAGGTTTAATGGCAGATAAGGGCCAAAAGTGACCTCCCATAGTCAAGAAGTGACAAATTAAGCCTCTAGATGATGATCCGAGAGGTAAATTCATTCAAAAAGAACCAAGGGAGCTCACATAAAAGTTAGCCCTTGATTACTCATGATCATTAATGGGTTATAAACCCCTTCTGCCATGAAGAAAACCCTGCATACATACAAAGAACAAATACCATCAGAGGAGGAACAAATAAGATGAGGAATAGAAGGTTAAAAGGATAATTGAAGATCAAAGCATAAAACAAAGAATTAGCCCTTTAAGGTAGTGTTTAAAGATGAAAAGTAAAAAGGTTTAAGATAAAGGATAGATGGAAAAATAGTCATAAAGCAGAATAGAGGATTAAAGACAGTGATGCATAATATCAAAGAAAATCAAGGTTAAAAGCCTAATACAAAAGATTGATGAATAAAACAAGGAAGATTGCCCAAGGACAACTTCGAATTACTCAGCAAGAGAGAAATTACTTCTCCAAAGACAAATTTTCCACCTACCAGCATTGTTTCTTTCCATAAAGACATCAAACTGTTATTACTCAGTCAAATATATTTTTGAAACAGCTCAGCAGTTATCACAAGTTATTACAAAGCCTTAAAAGTCAAAATTTTCAGCCTAATCAACATAGAAGTTAATTCAGAATTTATTATTCAAAGTAACTCTTTCAAATATTTTTGCCTTGGCCCTTGCATGGTCTCAAAGGTCAAAGATAATTGAATCTACAATAAATAACATTTATACACCCTAGCATAGCAACACCTCCTCATTTTGCATATAAATATTGCACAGGAGCCTCATTGAAAATGTTGGTTACTTGATGGTTTTTAGAATGATTTCTGCTACTTAGCTAATTGAGGAATGATAGACTGAGTTGAAGAAAGCTTTGAGTTTCATAGAGACATTTTACCTGGAGTATTGTAACTAGTTTGATCATCAATAATACAAGCATGTTCACTGGATCCTTGAGCTACATCAATGGTGAAGTTTCTGTAATTGTTATTGTTTCTTCTTATGTCTTGCATTATGTTCATCTTTCTCTGATAAAGAAACATAAGTTTTAGATTAGGATTTTTTGTTTCAGCACCCTATTTATGTTTGTATACTTTATGTTCATGTTTTCTTCTGCATGGGTTTGATTAGAAGATTCTTAATTGCCTTCTGGTTATACTTAGCTTGTTGTCTTGGGAATGATTCAATAGAGTGAAACCAAGGAAATTATGGTGAACCCATGTTCCTTTAAGTAAGACTTGAGATATTGTTTTGATGTTTATACATGTTTTGATGTATTTTATTAGGTGGATAGTAGAGATTTTAGGTCTACTTACAATATTCATAGTAGTATAGACAAATCAAAATTTTAGATTTATCTCCAAAGTATTTATGTCATTTTTTGTCTTTTAATTAAATTGATTAACTAAACAAAATGTCATATGAACAAGTTTCATATGAAGTGAGTTTTGTTTTTGGCCATGTGGAATTGATAAGCCATGGTTTCGTAACATATCCTAAAGTGAGAGTAAATCTCCATTGTTAAAAACTTGTTTCCTATTTATTTAAATGTATAAATGTTTGACTTATATATTAATTCTTTATAGTTAATAGTAAGATAATAGTAATTTCAAATAAAAATATAATTTAGTTATTTATTATTATTATTTTTTAAGTTTTAGTAACATGACATCTATCATGTAGTAAGTGTTTTGATTCTAATGGACATTTGTGTGATTGCACTAATTTAATTTATGTCTACACTAATTATATATTTTCAATCAATAAGAATAAAAAATTGAATTAAGTAATGAAGCACACTTTATAACTTATGAGGTGTGAGGAATGCATAATTTTTTTGCATTATTTAAACTTATTTTAGCTACATGACATTATGATGTAGTTAGTGTTTTGATGATTATTATGGCTTTGTGCTTATAGATAGTTATATGATTGCACTAATTTAACTTATCTAGATACAGTAATTATACATTTTCAGTCATAAACCATGAAATAATAGCTTAAAATATGAATTACTCCTTCTAAGTTGTGCCGTGTGAGAAAATCATAATTTATGGTCCAATTCATGCTTAGTTAAAAAAAAATTCTTCTTAAAACATCCTAAGATACATGACATTGTAGCTATTTCACAAGAATTCATTCACTCCATAAAAACCCATAAACTAGATGTTTGTCTCATGAAGATAGATTTTCTTAAAGCCTTTGAGTGTGTGGATTTGGAAGTATTATGGATGACCATGTTGAATATTGGTTTCACCTCCTCCATGATTAGTTAGATAAAATAGTGCATAAAATCTTCCTCCGCTATAATTATAAATGGCCTGACTATAATGATGTGCTCTATCTCCCCTCATACTCCTCATCATCAGAGATGGCCTCAATATAAGATTCAATGTCGCCCATGGTAATGAGCCTTCTCACTAGATGCTTGATTCTTGATGCCTTCACTCTCTACCACCTACTATTTGTGGATGGTCTATTGGCTCTCGAGAAGTTTAACCAACAAGAATGGCACATGATTCATTCTTGTTTGAGTGTGGATATAATTGTGTAGGTAGAGAAAGCAATTTGAATGCAGCGTGATTTAGTTTTAGTTATTGAGTTACATGATTTGACTTTGAAGTATGTTTGTTTTTGAATAGTTCCTTTCATTAGATTAAAATTTTTAATAGATGGTTTATCATAGGTTATTTGCAATGCATTCTTTAATAGGATCTTTTAAGTGTTATGTTACATGAAGCAAAGTAGTTTTCTTTTAGCAATAGTTAAGATTTCCTTTTGTTAATTTGGAATCTTGAGTTTGTTTTCAGGAATAGTTCTAGATAGTTTAAGTTGTGAATTTATAATATGTGTCATTTTTGCTTATTAGTTTCAAGTGTTAGTTTCAAATTAGTGAGAGGAGTTAATAGATTAAGGTTTTCAACATAAGAGATTTTAAGAGTATATTTTGGGTGCGAGAATGTTATGTGATTGAGTATTTCTTTGTATAGCCTTACAATTTAATTGTGGTATGGAATTTGCAGTGAATAAAATTGGTTAAGGAGGTTCCCTTTTTAAGATTTTTTATTTGCCAGAAATTGTGTGTTTCATTCCAGTACATATTTTAGCATTACAAAGGAATATATTTATACTCTGACCATTAAGTTGATCCAATATGCAGTGCAACTCGCATTTACGACTCTTGGATTGATAATTAATATTGAGAGGTTTAATCCGACAATTAAGCCGTCCAACAACGCCTTGAATTTTTTGTAGCAGATATCTACTGGACTTCCCAATGGTACTCTTGCATAGTCAGATCAATGCAAGGGATGTACTATGTGTAAGTTTGTGAAGACCACCTCTCATGAGAAGCAGAACTTTGCTTTGGTGATCCTGGAGAGAATTCACACAGATGTGTGTGGACCTTTCTCAGTTTCTTCAACAACAAAACACAGGTATTATGTTATTTTTGCTGATGAATATTCTCCTAGATGCAGGATCTTATTCATGCAGAAGAAGAGTGAAACATTTTCAAAGTTCTGCGAGTTTAAAGCATTGGTGGAGAAGTAGTTGGGGAAGCAAGTGAAGGCTCTACAGAGTGATAATGGTGGTGAATATATCTCGAATGAATTCAAAGACTTATGTACCAAAGAAGGAATTCAAAGAGAACTCATAGCGCCTCATAACCCACAGCAGAATGGGGTCACGGAGAGGAAGAACAGAATGATCATGGCTGTTGCACGAGCTACGCTGCATAACCAGGGCCTACCGATGCACTTGTGGGCAGAAGCATGCAACACTGCGGTTTATGTGCAAAACCTTTGTCCTCATAGAGTACTTGGCATGAGTACACATGAATAAGCTTGATATTTCTCATTTGAAGATTTTTGGGTCATCTGTTTACATTCATGCGACAAAGGACACTAGGAAGAAGCTGGAGCTGACTACAAAAGTTGGGATATTTGTGGGATAGACAGAAACACCCCATAATTATCGTCTGCATTTGCGAAACAGTAGAATGACTGTGGTGAGACGAGATATAAAATTAAGTGAGGTGAAGGCCATGAAGTTGTTGATTGAGAGGAAGCTACACTTGCATGTGGAGGAGGAACTTATTGTTCCCAAAGATGAGCCTCTAGATGTGGATTAGCCACAGGAGGAGATTCATGGAGTGGAGGAGTCCACTCCTACAGAACCAAACATCAGAACAGGTAGAAAGCATACCACAGAAGCTGAGAGACTGAAGCTTGATGCGGCACAGAATGTAGCAGTCCCTACATCACAACGCAGACAGAGACAGTCACTTGACTGATTTACTGGATACATGGCTCTTATGAGCAAGTGTATCATGACAGAGTCATCTTCTTTTGAAGAAGCAGCACAGGAGCCCACATGGGTAGATGCCATGGTGGACAAGTATGACTCCATTGTTTGAAACAATGCTTGGGAGAATGTTCCAAGGCCGGTGGGTAAATCAGTGGTAGGTTAAAGATGGATCTACAAGGTTTAATGCAAGCTGCTGATGTGATCAGGTGATCATGTCCAAGTTGAAAAAAATTCTCAAAAATGGAACTGCTCAGAATTGGTTGCAATCTAAATGATCGGAAAGGCCTCATTTCTATGATTTTGGCACCATGAATGAGACTCAAATATGATGTCGTATGTGAAAGTTATGCAGGTTTGAAGTCTCCAGTAACCTTCTAAAATCAGTTGACCAAGTTTGACTTATGAATTTGGAAATATTAAAAAAGGAATATTCCAAGGAATATTTAGAGAATATTCCCCAAAGATTCCCTAGAATATTCCATAAGGGGGAATGAGACTTTGACATTTGGCAGCATTATATTGGTTGGTGGTTTGACTTCATTGGAGATGGCCAATCAGAGGCTGCCACGTGGCAGACCCGGAGGCCGCCATGCGGCCCATGGGTCATGGTTAAAAAATTTTGGAGTCCGTGGGATTTGAACCGCAAACCTCCCACTAGCCAAGAGAGTGCTCCAACCACCGCAGCTACAATTCGTTTCTTAAACCTTAAGCATTACCACATGATTTTAAACTTTGTTAATGATTTTGGCTAAAAAGCAAAAGGGGCTAGCTTCTTATGACTAGCCCCGTTCCATATAACCATGCCCATGACCAGGGGGCTTAACACCGATGGAATTGTTGACCATTAGCATTTACCGTTAGCCCGGTTATATGTGATCACATGGATTTAAAATAAATGCAGTGGTTGGGTTAATCGTAAAGTGTTGCGGTTTGGACGAAACTAACATGTGAATACACCCTTAACTGTTAATGCAAACATTTAACGTTTCCACAATATATGGAGCATAGTTTTCCATTTTCGTCCTTTGGCCAGTTTTAGCTTGATTAACTACAGTTAGCCCACATTTAGTAGGGTTTTCAAGTGAGATTGGGCATAAATTTTTTTTGGTCATAACTTCCTCAATATTGAACCAATTTGGACAAAAGTTTAGTCAATTTTGGCTATTCTGAGCATTCTAGAGATTTTGGGATAGGTTACAGAGTGAACAGAGGTGTTCTATAGCCATTTTTGCTTCAGAGAAGAGGAAATAGCCACCAGGGCCATCAGGGAGATGGAGTTGTATTGGGTTGTACTTCATTGTTTAAGGTGAAACAAAAGCTATTTTTATCTTATTTCTGTCTTCTGAAGTCAAATTCACATATATTTTTACCTGTTTAGGCATATATTTCACTGTATAACCATTTTGAGAAACTTAATAGAGCAAGTACATGCCCATTGGGAGCCTTGAACCTAGCAGATGTAGCCCAAGAGGGGTGAACTGCCTCATCAGTTTGTTGTGTTATGCTACGGTGAATTTCTCTTGCTATGCATTTCTGATATAATATGTTAAACAGTAAACCTAATTAACATTTCCTCAGACAAAAACTCAGAAAAAATTACCAAAAACACTTTGTTTAATTTGAAAGACATGGAGAATACTTTGCACACTTAATTAAATGGAAATGGATACTTTGCACATCATTTATAAATAGTTCCATTTTCAGATCAGTTGGTATCAGAGCTAGAGTTTTACTCTGCATTTTTTCTTGTGCAAAGATATAGTTGATTGTTTACAAGTTTTGATGCTTACTAGGCTTAAACTCAAAATAGGGGAAGGACAATTGGTTAGAGCACAAGTTAATCCTCAACCAAGGAGGGCGAGAGAGCCATTGTTTGCATCATCTATTACACCCCCAAGAGTTACTGAAGAAGCCTTAAGCATGTCTTCAAGAGAAGGAGAAGCTCCAGAAGACATTGATCCCAAAGAAGAAGAATGGGTATTCCGAAAGGCTTTCCTAGACATGTCAGATATGGTAAGGATAATCTACCAAGAAAGGAATGATAGGCTTGTTGGAGAAGGGTCTAAATATCAGAAAGAAGGAGAGGGTTGTTCACGAGGAAATAAAAGTGATGACAAGTCAAAGAAAGGACACGGAGGAAATGGTGATCCACCATCCCCATCTTCATCCTCTTCCTCTACATCGTCATCCTCTACTTCAGTGAATCAATATCACAAGTCTAAACCCACTGGTAAAAGTCCATTTTTAAAGCTTGATGTTAAATTTGAGTTTTCTATGTTTAATGGTGAAGTCAATCCAGAGAAACTTGACAATTGAAAGTTTATTTGAGGATACAGAACCTTCATGATGATGACACCAAGATACATTTAGCCTCTTTGAGAATGGAAGGAGCAACATTGGTATGGTGGGAAGCCAAGACCAAGGATGAAATTAAAAAACATGGTAATATCACTTTATCATGGGCTAAATTTATTTCCGCAATTAATCAACAATTTTATCCATTAGCTCATTTACAAAAGGATATCATGAATTGGCAAAGTTTTAGAAAACTTAGGGGACAAAGTGTTCAATATTACACTCAATAGTTTAGACGAAGGGCTTTATTACTTGGAATTGATTTGCATAGTCAAGATACTTTTCTGAAATATATAGGTGGTTTACACAATTATCTTATACATACTATCCTTATGTTCAATCCTACTAGTCTAGACGAGGTTTTTGTCCAAGCCACACATTTAGAGGCTAGAGGGAAATAATATTTTGATGGGAATGTGGATAGAGAATTTAAAGGCAAAGGGAGGAAAATAAATGCAAACTCTAGGAAAGAAAAAGGAAATTTCTTTTGTAAAAAATGTTCCAAAACAAGCCACGATGAAGACCATTGCTGGAAACTTCATCCGGAGTTGAAACCAAAATAATTTAAAACCAAAGATAAGGCCAAATAAAAGGGAAAAATGGTTGCAACTATTGAACAGGACTCAGGGTCTGTATCAGGTGATGAAACTAAAAGCATAGCCATGATACTAAAGAACATAAAGGGGAAAGAGGTTTTAAAGGAAAAAAATCCCAGTTATATCACTTTAAACTGTCACATAGAAGCTCCAAATGAAGATAGGAGGATAGAGTTGTTTCATGTGAGGATAATCTCAAAACACACAAATATAGACACACTATTTGATAGTGGGTCACAAGAAAATCTCATCTTAGAAGACTTAGTCAAGAAGTTGAAACTTGAGACCATTCCACATCCAAGGCCATATCCACTTGGATGGATTTGTAAGGATGCTAATTTACAAGTCTGAATAAATTACATGTTGTGCTTCGCCATAACAGCTCATTATGTTGATTTGGTTGAGCTAGATGTGGTACTGCTTGACATTATAGTGTGGTGTTGGGTAGTCCGTATTTATATGACAGAAAAGCGATCTTCCATCGCCATGAGAACAAGTATCATCTGTTCAAGGATGGCAAGGAGTTTATTGTGAGAGCACATTGGAAGAAGCTAAAATCTTATTTAGTCAATGCAGGGAAATTGAAATGGCTTGTCAATGCAAGTCAAAATTTTACTTTGTTTATGGTTAAGAAAAAATATTTTGTACATTATCATTTTCATGTTATTGCTGATATAAATGATGACATGTTTCAGTCAAAAATTAGGTCGTCTTTCGAAGATGACAAGATGTTGCAGAAAGTGCATATGGTGTCAATTGGTGCAAAGAACAAAGTGTCGGTGGAAAGTGGTACAAGAATCCAAGAAAGGGAAAATTGTGCAAGAAAATAGGACACAAAGTTCAGCATGGATCAATGCTGGTTTCAGAATGGCAGATTTGTATGGCGAGAAAATTTGGTCAGGATTCAACACAAGCACATTGCTCATTCGACAAAAATTCGCCATGAGGATAGTTGGCAAGGTGAATATTATTTTCAGTTTCCTTTGAAGTTAGACCATTGTAGAAAAAATATGTATTCTGCAAATTTCAGTTGCTATTCTGTAAATTTCAAAAAATTTCATCATGACACAATCAAAGTTAGCAATAGTCTGTGAACAGATTCAAGAAGAATTTGTCTTTTTATGAGAAGCTCAATTTGATGAAGTCAGGAAGATTTCACTGGTTCAAGTTTAGAAGAGTGGAGAATCAGTCTCCTCATCTTTAGTTTCAGTAATTCAGAGAGATTTTTGGGTCCAAAAGCGTCCCATTTGGGAGGTGTGATAAGGTGATCATGTCCAAGTTGAAAAAAATGCTAAAAAATGGAACCTCTTAGAATTGGTTGCAATCTAAACGATCGGAAATGCCTCACCACTACAATTCTGGCACTATGAATGGGACTCAAATCCGATGTCGTATGTGAAAGTTATGCAGGTTTGAAGCCTCCAGTAACCTTCCAAAATCAATTGACCAAGTTTGACTTCTGAATTTGGAAATATTAAAAAAATAATATTTCAAGGAATATTCCATTTGGGCGAATGAGACTTTGACATTTGGCAGCGTTATATTGGTTAGTGGTTTGATTTCATTGGAGATGGCCAATCAGAGGATGCCACGTGGTAGACCAGGAGGCTGCCACGTGGCAGACCCAGAGGCTGCCATGAGGCCCAGGGGTCATGGTTAAATGTTTTTTGGAGTCCGCAGGATTTGAACCGCAAACCTCCTGCTAGCCAACAGAGCGCTCCAACCACCTCGGCTACAATTCGTTTCTTAAACCTTAAGCATTACCACATGATTTTAAAATTTGTTAATGATTTGGGCGGAAAAGAAAAAGGTGCTAGCCCCTTAGGACTAGCCCTATTCAATATAACTGTGCCTGTGACCAGGGGGCTTAACACTGGTAGAATTGCTGACCATTAGCATTAACCGTTAGCCCAGTGATATGTGATCATGTGGATTTAAAATAAATGTGGAGTTTGGGTTAACTGTAAAATGTTGTGGTTTGGGTGGAACTGACATGTGAACGTGCAAGCCCTTAACAATTAATGAAAACATTTAATGTTTCCACCATATATGGAGAAGTGTCCGCCATTTTCGGCCTTTGGCCAGTTTTAGCACGGTTATCTATAGTTATCCCACATTTAGTGGGGATTTCAAGTGACATTGGGCAGAATTTTGTTTTGGTCATAAATTTCTCAATATTGAACCAATTTGGACAAAAGTTTAGTCAATTCTGGCTATTCTGAGAATTCTAGAGAGTCTGGGACAGGTTGCAGAGTGAAAAAAGGTGTTATACAACCTTTTTTTCTTCAGAGAAGAGGAAAGAGCCAGGAGGGCCATCAGGGGGATGGAGCAATATTGGGTTGTAATTCACTGTTTGAGGTGAAAAAAAAGCCATTTTTAGCTTATTTTTGTCTTCTAAAGTCAAATTCACAGCTTGTTTTTCTTGTTTAGGCATATATTTCACTGTATAACCATTTTTAGCAACTTAATAGAGCAAGGATATGCCCATTGGGAGCCTTGGACCTGACAGATGTAGCCCAAGAGGGGTGAATTGCCTCATCAGTTTGCTATGTTATGCTATGGTGAATTTTTTTGGAAATATTGTCATTGACGGAAAACGAGCACAAAGGAGAAGTACCAAGACAAGGGAGAAGATCAGAATCAGATGGAAATATTACATAGAAATAAAGTGAAGTGGCAGAGGCTACAAGAGGTGTTATTTGCTGGAGGATAAAACTAGACATTTGTGGGGACAAATTTTGGTGGAACAGATCGGAAGGTTCCACTTGGGTTTACTGTAGTCGAGTTAATAGATGCAGTGTAAAAGGAGGAGGTTGTACCTGGAATGAAGACAGGAACCATAATTGATGATGTGGAGGAACTACATTAAAAATTGGGTGTGGAACCATGAGCCAATGGCAAAAACGGAACAGTGAAAGTGGTTTCGAAAACCACCAGAGGGTTTTTGCACTACTTTTGGAGGATAAGTGGTTTTAAGTGAGGTGGACACAATACAGTTAGGAGGGCGATGTGTGGCATACTGAAACCACCTATTTCGCATAGGTTCAAAAACATTATCCATCGAGCTAGTTGGCACACGATAACACGATGACTATTGGATCATCCTACGATTAATGGCAGAGACTCGAGGTTTAAACCTTAAATTGGACCCGATGATATATGAATCTGATTTAATAATTTGAGTGCCTTTTGAGGTCTTGTGCTATGCATATTGTGGGGCTAATACATTTTGTTGATGTGTTTTGTTTTAAAGCAAAAAGTATATAAAAGTGGAATGATAAAAGGTTTGGGACCAGTGTCATAGAGCGGGACAACGTAAAAAAATGGAAAATAGACTAAGGTAGAAAAATCTTTGAAGAATTCCAAGTGAGGTGAACGACCTGTTACGATTAGATCACAACAGGAAAGGCAAGAAATGAATGGATAAGATTCATTGCAAGATAAGCAGGGTAGAAACCAATCAGAAGTGCCAGTAGCAGCAACGATCGTAGATCTTGGCAGATCAACGGTGACGATCACATTGGTGGAGTTCGAAATCGCAAGTCATAAGGTAATTGTTTTATTATGCGATGTGATCGATGAATGTGATGCGATGGATTCGATGCGATTCGATTGCATATCGCAATCGGAGCATGAAAGACATGGATGTGATACGATCAATGAATGAGATGTGATGGATGCGATGCGATGCGATCGCATATCGCAATCGAGGTAGGAGAGATATCGCACAATCTTAGAAGTCATGTGAGTTGTGATGCGATGTAACGATAAAGTCAAGTGGGACCCGATCGCATATCGCTCATCGCAAGCTCAGGATGAAGTGCGAAATGCGAAAAGAGTCTCAGATGTGATATATTTCAAAGATAAAGTCTACAGGATTTCAAATCCAAAGGTATAAGGTTTCCCTTTGAGAAATCGCATTGGGAGGATGAAAGAGCAATAGAGAAATGAATAAAAAGAGAAATAGTCAAAATGCCGAGATAAATCCTGGTGGGACCCTTCGCATATCGCATATCGGGAGATCAGATGGATGAAGGAACATGGGATAACTGAATCACCAAAGTGCGATAAAGAGAGCGGACGCGATGAAGATCAAAATCGAAGCCTAAAGAAATTCAAGTCCGGGAGTATGGGATTTCCCTTTGTTAATTCGTTTTGTAGAGCAAAGGAGGATTATAACGTAAAACAAAATGGAAAGTATGAACGCAGGTAGAAAGGCTCGAGTTAGGACCCGACATAGAGAAAGGGGTAGAATCGAGTGTTTAGGAGAGCGTTGAAGGTTGAATGCTGTGGGCATGAGGAAAAGAGGCAGAGTCGGGAAAAAGGAGAATATGGTGGCACTGCTAGAAACACAATAGCTGGGTCGAGTTAGACCAAAATGACAGTTATGTAGAACTGTGTTGAATATAATAGCAAGAACTGAAACGACTCTAACAACAGCAGAAAAGACAAATGCACAATGAGAAAAGAGATGAAAGGGCTGAGTGAAATATATTTTTTTTAACTATAAATGTAAATGAATTAATTATTTTTATTCTATGTGATGCAAAGGCAAGTCTCCATAGGCAAAGTAAAACTCCTCTATAATACTGAAATGTATGCATACTATTATATTATTTTGAATGGGTTGGACAAGAAAATGAGAAGGGGGAAGGTAAAGAGTCATACCTATTCATTTCGAATTCATTGTGGAATGCACAGAGTTATGAGGTGATATCTATAAATAATGTTACCAACATATGCATAAAAGGAAGATAATAGAGAAAAAGGTCAGAGAGTGTAGGAAGAAGAAGGAGCAGGGAGAGGAGTTGTGAAGATCTAGAGATGATATAAAGCAAATTTGAAGGCTGGAAGGACAACAGTAAAGAAGGAGAAAAATGGAGTTGATATCTAGGTAAATCAACATATGATTTTATTGTACAGTGAGGAAGTTGGTGCTTCCATATCAAGTTGCAGCTTGATAGATGTCAAGTTGTAGCTGGCTGAGGTAGGAGCCTCCTGTAGGTTGTAGCCTGCAGAAAATAGATGGGAGTTGGAGCTTCCTTGCAAGTTGTAGCTTGCATAATTAAGGTAGTAGCCTCCTGTAGGTTGGAGCCTATCGAAAATCAGTGGTGAGAGGGACTTGGAGCTTGCCTTTGCATCACAACAATAATAAGATGTGGTTTTCTCTCTTATGGGTTTCCACTTATATATGTTTTCTATGTGCATGATGATTATATGTTGATATTCTATATTTAATCTGCTTAATACCTACTGCTCACTTATTAGTATTGTTGTTCCATTGTATATTAATTTGATCACAAAATGAAGATGTAAATAAGTGTAAAATAAAGTTTTACAAGACCATGACTGCATTAAATTGATTCACCCCCCCTCTTAGTTTAACCAAGGGTTCAACAATTGGTATCAGAGCCAAGTTCCTTCTGTATTAGTTTAACAACTTGAAGGAAGATCCTAGGTCCCCAAGATGGCTAGTCTAGAAGGATGCTTAACAAATAAAGCCCCTTTGTTTACTGGCACAAATTATGTCTTATGGAAAATAAGAATGAGGATGTACATAATGTCTCTAGGAATAGAAGTTTGGGCTGTTGTGGATTTGGGATATGCCCCAAAGAATTCTGACACAGAGAAAGAAGCCAAACAAGATTTTATAGCTAATGAGAAAGCCATGAATGCTCTCTTAGGTGGTCTGTGTGAGGCAAAATTCATCTATGTAATGCACAACAAGACTTCCAAAGAAATATGGGATACATCATAAAGTATCCATGAGGGAGATAAAAATGTGAAGATGGCCGAACTACAAGTCTATTGAGCTCAATTTGAAAATATAAAAATGAATGAAGAATAAAATGTTTCCAGCTTCTTCATAAAGGTTGCAAAAATTGTGAATAATATGAAAGCTCTAGGAGAAACCATTAGAGAATGTGAAATTGTTCAAAAGATATTGAGATCTTTACCATCTAGTTTTAATCCCAAGGTTTCTTCCATAGAAGAAACAACTGATTGGGAAAATTTGACCATGAACCAATTACTTGGAAACTTAACAACCTATGAGATGAGACTTCCACAGAGGAAGTCAAATGTGAGGGAGGCAACCTTTAAGGATGAGAAGAGAAAAGAAGAAAAGGAAGATACATGCTCCTGCTCTGATGAAGAAGAGGCCAAATTTGTCAGAAGATTGGATAGAGGCTCAGGTAAGTATAAAGGTAAGCTTCCATTTAAATTATTTAACTGTGGAAGAGTTGGGCACTATGCATCAAAGTTTCCTTACAAGAAAACAAAGAATCAGACTCAAGAGACAGAGAAAACCAAAACAAATAACTGGCAGAAAGGGAAGAGATTCAACATAAAATCACTTTATGCTCAGCAAGATAGTAGTGCATCTGAAAAATCAGATGAATCCTCAAATGAAGAAGGAACATATGAATTTGTGTTTGATGGGTACGAGAAGTGCGAAGGGTTATTTGAAGATGAGAGGAAGAAGAAGATGAGGACGGATGTGGGAGGAGCTAAAAAGTCTGCAGAAAAATAGAGAAGACGGACTTAAACTCAGAAGGTCTGAGAAAACAGAAAAGACATTTCTCAAATAGCAAAAAGTGCAAATTGAAACTTCATTCAAGTTAGTGACTTGAAAAGCTTAGAAAGAATGGGAAAGCATTCTGCTAAAAACAAATAAAGATAAACATCGGAGTAAGAAATTGAAGAAAAAGTAGGTATCCATGAGAAAAAGACAGAAAACACCCAAAGGGTGTCAGCAGAACACTCCCTGGGACCAACAACGACAGTTGGAGCTTCAAAGGATTCTAAATGCTCAAAGGTCTTCTCTCATAAAGGCTGGGATAGGATATGAATGAGAAACCAGTAAGTCCAAGGTAGAAGATAACAAGAATATCATTTTTGTAAAAGATGTAAAGGATAATGAAACAACTCAAAAAGTAACCACAGAAGCAGAATCCAGCAAGAACTTGATGTGTGATGAAACAAACAGAAACAAGCAGCAACATCAACAAACAAAAAATGGGAGGAAGAAGCAAGTAGTTGCAAAAATCTCAATTGTTCCTGAAGATGAATTGAACAATTTCAGAAGATGTCAAAGAAGATTATTTTCTCCTATGAGAAATGTCACTTTTTTTGCGTGCCACAAACTAGGACATATTGCTGCATGCTGTCAGACAAAGATAATCAATTTCAACCAGCAAAAGATGCAGAAATTTAAAAGACTACCTCAAGAAAAAAAATGGAGAGGACAACCCTACACCAGGTACACTAATCGTTTCCATGGGTATTGTTTTTGTTGTAAGGGGTTCAGCCATAAATCCATGGAGTGCAGAACGTATGTACAAAGACTGATACTTAAAACCCCAAGGAAATTTATGAACAACGGAGAGTTCACTCGTACACATAATCCATTTAAAAATATAATAAAATGCTTTGTATGCCATCAAATGAGACACATGTCTTCCAAATGTCCTCTCAAAGAATGTGGTCCATATTCTCAGAAAAGGTGCCAAACAAATAGCTACCTACAGTGGAAAAAGAAGTTGAATAAGTGTGATTAGGCTTTAATAGCCCAAGATCAGAAAAGCCAATGGTATTTGGACAGTGGATGTTCAAAGCATATGAATGCAGATTGAAGCAAGTTTGTAACCTTTGATGAAAATAAATATGGGAATGTAACATTCGGCAATGATAAAGAAGGGAAAATCAAAGGAAAAGGCTCAGTCAGTATGAATAATAAAAGAGGAAAAGCTCAAGATGTACTATTTGTGGATGGGATGAAAGCCAATCTGCTAAGCTTCAGTCAAATGTGTGATAAAGGCTGTGAGGTCCTTTTTAGAGCCCAAGACTGTGAAGTAAGATCAAGCACCATAGGAAAGACCTTGATCAAAGGTGTTCAAATAGAAAGTAATGTCTATATAGTGAAAGAAGAGAATTAAGCATTCCACATAAGAAATATTGATGAATCATGGTTATGGAATAGAAGATTGGGACACCTAAACTTTGACCACATCATCAGTCTGAGCAAGAAGAATGCAGTCAGAGATATGCCAGCAATAAAGAAGCCTTCAAATACCATATGTAAATCCCACCAACTAGGCAGACCAACCTGCATATATTTCAAGACCAAAGAGATACTATCTACAAGTCGGCTTCTTCAGCTTGTACACATGGACCTGTGTGGACCTTCAAGAACTAAAGCACCAAGCGGAGAATCTTATTTCATGCTAATAATAGATGATTTTTCCAGATTGATGTGGGTAGCATTTATCAAATAGAAATCTGAAGCACTTGAGAAATTCAAGATATTCAAGGCATTGGTAGAAAATCAAACAGGATGCAAGCTAAAGTGCATCAGATCAGAGAGAGGAGGTGAATTCACAGACTATGATTTTGCAGACCTATTCAATGAGCATGGGATAAAAGAATAGTTTACAATTGCAGGTACACCTCAACAGAATGGAGTGTCATAGAGGAAAAACAGGTCAGTACAATAGATTTCTAGAGCTATGATGCAAGAAAGTAACATTCCCCAAACCTACTGGGGAGAAGTAGTAGACACAGTTGTTCACATTCTCAACAAAGCTCATCTAAGACCAAATTGTGACAAGACTCCTTATGAATTATGGCATGGTAAACCAACATCAATC
Source organism: Pinus albicaulis (assembly GCA_034641835.2). Classification (NCBI taxonomy): domain Eukaryota; kingdom Viridiplantae; phylum Streptophyta; class Pinopsida; order Pinales; family Pinaceae; genus Pinus; species Pinus albicaulis. The sequence continues at coordinate 62,347 of JAXQQM020062078.1, read as the reverse complement.
AAGCACTTTAAAGTCTTTGGAAGTAAGTTTTTCATAAAAAATAATGATGAAAAACTGGGGAAGCTTGATGTAAGAGCTGATGAAGGAATATTTTTAGGATATGCATCCAAGAGTAAGGGTTACAGGTGCTACAACAAAATACTGCACAAAATCGTGGAAAGCATTGATGTAAGATTTGACGAAGATCTACCAAACAAAACAGGAAGCACAAGCTGTGCCAATCATCCATATGATCATGAAGCTGAGAACCAAGATAATGAAGAACATAGCAAGACAATATAAGATACTAAATTAAACACAAAAGGTCCCTCAAGACACACTCAAAAGAACCATCTAGAAGATCAAATCATTGGGGACAAGAGTGTGAGAGTCTAGACAAGAAGACAGCTTGCTGAACAGACAGAAGAAGTATACCTAGCCATGCTATCTCAAATACAGCCTAAGAAGTTTGAAGAAGCCAACAAAGACAAAAACTGGGTAAATGCTATGAATGAAGAACTAGACCAAATTGAGAAGAACAATACCTAGGAATTAATTCCAAGACCCACTGGGAAAAATGTCATTGGCACAAAATGGATATTCAAGAATAAGATGAATGAACAAGGTTAGGTAATAAAAAATAAAGCCAGACTTGTATGCAAGGGATACTCTCAAATCGAAGGTCTTTATTATGATGAAACCTTTTCCCCTGTAGCCAGAATGGAAGCAATCAGAATGTTTTTGGCCTTTTCATGCTATCATGATTTCAAGGTATATCAAATGGATGTGAATTCTACCTTCCTAAATGGAGATCTAGAGGAAGAAGTCTACATGGAATAACCTGAAGGATTCTCATTAGCAGATAAACATGACTATGTGTGCAGATTAAAGAAAGCCTTATATGGTCTGAAGCAAGCTCCTCATGCATGGTATTCAAGGCTGGACAAATACTTGCAAAAACAAGGGTTCAAGAAAGGAGGAGTAGACATCAATTTGTACATAAAGGCTAATGAAAATGAACTCTTAATTGTAGTAGTGTATGTAGATGACATCATGTTTGGAAGCAACAAATATGAGTTAGAAAAATGATTTGTTGAAGAAATTAAATCAGAGTTTGAGATTTCAATGATTGGAGAGCTCACCTTCTATTTAGGACTTCAAATTCAACAAAAGAACACATGAATATTCATTTCGCAAGAAAAATACTTAAGGGAAATGTTGAAAAGGTTTCAAATGGAAGACTGCAAACTTGTGTCAACTCCCATAATCATTGGATGAAAACTATGTGCTAATGATGGATCAACAGATGTAGATCAAAAAATTTACAGATCCATAATAGGAAGTTTGCTATACCTAACTACTTCTAGACCAGACATTATGATGGCAATAGGACTTGTGGCAAGATATCAAGCAACACCAAAACAAAATCATTTACTTCCAATCAAGAGAATATTTAGATATCTGCAAGGAACTTCACATTATGGCCTATGGTATCCAAAAGGAAAAAGCTTCACATTAACAACATACACAGATGCAGATTGGGCCATCTATGTGGATGACAGGAAAAGCATAAGTGGAGGTGAATTTTATTTGGGAAAAAGTCTAGTGGCATGGCTAAGCAAGAAGCAAACTTCTATCTCTCTATCTACAGCAGAAGAAGAATACATAGCAGTAGCTGCATGTTGCACACAAGTAATGTGGATGAAACAATCTCTCCAAGACATGAAGGTAAGCATTGATGAACCCACTTCTATCAAATGTGACAATACAAGTGCAATACATATATCAAAAAATCATGTACTTCATTCAAAAACAAATCACATCCCAATAAAGTAACACTTCCTCAAAGAACAAGTAGAACATAAAATAGTGAAGTTGGAATATGTACAAACTAAGGAACAAACAGCAGAAATATTCACAAAACCTCCTACTAAAGAACCATTATAATATCTAAGAGACAAGCTAGGGGTAGTTTCTACAGATGTTATTCTCTAACATGATCAGAAAAAAAAAAAAAAGAGGGTTGCATACAAGAAACAAGATCAGTGCAAAAGACAAGTGATAGTCAATATCATAAAAGAAAGCATCATTCCAGGGGGAGAGCAGTCAATAAATTGTCAAAAAAGAGCTAGAAAAATGGAGTAGTGCATGGAATAGGTCCTCAAGATCAGAGGAAAGGAAAAGATAGAATCTACATTGGGAAATGTGTGACCCTTTGTCATTGATGTCAAAGGGGGAGGAAAAGCAAGCAAAAGAAGAAAGGGTCTTCTGAAAAGCAAGTAGAGGAAGTCCTGGAGGAAGCATTGGAGTATTGCCATCAATGCCAAAGGGGGAGTCTATTGGAAATATTGTTATTGATGGAAAAGGAGCACAAAGGAGTAGCACCAAGACAAGGGAGAAGTTAAGAATCAAATGGAATTATTGCATAGAAAGAAAGTGAAGTGGCAGAGGCTACAAGAGGTGTTATTTGCTGGAGGATAACACAAGACATTTGTGGGGATGAATTCTAGTGGAATAGATCATATATGAAGAGTTATGAAGATCCAGAGATGATATAAATCAAATTTGAAGGCTGGAAGGACAACAGTAAAGAAGGAGAAAAACAGAGCTGATATCCAAGTAAATCAACATATGATTTTATTGTACATTGAGGAAGTTGGTGCTTCCATATCAATTTGTAGCTTGATAGATGTCCAGTTGTAGCTGGCTGAGGTAGGAGCCTCCTGTAGGTTGTAGCGTTCAGAAAATAGATGGGAGTTGGAGCTTCCTTGAAAGTTGTAGCTTGCAGAATTGAGGTAGTATCCTCCTATAGGTTGGAGCCTACAGAAAATCAGTGGTGAGAGGGAGTTGGAGCTTGCCTTTGCATCAAAACAATAATAAGATGTGGTTTTCTCCCTTATGGGTTTCCACTTACCTCTGTTGTCTATGTGCATGATGATTATATGTTGATATTCTATATTTAATATCCTTAATACATGTTGCTCACTTATGAAGATTTTTGTTCCATTGTATACTAAGTTGATCACAAAATGAAGATGTAAATAAGTGTAAAAGAAAGTTTTACAAGACCATGACTGCATTAAACTGATTCACCCCCCCTCTTAGTTTAACCAAGGGTTCAATAAATTTCTCTTGCTGTGTATTTCTAATATAATATGTTAAAAATTAAACTTAATTAACATTTCCTCACACAAAAACTCATAAACAATTACCAAAAACTCTTTGTTTAACTTGAAAGACATGGAGAATAATTTTCACACTTAATTAAATGGAAATGGATACTTTGCACAAAATTTACAAATAGTTCCATTTTCAGATCATGATGGGAGTGTGGGTAAGTATAAGGCAATATTTGTTTCCTGAGGCTTCTCACAGGTTGAGGGGATTGATTATGAAGAAAAAATTGCACCTGTTGCACAATATTCTTCCATAAGGACCATCCTTTCTCTGTCAGTGCAGATTGGTTGGTACATTCATCAAATGGATGTGAAGACTGCATTCCTTAATGGAATCATTGAGGAAGAGGTGTACATTGAGCAACCTGAAGGATTTGAGATCTTCAGCAGCGAGTCGCATGTGTGTAGACTCAAAAGAGCATTGTATGGGTTGAAGCAAGCACCACGTGCTTGGTACACATGGATCGACAACTATTTCACCGGACTTGGCTTCACTGGCAGATGCGAACCTGTACCAAATTGTGGTGGAGGGTAAGCTTTTAATCATTGTTCTTTATGTTGATGATTTAATACTAACAGGTGATGAGCAGTTGATACACTCATGCAAGGTAGATCTTTCAAAGGAGTTTGAGATGAAGTATTTGGGCCTCCTTCATTATTTCTTTGGATTTGAAATATGGAAAAAAGAACATGAATTGTTTGTGTCTCAAGGAAAGTATGCTCGGGAGATACTTGGTAAGTTTCACATGGAGGAATGCAAGCCCATGGATACTCCTCTTCCAATAAATTGGAGGAAAGAGGATGTCACATCGACAGAGGTAGTGGATGCACCTGTTTATCAATAGTTGGTGGGTTCGCTCATGTATTTAGTTAATATAAGACCGAACATATGCTATGTAGTCAACCAGCTTAGTCAAGCGATGGTTAAGCCTACCAAGCTCTTTTGGAAGGCATGCAAGCATGTCCTAAGATATCTCAAGGGCACATCTGAGTATGGCTTATGGTACAAAAATGGATGAGGTGAAGTTGGATGGCTTCACAGATGCAGATTGGGCAGGCAGCCCAACGGACAGAAATAGCACATCAGGAGGGGTTTTCAGTATTGGATCTACAACATATTCTTGGTACAGCGGGAAACAAATATATGTGGCACTCAGTTCAGCGGAAGAAAAATACATTGCAGCAAGTCAGGCTACATGTGAGGCTATCTGGATGAGGAAGATCATGGGCAGTTTATTTGGTTCTCATTTAGATCCTACAGTGATACATTGTGATAATCCGAGTTGCATTAAACTCTCGATTAATCTTGTGTTTGATGAGAGATTTAAACATATTGATATTTCGTATCATCATATTAGATATTGTATGCAACGGAAGATCATGTTGCTTCAGTACATTCCTACAGAAGATCAAGATGCAGATATTCTGACAAAGTCACTCAGCAAGAGAAAATTCAAATACCATAGAGGCAAGATTGGGGTGAAGGATAATCTCTATCTTGTTGAGAGGGAGTTTTGAAATTCAACAAGATGATGAGCTTAGTGAAAAGTAAGCACCTTCACTAAGTGTGGCCTGCAGGCTATTTTTAGGTGTATGTCTATTTTTAGACATGGTGAGCATATTCTATAAGGTGCAGGATGCTATTTATAGATGGTTGGTCAAATGTGAAAAATAGATGAAATTCTATTTTTAGAATATTGGGCGAAGTCTATTTATAGATTGTCAATCTAAAAATAGGTGCATATTGATTATTATTAGCCCTTAATAATAATCTAAAAATAAATATCAACTTATTCTCTTGGAGCACTTTATTTCAATGATCATATTTGGAAAATCAGTGGGCTGAATGAATTATGAAATTCCTGGGGTTATTGGTGGCTCATGCATGGAGGACTTAGTTAGAACTGAAGTGGGAAAGTTATGACAGAGTTGGAAGAGTAGTTATGGGAGTTGTTATTTAGCTTAACTCAGTTAAGTGAGTTAAACTCAGTTGAGCTACTTGTATCTAGTCTAACTAAAAGATGCACTAGTGAGAGTTTAGTGAATTAATTATTTAATTAATTCACAGCTAATAAATCACTAACAACTGAACAAATATGGTAGTTAACTACTTGCATGTCAATTCCAGTGGAGACCCTGTGGAGAGATAGGTGAAAGGGTGAGATGGATTATCCATTGTGACTATAGTGATGCATTCAATGCATCTGACACACATTGGAGTTTCAAATGAGGATTGCGCAGCCAATTCTAGGCCAATTCGAATTCATTCAGGGGTCTTCTTCAGTAGGGATTGCGCAGTAGAGGCAGGCTATCAAGAGGCAAGAAATTGGTGCATAGATATGCAAATTTATGCATGACAGTGTGTAATGATTTTTGATTGTACTGAGAGCTTGATTTATTAAGCTTTGTATAATATTATTACATGATTCCATCAATATACATAATCTATGATAGTTGGGGTTTTTAGCTTTAAGCTTTCCCATTAAACAACTGTGTTTATGTGCGATTGATTTTCTTCATATGTGTTTGCAATGGGCGATTTAATTTCTGAAAGATTAACAGTGGAAGGATTATGTATTTAACATAATATTAACTTGTTAGATCAGGAGAATCTGGTAATACATTAGTATTGATAAATTTCTACACTTTTTATACTCCAAACTTGGGCCACTTAATCCCCATCATCAGTTTTCAGTCACCCCTCGCCACCATTCCTATGTTAAACCTATCACATCCAGGATCCTGATCCTCAGTATCAGCGAAACCCTCTTCATGGAAAAATTTGAAAAGAAAGCTCTTGAATCCTACCCATTGAAACCTAAATTCTGGATTAGGTTTGTGGATGACACCAATGTCAATTGGCCACATGGTGATGAGCAATTAAAAAGCTTCCTGGACCACCTTAATAGAATTTCAAAAGATATGAAAATTACGATGGAAGGTGAGGTAGACAACCGTATCCCTTTTCTTGAAATTCTTCTCTTCACAAATGAAGATAGAACCCTTGGGCACAAACTGTTCAGGAAGAAATCACATACTGACAATTACCTACATGTTGATTCACATCACTACCCTGCCCAGAAGATGGGGGTCTTATTGACTCTTTTTACAAGCGCTTTTAGAATATCAGACGATTCTCATATTGAGGAAGAAATAGAACATATAAGAAGATCATTTGTGAACTTGGGATACAATAATGAAGACATCAACAGAGCTTTTCAAAGAGCCAGATCCAGAAACAAAAGAATTCCAATTGATAATTCTACAACAACAAAAGCATATCTCCCCTATATCCAAGGGGTCACGGACAAGATTGCAAAAGTTCTAGCCAAGAAAGACATTAGAGCATCCTTAAAACCTCTAATGACTATTAGACAGAGGATGAAATCTGTCAAGGATGACCTTGATCACCTCCAAAAAAATGGGGTTTACAAAATTAATTATTCATGCGGAGATTTCTATATTGGGGAAACAGGCGGGAACTTTAAAATAAGATTTAAAGAACATGGTGTGGACATCAGACTAGGAAGAACAAAAGCCTAGGCTTTAGCAGAGCACTCTAATAAGACAAGTCACCACATATACCTGGAGGATGTAGTAGTCATTGCCAATGAGAAGCATCATTTTAAGCATAAAGTGCTTGAAGCCCTGGAAATCATTAAACACCCTCACAACCTCAATAGAGATGGAGGCTTAGAGAATAGCAGGAATTGGATTCACATTCTTTCCCACAATTAAAACTTACCTCCCCTCTAATTTGGTTGTCGATACCTTATCCTTCCTCTCGCTCATCATTGTCCTTTCACGCTTCCCAGACATCCCATTCATATACTCCCCCCCTCACACCTTTCCCCTACCCCCCATCTTCCTTTCTCCTTTCCCTTCCTATATTGGTTCCTGGCCCCCTTTCCTCCCGTTAACCTATCACCTTTCCAAAGCTCTTTTCAATATTCTAACGTCCTCATCCCGCCTTTAACCCCTTTTTCCTCTGCGTCCTTTATAAAATTTAACATATTAGATAGGTTGCATTACCTAAGTAATAAACCCTTATAATCCCTATAATAATAATAAACCGCACAATTTCTCAAAATATTTAGGAACATTTATATTTCCCATTATAACTAGCACTCCCCTTCTCTTACTATCTAAAATATATTTATTAAAATAAACCTAGCATTGTCCCTTAGGGTTAGTAACAACCATCCTTATTTATTGGTAACTCTTACATTTACAATTAATAAAAATAAAAAATTAATTTTAATGAAATAAATAATAATTTAATCCTTAGTATTACAATAAAATAATAAATACTTTATATTTATCCATTATGCACTTACCATCTTAAAATTATTTATTTCTATAAATATTAGGATTAAGAATATAATAAAAGTTTCCATTAAAGTAATTTCAAAATATATCTAAATTAGGTAGGATATCCTTTAGACAAATAAATTTAACAATAATAGTAATAAATTTAAAAGCATCATTATTGAACTAGATATAAAATAAATAAATTTTTCTTTTGGAAAAAACTATAATAAATAGTTAAGTAATTTAAAAAAAAAATTAAAAACTGGTCGGCCCTTTTCATATCCCTCTTTCCACTATTTATTGACCCATGATCTTTTCTCTTCTTTGTAGGTTGTCCTGAAGATGTGTCTTGATTTAGACTCGAAACATAGACTAAAAAATGACAACTGTGGATACTCCGAGTTTTACATCTGAAAAACTACACCACAGAAACCTCCAATCCAGCATGAGGCTTCCTTTTTTGTCGAATTCAACACCTACTCTCTGTTTGGTATAAAATGTGGATGCAAATTAGAGTTTCATTTACTATCAATCCGGGTAAGTAAACTTCGAGGATCATTCAAAATATATGGACTTAGAGACAAACTCAACTAAGCTAGGTGAAGAAATACCAAAGCTCCCTTACAGGAGGTTATTCATTAGTATTTCTGATCATCTTAATCAACAAACTATTTTAACTAAGTAAATTAAAGCACTTAAACCTAATTCTGATTGATTGCATGAAATTCTAAAGCTCTCTTACAATAGGCTATTCATTTATATCTCAAGCATGTAAATCATAAACTTAAACTAACGAAATCAAACATTAAATAACAAATCAGATCCATTGAAGGAAATATTATTACTATCTTACAAAAGGTCATTCATTAATATTCCAAACATATCAACCTAATAATTTAATCTAATAAAATTCATAAACAAACTTAAAATAAAAGCTTACTAAAATAAAAGTGTACTTGCTAGGCAATGGGGATCCTTCCAAGGATTCACAAGCACACAAAACGAAAATTCAAATGTACAGGATCAAAGAAGCTCCATCTTATTCATCATCAATTGCAAATTGCAATTGCAACCATTACATTGATTCTCCAATCTAACTTCTCACTACCAACCCATAAGATACTAAGTTTACAAATCAAGATTACAAAAATGAAGAACAAGACTATGTTGAAGCCTCGAAAATCACGGCTTCAAACATCGGGGGATAACCACCCAGTCGAGACCTTAGGATAGCTCCTTTTCCATTTGGTGTGGTGGCTCCGATTGGATTTATAGGACCAGTTTCCTAGTAATTTAAATGGGTTGGTAATGGAATGATTGGATGGGGGAAAATGGGACTAAATGATTGAAATAAAATTATCTAATCTAATTTAAATACTGATGAAATAACTCTAAAACTAACTCGGGCATCAAATGTGAATACAAATTTGAATTGTTTCAATTAACCAATAACCATGAAAATGTATTACAACTTAATTGAAATATGCAGTAACAAATAAAGATAACTCTGTTTAAGAAATTAAACAAAGTTATAATAACATATTGCATTCATCATAATATATCGCTTGCATATACTATAAAAGATAAATATTTCTAACACACTCAGAAATGATATGTATAAAGAAATATTGTGAAACAAGTACACATAAATGATAGAAATTTAAAAGAGAATATCATATAACAAAAGAAACTAACAGTGAATAGATAGAAATACCATATCCATATCGATACTTTCCAATGCAATTCGATATTCAAATCCAGCAACTTCAATGTAAAATCAACTCCAAGATACAGAAATGCAATTCTTAAAGATAATTTCGTTGAGAATCACTAGATGTGATCCTTTATAAAAATATAGGAGTCAATGGAGTACAGAAATGTAATCTCCAAGTCAAAATATTACAAATTCAGGACCCCTTTCTAAATGCATGAAAGGGTTTTAAATAGGTACTTAACAAAAATAACTAAAATTATTCCTATAATCTATCTAAATTAAAAATATCTGAAACAGAAATGCGAGCTTGTTGAAAACCGACTCATTGATCATCTGTTGCGGTTGATGTGCGAAGGTGGCAGATTTTGAGCATCGCCTTTACTTCTTCAGGATGACTAAGCTTTGAGTGCAACCGTCCTGTGTATGTGGCATTGGAGAATTCATGAATGATGTAATCAATGGCATTTGAGAGAAATTTAATTGCTGTTTGTTAACTATGTGGCTTTATGAGATAAGTCCACATTGTATCCCATGATATTCCTTGTAATTGGCCAATTTGCTGATTTTTATTAATTATCTCTTGTTTCCATCTATGATCAGTTTCTTTTACTCTAGGTAATTGGTCAGGACTACAATATGCAATTAAATTGATTGCATACAAGTTATCATTCACCATTTGTGTTACATTGTTCATTATTCCTTTAGCTCTGAATGTGGCCCTTTCTACTTTGATCAAGCGATATTCCCATTCTGCAAAAACAATCTCTTTATGTCTCTCCATAATCTTGGGAAGATCTACTTTTCTCCCTGATTTTGAGTCCTGCCATAAAATAAATTCGGAGATCTTTTCTTCAGCTTCATCAAATTAAATGTTAAGAGTGACTCCTTCATCTATTAAGGAAGATGTTAACTCCCATAGAGATTCTGCTTCTGCAATATTTAGACAAAATTCATTTAATTGTTGAGACAATAATTTTTTTGTCTCCAAGGCTTCATTTTTGAATTGATCTAGACTGGGATAATTCTTGAACTTGTTTAATTTAGATTGAAACATATTTTCTTGTTCAATCTTCAGAGTCTGGTCATTTTGTAGGAGAGCTTGTAATTTTGAAATTTCTTGATTTAGCTGTTGTTTCTTTTCTAATGTTTGTTGATCAATCTTCTCTTTTTCAACAGCCAGCTGCTCTTCTAATTTTTTAGACTTGAGCTCTTCATCCTATAATCGTTGTTCTACCTGAATGATCTTTTGTTGGTTTTCTGCAACCTGTTCCTCAAACATGGCAATTTGCACATCCTTTTGCTTCATCAACTGTGTAACTTCGGAAGCTTTGTCTATAGTAGCAACACTATAGGCACCTGCATACTGAGACAATTTGGTGAGATCCTCAGATGGATTAACCTCAGCATTCTTATAAATAATATTCATGAATTCCCCCTGTGATGCCAAAAGTGCATCTTGATCAATTTTCCTCCCTTTCCTTTGTTTTCTCACCACAGCCCTATGTTTGGGACTGTAAAATATATCCAAAGGAGGAATTTCTTCTATCTTTAACATAATCTCACCTGTGGGGTTTTCAAGAATGATTTCTACATCCTGGTCTTTTGGATCATCAACTTGGGAAGTGCTTTGTTGTCCTATTTGCTGGGAAAATTGTTCATATTGGCTCAGCAAATGAGGAGAAACAATAAGTTTAGAAGATTCTTGTCCTCCAAGTTGAGAATTTGTACTATTATTTGTATCACCTTTAGGTGCCTGTTCAATATTTTTACTGTCTGTGTCTCATTTTTCAATATGCACATGGGCAACAATACCTGTGCTTTCTTTTCTTTCTTGGGCCAAATACTGTTGTACATCAATTTTAGCAGTGGTTTTTGTCTTTCCAGTGTCAACTTTGTTGCTATCATCTTTCTTCTCCAAAACAAGATTAATTCCTGTTACTTCTTTGCCAGAAGTACTTCTTGTATCTTTCTGTTCTGGTTCACATCCCTGTGTAGAAATCCTCAACTGATCCAGAGGAAATCTGAGTAGCCTATGCCTTGTAAATAATAAAAATTTATTCATTTCTTCAGGTTGAAGTTTGGACTTGGCCAAATCAAAAATTTGAGACATTTTATCTACAAAAACAAATAAATCATCAAAGACATTTGGTTCATGTTCGAACCGAGCAATTGAAACAGAGGTAGTAAAATCATATGCCACCTTCCTGGGATCATATTTCCTTCCAGGAATTTTTGTAATTTTAAGATCAGTTAACTTAACAACTTCTTTTTCAGCATGGAAAAAATTGCTGAGAGTATAATCACCACATTTGAAAGGAAAAGAAGGCCACATAAGTATTTTGTTGTTCTTTAAAGTCCTAGACATACCTTCTACTATCAGCTGATAAGAAATTTGCTATGCTAATAGTTTTTTTGGAACATATAAAGGAAGGATGTGTGGATATACAATACTTCAAAAAATTCTAACATAAGTGAACTTTTCCTCCCCGAACCAATCCCCAATAGAGGACAAATAAACTCTAGATTTATCGGAAAGTCTAGGAGGGAATCGGCCAAAAATGATTTGGTAAATCGGAATCAGAAAACCATGGCAAACTCTGTAAACATGACTTCTGAAATGCCCCTTCCATAAGGACTTATGATATATATGAATTGGGACAAGTTCTTTAGGAGTCCACTTCCATCCTAATAAAGGAAATTCTGAATTGAAATAGAGGGCATCTAGAATGTAAGCACAAAAGTGAAAAGGAGTGGAATTTCCTGAATTTTTGTCCTTCTTGTACTCAAGAACTCTATTCGCTATCTTATCAGACAAGATAATAGCTCAATCCATTATCTCAAAATTAATAGCAGCATGTATCAACAGAACCATTTGAATGGAAAACCTAGCCGAGTTATCATTACCAAACAATCTACAAATCATAGCTGCGACATAAGAATATGGAGGCAAGAGAGACTCCATTGAGTAAATACCTGATGCCTCATGCCTATGATTTTCAGGACCCTTCTCCATTCTCTAATTGGTTCTGACTGATATTCATTTTTTGCAGCAAATTCTTTGATAAACTCGTTATAAATCTTCTGTGGGTCAGGAAGGTGGTACATTGCTTCGATATCTTCTGGTATGAACGACCTGAAGATTATTCCAGATGCAAAAAAAAATGTTCTGTCTTTGATAGACACATTATCAATCACCCATATAATAACATCATAATATGGGAAAATGTTTTCCCGAGCAGCAACTCTGTGCAGAAATGAGTTTGCCAATGAATCAAGAGGACTTTCAGAATCAGAGTCTGAATCAGCTTCATCAGGAACTATGGCCTTAGCTTCCAAAACTCTAGGGTTTTCCTTTTCTAATAAATTGTAAACATTTTCCCATGTCATTTTTCCAAGTCCCTGGCAGGAGATGTCTGTAACCAGCCTAAGTTTTGCTGGTTTCTCTTTAGGCGGCATAGTAATCACAGGGGCTTTTGTAGCAATGGTAGCTTTTGATTTTCTGAATCTATTCGACATTTCAGTGTCAGGGAGTATTTCTCTTGCTCTGCGAACAGAAAAATTGGATGCTCTATTGCTCTGCGACAAAGAGAAGCTTTCAGCCAAGGTAAAGACGTAATAATGAAAAACATCTATACAAAGGGTTTATTCATTGATTTGTATTTATTACTTCTGTGGTTTAAAACTTAAATGCCCTCTAGAGAGTCATACTCATGCATTAAATAACAAAACAAATCATTTTTATTCGTTTGATTCGCGAGTTATTGTTATCGTACAATTGGAGATTGGCATATTTTCGAAATAAGTATAGATATATTTCCTTTTAAAACAAATGAAACACGATGAATAATAATAAATGGATATTTAAGTCATAATCGCATCATAATTCGTTTAAAATGGAAATGAAGCAAGACTTATACCAAATCCCGATTGCGAAGATCGCATCGGAGATTTAAAATGAAATGAACCGTTTAATATTTTCTCCGAAAATGTGATTGCGATGAGATAGGATCCGTCGCACCGGAGTTTTAAAACAATAGAATGAAATGTTTTTAATTCTTCCAAAATGTGATTGAGATTGAGCGTGATCGCATTGGAAATATGTTCAAGAAACACAACACTTTAAATTTATTCGAAATGCAATTGCAATTGAGCGCGATCGCATCAGAATTTTACAAAGCAGAAACAAACTTTAAAGAATTCTCCAAGTTTCCGATTGCGATTACTGTTCATTTCAATATAAAGACTTTATAATGTTTTTTGATATGATTAAAAGGCTTTATGACTCATTAGACTGGAAAGTTATTTTTTAAAGGTTGTACACTTTGTGAAAAAATGTGATATGTACCTTTTTATCAATGAATATTTTATTTCTATTTAGGAAGAAAGATATAAAAATGGGACCTATTTCTAAATGGGATTTTATTCTAAAATTTAAAAATGGGGAGGGTTGTTGTACAGTACAACAATTGGCGATTCACTAGAAGAAACAATTATCTCTGAAAAAATGAAATGAACACTATATCTTTAGTAAGTAAAAATTTCTAAGGATAATAAAAACTTATCTTAGGATAATTCAAATAAAATCTAACTGTGAAAAAAAATAAAAATCACTTACAATTTTCTTTCTAATTCCTCAAAGAAAGAAAATTTTTGGGTTGTCTCAAGCTTTGATTGGTTGATAATAATAAAGTAAGTGAATTTCTTCAAGTTTAGCTTTTGTAATATACTCTATTGTCACAGGCATTTCCTCTACTGCTAGCAAACATTCATAGTCTCGACAGGGTTACCTTTTAACCATTAACTATAAATTATCCCATCGAATTATGACTTTTTAAAAATAAATTGATAAGACATATTATCTTATGTTTTTTTTGTCTTTTATTTATTTTTTTAATTTAAGTGCCATTGTTTTGGTTTGGTAGCCAGTTAGTAACAATTCCATTCACTAGTTGTAATTAAACTGAACAATTTGGCTCGTGATGAGACCCCCTGTCTTACTTTTATAAGCCATTACCCTGTTTTGGTATGCAGTATTGGTAATGTCATTTTTATTACTTATTATGATCATGGTAAGTAGGCTCGTGATGAGACCTCTTATCTCCTAAATTTTGTCATATGATTTCTTATAATTACATTCTAAAAAATCACAACCAAAATGGATGGGGTGAAATAGTTGTATCCTTAAGAATGAATGGATGACAATTTTCAGAGTTTTTTGTTTGCTAAAGCTTGAAATTTTTTTTACTTTTTAAAGACAACCTTTCTCTGCTTAAGAAACTTATAATGATTGACATTTTCTTTAAGGTTTCAAAAGATAATGCAAATGTTTTGAACAGATTTTCAAAGTTTAACATTTTATTTTAAACTATCCAAAATTGTAATCATTTCCCTGAAAATTCTTATTTACATAAAATAAGTATTTCTAACATTCTTTCCAAGACAATTTTCTAATAGTAAAAAGTCAATTAAAGACTATTAACAGCCTTTATTTACAAAAATAAATAAAAATTGCAGAAATGAATATGTACAAGTAAGAAGGGGTTGCCTCCTTATGAAAAGAATTTCTTTAAGACAAGCCCATTTACAGGAAGAGATTCTCTCTTTCCTGTTAAATCTTGAAGTATGAATGTATATGAGCCTATCTTTTCAGCAATTTGAAATGGTCCAAGCCACATTTTCTAAAATTTGGTATGCTTACCTTTTTCTTCATGTGCTTTATCCCATTTTAGAACAAGATCACCAATTGATAAATTTTTTGAGCCAGTGGAACTTGAATCAAAAGAATATTTTACAAGCTGTTGATGTTTTTCATATATATCTTTTTATTTTTTTCTATCTTCTTCTAATTTAAGGATTTGATCAAATCTCAACTGAATGGATGAGGAAGGATTTTCTTCAATGAATTGCACTAGGGCTAATGATGGAAGAGCCGGATTTGATGGTATCAAAGCTTATTTACCATAGAATAAATTGAAAGGTGAAGTTCCAATAAAAGCTTTAAGAGTAATACGATCAGCCCATAATGCAAAGATTAAAGACTTGTGCCAATTCTTTTGATTTTGATCAATAGTCCTTTTAATGATTTTTCTGAGATTCTTGTTAGTGGATTTAGCTAAACCATTACCTTGTGGATAATAGTTTGCTGAATATTTCAATTTAAAACCTCTTTTAATTGCAAATTCCATTACACTATTACCAGAAAAATAAGATGCATTATCAAAGACCAGAGCGTTAGGTACACCAAACCTGGTAATGATGAATTGATCAATGAAATCAATAATTGCATCAGAGTTGGCTACCTTTAGAGGAATTTATTCTACCCATTTTGTGAAGTAATATGTTGCTGTGAGAATATACTTGTGTTGTTTGGAAGAATGAGGAACAATCTCACCAATAATATCAAGCCCCCATTGCTCAAATGGTTGTTCAATGTTTACTGGCTGCAAAGGAAAAGCTGGCTTCCTTTGTCTTCCACTAGCAATTTGGAAAATTTTGCATTTTCTCACATAATCATGTGTATCTTTAAAAAGGGTAGGCCAATAATACCTAGCATGGATAATTTTGTGGGCTATGGTATCACCTCCAAAATGACCTCCTGCTGGTCCGTCATGTAATTCCTGCAATACCTTTTTTGCTTCAGTCTTTTCAAGACATCTTAATAGGATTGAATCATAATTCTTCCTGAATAACACATTCTCAATGATTTCATATTTAGTATCCTTCAATCTTAAAGCACATTTATTCTTATAGCTGAGACTAGAAGGAGCATACCCATTTTTCAAGTAAAATATCAGATCAGCATACTGAGATTCAGAATCTGTAACACTTATCTGACTTACTTGAAAATCATCCTTTGGATCTTGATTTTCTGGTATATTATGAGCTCCTACTAATAATCTGCAAAAACCTTGTCCTCTAACAATATTTGCTGGTTTAATATCAATATTGTATTCTTGCAAAGCTGTCACCCAATTAGCCCTTTTTTCTCCTACTTCTCTTTGAATTAGTAATTTTATTACTATAGAGAAAGGAACAATAACCTTTGTGTGTGTTTTTAAGAGAAAAGGCCTAAAATGTTTGATTGACTTAAATACAGCGAAAGATTGTTTTTCAACATCAGAATAATTTAGCTCAGCTCCTTGCAGATTTGAGCTGAAGAAAGAAATCGATGCTTCGATTTGTTGATCATTGAGCTGTGTTAAAACAACAGCATAAGATGTTTCAGTTGCCAAACTATATAAAATAAAATCTTTAGAAAAATTGGGAGTATTGAATGCAGGTGCATCAATGATTGCCTTTTTTATTGCATCAAAGGCTTCTTTTTCTTTATAACCCCATTTGAATACTGAATTTTTCCTAATCATATTCTGCATAAGAAAAACAATTTGAGAAAAATCTGGAATGAATCTTTTTACAAAATTAATCTGACCTAAAAATGATTGCATGGACTTTTTATTGTGAGGTAAAGAAATATCAAAAATTTCTTTAACTCTGTCAGGATCAATATATATACCATCTTTTGACACAAAAAACCCTAAGAGTTTCCTTGATCGAGAGCAAAGAAGGATTTCTTTGGGTTTAAGGAAATACCAAATCTTCTACATCTTTCAAATATTTGTTTAAGATCGTGTAGATGATTGGATCTCTTCTTTGAATACACTGTTATGTCATCGAGATAAATAACAACTGATCTATTAATCAAACCCTTAAATGCTATGTCCATGGCTCTCTGGAAAGTAGCTCCTGCATTTACTAAACCAAAAGGCATTTTCTGATAAGCATAGGTTCCCCATTTGGTTCTGAAAGTAGTTTTCAGCCTATCATCTGGATGTACTAGAATCTGATTATACCCTGAAAATCCATCAAGGAAGGACATGAGTTCAGAACCAGCTACCTTTTGGAGAATTTGCTCCATGGTTGGCAATGGGAAATTGTCTTTTTGACATGCCTTGTTTAAATTCATAAAATCAATACAGATTCTAATATCTCCATTTTTCTTCCTGACAGGTACCATGTTGGAAACCCAATTGGAATGCTTACAGGAAAAATGATTTTGGCTTTCAAAAGTTTATTGAGTTCTGTTTTGATTTGATCCTCAAGATTTGGATGAATCTTTCTTAACTTTTGTTGAACAGGCTTAGCATCAGATAGCATTGGAATTGTGTGTTGAATTACAGAAGTATCATAAGTCTTTAAACCCCCATAACTCCAAGAGAAGACGTTTTTATATTTACTCAGAAGTTTAATAAAAGCAGATCTTTCTTCTGGAGTTAAATTGAGACCTAGATTAACATTATGAGGTTTAGAATCAGAGCCAAGATTGATTAATTCAAACTTAAAAGTTGAACTTTGAAGTTTAGCATTAGTAACTTTCTTGAATCTGTCTTTAATATCATAAAGATCCTCAAGTTTAACAACAGATTTAGGAATCGGATTTTCATTATTTCTTGAAGTAA
The DNA here is from genome assembly GCA_034641835.2 of Pinus albicaulis. Taxonomy (NCBI): domain Eukaryota; kingdom Viridiplantae; phylum Streptophyta; class Pinopsida; order Pinales; family Pinaceae; genus Pinus; species Pinus albicaulis. The sequence continues at coordinate 44,711 of JAXQQM020062078.1, read as the reverse complement.
TTTGTAGATCATGATCATCTTCATCAATAATTTGTTCATCATATGATTTCTCAGAAGTTAAGAAATTCAAAATATCTTGATCATGGTAGAATACTCTCCAGTTAGTAATATTTTCTAGGACAGATGGACGAAAAATCAACTCTACTGAAAGTCTATCAGGACTGTAATCTTCAGCAAGAAGGAGTTTGGACACAACATTAGCTAACAATTCAGCTTATGTGTATTGATTTCTGGGAATAGAAGAGATATTAAATGCTATAAATTGAGTGGTAAGGTCATGTACTAGGGTTTGATAATGTTTTAGATGTCCTGAAAGACAATGGATGGTATTCCTTACTTGTCTTATGACAATTTCAGAATCTCCATATACTTTCAAGTATTTTACATTTAACCCTATGGCCTTATAAAGCCCTTGAATCAAGTCTTCATATTCAGCAGTATTATTAGTACACTCAAATTCTAATCTACATGATAACATGGTTTTCTCTACTTCTAGATCAATTAGGATGCACCCTGCTCTTGCTCCATCACTAGAATTTGATCCATCAAAATATAATGACCAAAATAAAGTTCTATCTATAGGTTTATCTACAAATGAATCAAAAATATTAACAATTCTAGAAGAATCAGATTGTGAAAAATTTTCAATTTAAGAAATAAAAGTATTTACAGAGAATGGTGATTGTGGTGCAGTAAAGTTTCCAAGAAAAGACTCGGCAGAATTACCTCCAAGAATATTATTGTTGAAAGCTATAGGTTCGTTAGGTTGTTCAAATTCAGTTACAGTGAGCGTCATATGTTTTTCTCGCTCAAGTTTGATTTGATTGGGTTTCCCTTTGTAGGGAAGCCACATATGTGAAAAATCGGTTGAGATATAACCATTAAGTTTCGTAGACCAGTCTCTGCTTAAGACCAACCCATAGAATTTTGGAATATCTGCAATTGGAATATCAATTCTTTGGACAATCCTAGGATCGAAAGCCAGTCTAATAGTAACTGAATTTATTTCACCAACAACTTGAACTTTAGAGCGATCCAATTGTACAATATGAACATCAGATTTCTGTGGCTCAATATTCAATTTAGCACAGACTGAAGAAGGCATTATATTAGAGGATGCTCTAGAATCAATTAAACAATTATGTAAATTCTTATTGTAGATTTCATAAGTCAAAAGAAATGGAGGTGTCTGAGAATTTGATCTTTCTCCAATAAGAACAGTATCAGTTGCATCTACTTTGTCTGGTGGCTTACCAGTCCCTTTAGCTGCTTTAGCTACTACAGCACTTGGTAGAGGAGAAATAGGTGTAGCATTTAACTCTTTTAATAGCAACTTGTGTTGATGTTTAAGTTTACTGAGTTCATGTAATGAGATGTTCGCTCTAGTATTTTTCATGTCTTCAACGATATTATAATCCATCGTATCTGATACCAGCAGAGTTTTGGATGATGATGTGGGAGGATTGGGAGATGATGGCTAATTCTGAGTGGGTAAGGGAGAAGTTGTTTTTGCAGGGATTTTGTCTTTAGTACTCGGAGTTGTAGTTTTCTTCTTCGGAACAGTTTGAATAGGTTCCGATGTAGATTTGCTCCTTGCACTCACAGGCATAGCTTCTTGTTCCATTTCACTATCCGAATTAGGGAGAATGAAATCCCACATTCCATTTAGTTCAGCTACTTCTTCCCTTTCATCTTTTTCATCTGACATTAGAGGAATTTCTTCTTCTTCTTCATCTTCTGATTCTACATTGGAGATTGCATTGGGAGGTTTTGATTCAACTTGATTTCTCTTGAAATTTCTAAATGGTCTCTTTGTAGAAGTCTCTGCTACTTGCTTTTTGCTCTCAAGCATCTCATTAGACATGGTTTTAAGGACTTTCTGTAAACCTTCCATGTCATATGGATCTCTTGGTGTATTTTTCTTGGAATCATCTTTAAAAGTGACTTTCTTTGATTTCCTTTCCTCAATAGAATTTTTCTTATCTAGAGCAATCATTCGTTTTTCAACTGAAATAGCTTCTTTCATATTCTCAGCTAAAGTCGGTTTTGCAACTCTATCTAAAAAAATTGCTATGTTTGAGGGCAAAGCATTAATGTACCATTCACTTCTAACTTGTTCACTAGGCTTAGATGTTGTAGGGATCTTATTCAAGAGTTTATTGAATCGAGAGTTAAAATCTTTAATGGGTTCCTTGGGTTGAGTTTTTAAATTAGAGAGATCATTAATTAGGGTAGCAACTGATCTATCATCTCCATATTTAGTTAAAAATTTCTCTTCAAACATATCCCAATTTGTGATAGAATCAGAAGGTAAGGAAAAGTACCAGGATCCTGTTGTTCCTTAAAAAGTATAGGGTAATAATCGGACTACAACATCTTCATGCACGACTTGATTTAAATTTATAGCAAGCATAAAGTTACTGATATGTTCTTCCGCTTGTATACCTGTATCTGGACTGAACTTCGGGAGCCATTTTTCAGGATGATCAGGTAGATCAGGCAAAGGTGCAACCATATTCACAGCTCCTGGACTGGTCCATGGTCTTTGTGTCATTCTTGTGACGATGGTAGATGAACTAGAAGTGATAACTAGTATATGAGTAGTAACAGTTGAAGTACTGGAAGAGACAATTAATGTTTGACCAGATGTAGTTTGAGCAGATAAAGATTGAACAGATGTAGTTTGAGCAGATGAAGATTGATCATATGTAATTTGAGGAGATGAAGATTGAGCAGATGTAGTTTGAGTAGATGAAGATGAGACTACTACACTTTCCTGATTTGGAGCTTGGGAAATAGATGATTGAACATGTGATGAAGAACTAGTACCACTTTCTGTTTCCGATGAAGTTTTTCTTGTTTTGACTCTACTAGGTATAGGAAATTCTTTCGGGGAAATTCCAAGTTCTTCACTCTGTGACCTAGTAAGAGGTTTGGAAGAAACAAACTGTGAGGTGACACTACCTTCAGATAATTATGATTCTTCTAATGATAACGAGAATCCTTGAATTTTATGAACTAAGGCTTCAACTTCAGGGGATTCAGGAGTTGGATTATCTGATTGATATGAAACTTTGGTAGTGGGTGTTTGAATACTTTTCTCAATTTCTTCTCTTGTGATTTGAGATGTGGAAGAAATTGAAGGTGATGAGGGTGATGTGCTCTTAGAATGTCTTTCATATTTATATTTATCTGCCATTCATAGCTTATCGCCCTCCTTCTAGCACCAAAAATGTTGAAGCCTCGAAAATCGTTGCTTCAAACATCGGGGGATAACCACACGGTTGGGACCTTAGGACAACTCCTTTTCCATTTGGTGTGGTGGCTCCAATTGGATTTATAGGACCAGTTTCCTAGTAATTTAAATGGGCTGGTAATGGAATGATTGGATGGGGGAAAATGGGACTAAATGACTGAAATAAAACTATCTAATCTAATTTAAATACTGATGAAATAGCTCTAAAACTAACCGGGGCATCAAATGTGAATACAAATTTAAATTGTTTCAATTAACCAATAACCATGAAAATGTATTACAGGTTAATTGAAATATGTAGTAACAAATAAAGATAACTTTGTTTAAGAAATTAAACAGAGTTATAATAACATATTGCATTCATCGTAATATATCGCTTGCATATACTATAAAAGATAAATATTTCTAACACACTCAGAAATGATATGTATAAAGAAATATTGTGAAACAAGTACACATAAACGATAGCAATTTAAAAGAGAATATCATATAACAAAAGAAACTAACAGTGAATAGATAGAAATACCATATCCATCTCGATACTTTCCAATGCAATCCGATATTCAAATCCAGCAACTTCATTGTAAAATCAACTCCAAGATACAGAAATGCAATTCTTAAAGATAATTTCACAGAGAATCACTAGATGTGATCATTTATAAAAATATAGGAGTCAATGGAGTATAGAAATGTAGTCTCCAAGTCAAAAATATTACAAATTCAGGACCCCTTTCTAAATCCATGAAAGGGGTTTAAATAGGTACTTAACAAAAATAACTAAAACTATTCCTACAATCTATCTAAATTAAAAATATCTGAAACAGAAATGCGAGCTTGATGAAAACCGAATCATTGATCATCTGTTGCGGTTGATGTGGGAAGGTGGCAGATTTTTAGCATCTCCTTTACTTATTCAGGATGACTAAGCTCTGAGTGCAACTGTCCTGTGTATGTGGCATTGTATAATTCGAGAAAGATGCAATCAATGGCATTTGAGATAAATTTAATTGTTTTTTGTTGACTATGTGGCTTTATGAGATAAGTCCACATTCTATCCCATGATATTCCTTGTAATTGGCCAATTTGCTGATTTTTATTAATTATCTCTTGTTTCCATCTATGATGAGTTTCTTTTACTCTAGGTAATTGGCCGGGACTACAATCTGCAATTAAATTGATTGCATACAAGTTATCATTCAACATCTATGTTACATTGTTCATTATTCCTTTAGCTCTGGATGTGGCCCTTTCTGCTTTGATCAAGTGACCTTCCCATTCTGTGAAAACAATTTCTTTATGTCTCTCCATAATCTTGGGAAGATCTGCTTTTCTCCCTGATTCTAAATCCTGCCATAAAAGAAATTCAGAGATCTTTTCTTCAGCTTCATCAAATTAAATCTTAAGAGTGACTCCTTCATCTATAAAGGAAGATGTTAATTCACATAGAGATTCTGCTTCTGCAATCTTTAGACAAAATTTGTTTAACTATTGAGACAATAATTTGTTTGTCTCCAAGGCTTCATTTTTGAATTGATCTAGACTGGGATAATTCTTGAACTTGTCTAATTTAGATTGAAACATCTTTTCTTGTTCAATCTTCAGAGTCTGCTCATTTTGTAGGAGAGCTTGTAATTTTGCAATTTCTTGATTTAGCTACTATTTTTTTTCTAGGGTCTGCTGATCAATCTTCTCTTTTTCAACAGCCAGCTGCTCTTCTAATTTTTTAGACTTGAGCTCTTCATCCTGTAATCGTTGTTCTAATTGAATTATCTTTTGTTGGTTTTCTACAACCTGTTCCTCAAACATGGCAATTTGCACATCCTTTTGCTTCATCAACTGTGTAACTTCAGAGGCTTTATCTATAGTAGCAGCACTATAGGCACCTGCATATTGAAACAATCTGGTGAGATCCCCAAATGGATTCACCTCAGCATTCTTATAAATAATATTCATGAATTCCCCCTGTGATGCCAAAAGTGCATCTTGATCAGTTTTCCTCCTTTTCCTCTATTTTCTCACCACAGCCCTATGTTTGGGACTGTAAAATATATCCAAAGGAGGAATTTCTTCTACCTTTAACATAATCTCACCTGTGGGGTTTTCAGGAATGATTTCTACATCTTGGTCTTTTGGATCATCAACTTGGGGAGTGTTTTGTTGTCCTATTTGCTGGGCAAATTGTTCATATTGGCTCAGTAAATGAGGAGAAACAATAAGTTTAGAAGCTTCTTGTCCTCCAAGTTGAGAATTTGTACTATTATTTGTATCACCTTTAGGTGCCTGTTCAGTATTTTTATTGTTCATGCCTCCTTTTTCAATATGCACATGGGTAGCAGTACTTGTGCTTTCTTTTCTTTCTTGGGACGAAGACTATTGTACATCAATTTTAGCAGCAGTTTTTGACTTTCCAGTGTCAACTTTGCTGCTATCGTCTTTCTTATCCAAAACAGGATTAGTTCTTGTTACTTCTTTGCCAGAAATACTTCCTGTATCCTTCTGTTCTGGTTCACATCCTTGTGTAGAAATCCTCAACTGATCTAGAGGAACTCTGAGTAGCCTCTGACTTCTAAATAATAAAAAATTATTCATTTCTTCAGGTTGAAGTTTGGACTTGGCCAAATAAAAAATTTGAGACATTTTATCTACAGAAACAAATAAATCATCAAATACATCTGGTTCATGTTCGAACCGAGCAATTGAAACAAAGGTAGTAAAATCATATGCCACCTTGCTAGGATCATATTGCCTTCCAGGAATTGTTGAAAGTTTAAGATTAGTTAACTTAACAACTTATTTTTCAGCATGGACAAAATTGCTGAGAGTATAATCACCACATTTGAAAGGAAAAGTAGGCCACATAAGTTTTTTGTTGTTCTTTAAAGTCCCAGACATACCTTCTACTATCAGCTGATAAGAAATTTCCTGTGCTAACAGTTTGTCTAGAACATATAAAGGAAGGATGTGTGGCTCTACAATACTTCCAAAAATTCTGACATAAGTGAATGTTTCCTCCCTGAACCAATCTCCAATAGAGGAAAAATGAACTCTAGCTTTATCGGAAAGTCTAGGGGGGGAATCGGCTAAAAATGATTTGGTAAATCGGAATCAGAAAACCATGGCAAACTCTGTAAACATGACTTCTGAAATGCCCCTTCCATAAGGACTTATGATATATATGAATTGGGACAGGTTCTTTAGGAGTCCACTTCCATCCTAATAAGGGAAATTCTGAATTGAAACAGAGGACATCTAGAATGTAAGCACAAAAGTGAAAAGGAGTGGAATTTCCTGAATTTTTGTCCTTCCTGTACTCAAGAACTCTAGTGGCTATCTTATCAGACAAGATAACAGCCCAATCCATTATCTCAAAATTAATAGCAGCATGTATCAACGGAACCATTTGAATGGAAAACCTAGCCGAGTTATCATTACCAAACAATCTACACATCATAGCTGCAGCATAACAATCTGGAGGCAAGAGAGACTCCACAGAGTACATAACTGATGCCTCATGCCTGTGTTTTTCAGGAGCCCTTCTCCATTCTCTAATTGGTTCTGAATTATTTTCATTGTTTGCAGCAAATTCTTTGATAAACTCCTTGTCATAAATCTTCTGTGGGTCAGGAAGGTTGTACATTGCTTTGATATCTTCTGGTCTGAACGACCCGAAGATTGTTCCAGATGCAGAAACAAAATTTCTATCTTTGATAGACACATTATCAATCACCCATCTAATAACATCATAATACGGGAAAATTTTTACCTGAGAAGCAACTCTGTGCAGAAATGAGTTTTCCAATGAACCAAGAGGACTTTCAGAATCAGAGTCTGAATCGGCTTCATCAGGAACCATGGCCTTAGCTTCAACAACTCTAGGGTTTTCCTTTTCTAATAGATTGTAAACATTGTCCCATGTCATTTTTCCAAGTCCCTGGCAGGAGGTGTTTGTAACCAGCTTAAGTTTCGCTGGTTTCTCTTTAGGCGGCATAGTAATCACAGGGGATTTTGCAACAATGGTAGCTTTCGATTTTCTGAATGTCTTCGACATTTCAGTGTCAGGTAGTATTTCTCTTGCTCTGCAAACAGAAAAATTGGATGCTCTATTGCTCTGCGACAAAGAGAAGCTTTCAGCCAAGGTAAAGACATAATAATGAAAAACAGCTATACAAAGGGTTTATTCATTGATTTGTATTTATTACTTCCATGGTTTAAAACTTAAATTCCCTCTAGGGAGTCATACTAATGCATTCAATAACAAAACAAATCATTGTTATTCATTTGATTCACGAGTTAATGTTATCGTACAATTGGAGATTTGGCATATTTTCGAAATAAGTATAGATATATTTCCTTTTAAAACAAATGAAACATGATGAATAATAATAAATGGATATTTAAGTCATAATTGCATCGAAATTTGTTTAAAAGGGAAATGAAACAAGACTTATACCAAATCCCGATTACGAAGATCACATAAAAGATTTAAAATGAAATGAACCGTTAAATATTTCCTCCGAAAATGTGATTGCGATGAGATAGGATCTGTCGCATCGAGTTTTAAAACAATAGAATGCAATGCTTTTAATTCTTCCGAAATGCGATTGCGATTGAGCGAAATTGCATCGAAAATATATTCAAGAAACACAACACTTTAAATTTATTCGAAATGCGATTTCGATTGAGCGCGATCGCATCGGAATTTTACAAAGCAGAAACAAACTTTAAAGAATTCTCCGATTTTCTGATTGCGATTACTATTCATTTCAATATAAAGACTTTATAATTTTTTTTGATATGATTAAAAGGCTTTATGACTCATCAAACCGGAAAGTTATTTTTTAAAGGTTGTACACTTTGTGAAAAAATGTGATATGTATCTTTTTATCAATGAGTCTTTTATTTCTATTTAGGAAGAAAGATATAAAAAGGGGACCTATTTCTAAATGGGATTTTATTCTAAAATTTAAAAATGGGGAGGGTTGTTGTACAGTACAATAGACTACAAAACCAAGATTACAAATGAAGGAGATAACACTCCTATTTATACAAAAACTATGATAACAAACTCATAAATGTAAATCCACTATTTCCTCTTTTGACCCACATATTTCTCAACCAATGGCGACACATAACCCTATCCTCCATGATCTCCTCCATAGGTCCATAATCTTCTCCATGAGGTCCATGATCTCATCAAATTCGAATTTGAACATAGAGTGCCACATAAAGATGCCTTGGAAGCTTCCTTTGTACCTACACATGTCAAAAAACTCATTCTAATTGTGAGGTATAAGTATAAGCATATTATTTTCTAAATTTCAACCATAAATCCACTTAAAAATGTTAAGAATTAATAAAATTTAGAAAAGCATAGTTATAACCCAATGATGAGGTAAAGGTAACGATATGGAGGTGGAATGAAGGTGACATGAAGGTAATATGGAAGTAATGTGAAGGTATTTGGTGAATAATGGAGTGAGATTAGGGACTATTTTGAGACTAAACACTCTCCAAAAAGGAAGCAGTACCTTGGATCACCCCTCTCCATAAAAGGGATATCCTCGGGTGGCACTGTGAGAGGCATCATTGCCCACATATGTCATCGATCCTCCTAACGTTTGACTACGACACAAGCTTTCATGTCAAGATGGTATCATACCTTAAAACCATTGCACTTTGATCAAATTCGTCGAAGACTCGTGCCTTCATATGTGTCTCTTTCAACAATTCTTAGACGAGAAGGTCCCAACCAGCACCTATGCATACAATCTGCAATTATATTCCATGCCAATTTTACACATATGGGTGCCACATTCCACCTATTATCAAAGAAAAAACTCCCCTGAGGGCATCAGAATTCATCGTCATCAACCAACAGATCACTACCATATTAGTGACACACACAAAACATGTATCTTTCAAATAGATTTGTTTAACTAGCCACAACATTACAAGCATGGGACATGCCCACCTCGTAGAAAATTTGAATATATTGTATTATATTTACTTATAGGGATCCCACAGGACAGGGTCGTTCTTTGAACTGGTGCAAGGTGTCTCCAATTCCGAGCTACATGTAGGTCTCTCTCTCTCTCTCTACGCATAGTATACAGAAAAGAAACTATAATTTATTTCGGCTATACAGTTCTTCATAGACCTCACACAGTAGGCGACAACTGTTAACACTGGAAAATCATACAAGCAAAGACGACATTATTTAATGTCAGGCAGAAGGATTTATAGGGCTGCGAGACATTAGATAATCTTGAAAGTATTTAAAAATCTCTAAGGTATGACAAAAAATCAAATTTGAACAATTCATAAATTCTTTTGCGCGCAAAATCCTTCCATAAGAGCGCCTTTGCATGCCTTTTGACCCAAAATGCACACAATCCTGGGAGTGGCGGAAGCCACTTTCCGGGACCACAGAAAGCACACTCAAGGACAGTTGATTCCACACTTGAAGCTTCCTAAGGAAAACCACCAAATACTCCTTAGGACATCAAGGGAGCACACAATGGAATAAATGTGGCACACAATGGAATCATCCCCCTCTCTTGGGTCACCATCCACAGTGGACCAAGAGAGGGAGGGAAGATTTGAATTCTCTTATAAAAGCCCACCAAGAGATGAACAACTTGAGAACACATTGTTATACTAGCCAGAATTACCCCAAGCAATACCAGCAGTGTGTGATACAGAGCAAAGATAGAGGGGACTCAATTGTTGGCCATCCAACAAGATCTGTCCACCATAGTAGAGAGAGAGAGATTTTGCACCGAGGCAAGCTTGGAAGTAAAGACATCCTTGCATCGCGACTTAGAACCCTAGTTCTAAGGGCCCCTTGGCAAGTGGGTTAAGGTTTCATCCTCACTTCCTACCAGCACTCAATAAGAGGGGTTGTAAGCGCCACTGTTTGGATTATTGCAGTTGTTTGAATCTATTTAGAGCTTTTGTCTTATTTGTTTTAGTTTTTGTTTAATTTTTATGTTTGAATATGCATGCTATTTATGTATCTAGTATGTTTATGTTTTAGCATGTTCCATTAACTTGCTTGAATCCATATCTTTTTTTGCCTGTGACCAATAACCTAGGAGGGTAAACCACACCCCTTAAGTTGGTGTGATTTCGTACATGCATGCACCAAAAACACTAACACACCCATGATTATAATTATTTCCTTCATAATTCTAATTTGTTAGAACTCTCGTGATCAGAAAAAAAAGGAATCATCTATTCCTTTTTTTAAATGGAGTATTTACTTTTTATGAGTAGATGTCCTCTATTGGATAATAACTAATTCTAATTGTTTATTGATAGTTGGGAGTGTAACTACTCACAGCATCGCTCCTCTTGTATTTTTAAATTTAGAAAATAAGAGAATAATATTTATTCATAACAATATATTAACATTCACATATGTCATCCAAAATTAACCTTAGCCCCATGTCAATACCTCAAAAATATTTATAAGTAAATATAAATAATAATATTCAAAAAAATTTATTGCACCTATCATATATTTGCATGTTCAGATATTTGGTTGCTCTCAGTGCTTGGTCGATATAGAGTTAAGATGGATCTATGATGGTATTTTTATATGGAATTTGCTAACTCCATATAAGGAATTATATATATTTTTACTATTAAAAAGTAAATTATATTTTTTCTCTACTTTCAATTACTTTATCTCTATATAAATTTGATGTAAAATTGAGGTGGAAATTGAAGTATTTTATCTATAGCCAACCTTTTTTTTTGTATCCTACAGGAACCCAAAGACCTGTCTCACACATAACTACTAGTAAACCTTTGGGGTCAATGACTTGTCCTCCTCTCTATAAACCAGGTCATAATTGAGAAGATTTGAATATTGGATCTCTCTCTGTTTTCATAGATTTCATATTACTTCAATCACTAATTAAGTTTCTCCCCCTGGGACATTGATGGGCTACATTGGTTTATCTTTGTTATTACTATTTTTTAAATTATTATTTAAATTATTATTTTATTATTTTTGAATGTAACAGTACGTGACAACATCTCCCTCATAGTCAATTATAAATTTCATATGAAAGTGATAAAAATCTATGGTGTGTTTTATTTTTAAACTAGAAGGAGAAGTTTGTATTTAAATACAAGTTCGTGCCTACATCAAAACAAATCGATCAAGATATATATACCGATATCTTAAAATATATATATATGATCCCTCTTACCCAACAAAACTACAAGATTTTCTAGAGACACTCCAAAATGGAGAACAAAAAAAGAGTTTTGTAGTTATATACATTACAAAACTAGCCAAATAAATGATCTCGTGGATTAGTTTAGTGCTCAAAGTTCAAATTGCTTGGGTTATCTAAAAAATAGCACCAAAATGTAGATCTCGTTGCCATGAATCCAATGCAACTTGTTTAACTCAAATTTGACATCAAATTCTCCAGATGTTACGTTTTGATCGATTTTGGAAACAACTAAATATTTTGGGAAAACAGTTGTAGGTACACCCAATCATCAATCTGTATGCTGACTAGGCATTTGCCTAGGTTAATTATTTATTTTATGGACTAGTAATTGAATACCACTTGTCCCATTCTTATTGGTTGATATTTTGTGTCTTTTTATTGGTTAATGGAATGGTGTGGTGGCCCAATGAGGGAGAGCCATGTGGGACAATCGGTGGCTGTGAGGTGGGACACCTTTCACATACCATCCAAGCCCTCCATGAGATTCACTATGTTTTTCCTTAATCTATATCAGTTGAATTTTCTATTTGAATGTTAATAGTGGCAAGGTCCGAGGTGGGGACAGGGGTTATCCCTAAACCCCGGTCAACCAACCAGGGTTTGGGGTTAAATTTGGCCCTAAAATGATAATTTATGCGATATCCCAAATTTTGATACCATATATTCAACAGACCGATGGGAAATGTTAATATGCCACACAAAAAAAAATTTGTTAAAACTTATGAAAAGTTCGGGAGCGTACAAGGTTTGTAACCCGTCGGTTAAGTTCTATGGTGAACATATTTTGTAATATACAAATGTTTTATGCAAAAGTGTGGTTTAATGTGAAGGGGAGTAGAAAATTCCTCGGGAAGGGTTGCCGCTAACCCCAAAACAAAACTCTCAACCCATGGTCAGTCAACCATAATTTGGAAAATCGATGGGAACATTATTCAAATTTTGAATCTCATAGTGTTGGCCAAGATAATTGGTGCATTTTTATATGGTCGAAGGTTAACCAGCCAAATTAATGAAGCAATAATTTTCACTTAGTGCGGCAAGAATATCGTTGGCATGGTGCGAATTTTTCACTCCACATGGACACAAAAGGCGGACTGCAAAAGGCAGAAGATGTAGAATAGATTACAGAGAAGTGTGAATTGTAGGACAATTAATAGAAAATTTTCTATAGACCATAACTCAGTTAGTTTTTGACCTTTTTATGTTCATAAAGAACCCAGATATGATTTTTTACTATTCTAGAGCCATTGGAGACATTCTTTTAGCATTAGGATCATTGTAACTTGATTTAAACACATATTTTTATCATAATGAAAGAGGCCCAACATTGGAAGTTGGACCAAGAGGTGTAGCTTAGGAGGGGTGATCGTCATCGTCACTTTTTATCTTATGTGTAATGTTATGGTATTGATTTCTTCTTTATTTTCTACAAAACGTATCTTTAAAGCATGTTAATGAGAGCTTTAAAAACCCTAATCTTTTCCTTGCAATTTTTACCATAAACTCTCAATCTTTCATATACATATCAGTTTGGTATGCGAGCTATGATTCTTATTTTTCTTTGAGGGTTTAATTTTGTTGTAGGTGTTACTGATACTTACAAGGTTGAAGCTCAAAAGAGGAGAAGGAAATCTTGTTGTTGCAAGTCCTAAAGTTAGGTCAAGGAAAAGGAGAGCACATTTGCCACAATCTCCACCACAAATTTCACCTCAAGGTTCACCAAAAGCTTCACCAGTCATGGTGCATGAAGGAGAGCCTGAAAATATGTCAAAGGATGAGAAGGCCTTCATAAAATAATTCTTTTACATGAAACAAATGGTGAAATTTATCTATGAAGAGAGAAACATAAGTTTTTAAGGTGAGAGCTCCAATCCTCTAAAGGGAGATAAGCCTCTAAGAGTATATGTGGGAGATGGGGACAAGCCTCCTGATCTCAAATTGATTGTTAGTTAATGTTGTGCTAATATCAATTTTAGATTTAACATGAAAGTTCTTTGGCTTGCTTCTTATACAAGGGTGTATACATGTGCTTATGATTGACAATTCAACAAACTTGATGATATTAAGTGAAATTCATGAACATAAAAGAATGGAAACTAAATTTTGAAAATCAACATATAAAACACAACAAACAAAGACAATTGAGTCAAATACACATGGTCTTGATGAAGGACTTCACCCCTCCTGGGCTACCTCTCCTTGGTTCAGCTTCCATGGCATGGGCCTTTATATTATCTTGAATTGTGAAATATTATTGTTTAAAGTCTCATGTTGCCTTTGCAACCTACTCCAATGGCTCCAAAACAACAAAATATACCAGGACCGACTCTTCCTGAGCTAAAATTGGTCAAACATTACCTCAATTATGGAAAAACCAATTTTTCCTATATATTCTTCACTAAACCTGGAAGTCCACCAGTTCAATCCACTAAAAGTGGAGCTTCCGCTGCATTTGGTAGCTCTGCCAAGTTCTCTGCGAACATAAACCTGCACTTAATGTTAGGATAAGTGAGGATTAAAGTGTCGTTAATAACTAGATTAGCGCAAAGCACATTTTACAACTAATCATGGATTAGCATGAGCTTATTCCAGATTATCGGGTTAATAATCATCTTTTATCTCTGGTAATTATTTCCCACATGAACAGTCATTATCCGTGGGTTGTGGTGCTTAGACATGTGGGAGGGGGTTGGCCCACGGGGCTGGCCCCCTCTGGACCCCCAACTCTGGAGCCGACATACATTGAAGTATAAGCAGTCGCCAATGGTTAATAAGGAACTCGGTGATGGTGTAACGGTAGTCCTCGCCATTAGCCTGGGGGAGGTCGTAGGGTCTACCCCGACCTCTGCTCCTCTGCGGTCATACATTTTGTTGAATAGAACATGAAAGAGATTTTGGTATATGAACTCTGGATAAAAAAATATTTGCGAATAATATATACGCCCATTCATAATTGTTGAACCTTGGATTTAAAACAATGTGCCCACTTGACTATGGTTTGAAATATATATTGCCATCTAACCTTGCCATGGGGGGAGGGCACATGTCAGCCTCCGAATTCTCCATGTGGCCCTTCTCCATTGGCCCAAAATTTCACCAAATTAAAAATAATAATCCAGCATATGTAAAAAAATTCCAACCTTTGGATTAGGAGGACAATTTCAATTTCCCCAAAGAAACATTGGCAAATATGATTGTGACACTTGTCACAATGTCATTGGCTGAAAATTGAAGAATAGTCCCTGAAGATTCTTGAGGTGCTGACTGGAATTCCAAGTCATCAGTCTGTCACTATACTGTACATTTTTTACCTGTTTGAGAAAATGAACAATAGACCATAACTTACTCATACGAACTAGGATTTTTCTGAAAAGAGTTGTGTTTGAATCCTGGTGACGAGCTCTATCTGCTCATTCTGGTTTGGAGAATTTCTTAGCACTAATTTTTTTATCTAAATAATGATCCTCTAATAATTCCTGCCCTCTAGAAGCCTTTTATACTCCAAAATATACTATCAATTGTTCAGGACGTGAGGGTACAACTCCCTCACCTTTTCACTCTCCATCCATTTGGCCTTAGAAGGATTTTGTACCTTGAGTCCCACTCTAAGGTATTCAACATTCCCTCTCCTTGAAGTTTTGATTCTTCTATCAAGTATGAGATCTTACTGAATTTATTCAATATATTCTAGTGATAAATCATCTATTGATGGCAGATGAACATGTTGTCCTTGATCATGAACCAAAGGAGGCTCAAACAATCTCAAATTCTCAACATTAACGAAAAAATAAATCTCCATATAAGGAGGAAAATCTAGCTTAAATTCATTAGTACCAATCTTTTCTAGAATTTTAAATGAACCATAACGGATTGGCTTGAGCTTTTTACCTTCCCCTTGCAATCTTTCTTTGCTGATATATAACCAAACTTCATCTCCAACCTGGAATTTGTGATCGACATGGTGTTTATCATGCCTTGCCTTGTAGCTCGTTTGACTATTTTCAAGTTGTTCTTGCACTGTGTGATGAACCAACTGAATTTTCTCAATGAACCTCCCTTCCTTATCTATTTTAATATGACCATATATAGCGACATATTTCTAAAAAATTAAGTCCAAAGGAAATCTTGGCAAGTACCTAAGACATGCCTCAAATGTTTGTGGAAGAATGCTTGGCCCTATTGTATGCATGCTGAATTTAATGCAACTGTTCATCCCACAACTTGGGATGTTTGCTGCAATAGCCTATAAGAAGATGAATGATTGTCCTATTTACCACCTCAGTCTAACCATCTGTTTGCAGATGAAATGTTGTACTTTTCTTTAACTTTGTGTCCATCATGTCCCATAATTTTGATCAAAAATTCCCAACAAACCGGGAATCTCGATCACTTACAATGGAAGTAGGAAGACGAAAATGAACCCATACATTTTGAAAGAAAAGATGAGTGGCTTGTTCAGCTATAATTATTTTCTTACATGGCATCAAAATACACATTTTTCTAAACCTATCTACCACAACATACAAGTAATCATGACCTTTCCTTGACATTGGAAGACCACTGACAAAATGCATTCAGATACTCTCCCAAGGATGTGAAGGAACCAGAAGTGGTGTGTACAATCCAAGTTTCCTATTACCAGGCTTACTTATTTCTCATAAACAACATCCTCTAATAAAATGAGATATACTGTCAATCATGTGTGGCTAATAACAATACCTTTGAAGATCCACTATTGTCTTGCCTACACCGAAATGTCCAGTAATCAATGAAGTGTGCACCTCCCTTATGATTTTATTTCTTTCTCCCTGTGGTATATATAAATTGCCCAAGTGATACAACAAACTTCTATGCACATGATAATCTAACTCTTCATTTGGGTTTCCTTGACTCAAGCTTTCATACACATCTCGAAAATGACTATAATATGCATATTGTTCAATGTAACTTTCATGCGTAACTGAATTGTGCTTGAGTATAATAGATGAATTTACAATAGGCCTAGAGAGCATATCATATACCTTATTGTGGATTCCCTTTTTATACCCGATAACCAAATGAAATTGTTGTAGAAATCCCATCCATATAAAATGTCTTGATTATTGCAACTTTGACTGTGATTGTAAATATTGTAACGGTTGATGGTCGGTATGGATAATGGTCTCTTTCCCCATAAAATAGTGCTTCCATTTATTTACAATTTGTACCAATGCATATAATTCTTTGCCATAGGTGGGATATTTAGTCACGACTCCATTAAAAATTTAAGAATGAAACGAAATAGGCTTACCATACCGCATGAGAACTGCTCCCATGGCATAATCAATTGCATCTGTTTGGATCTCAAACGGATGTCTAAGATTTGGAAGAGCCAATATCGGTGTTAAAATTATTTTTTTCTTTAAAGCATCAAATGCCTTTTTCTGCATATCTCCCCAATGGAAGACTTTCTTGACACTTGTCAATGCATGTAACAGAGCTACAATGGAAGAAACATTAACAATGAATTTCCTCCAATACTGCGCTACCACAAGAAAGCTTCTTACCTTTGTAACTGTATTGTGCTTGGGACAATTTAGAATGACCTCTACTTTGGAAGGGTCAATCTTCAACTCACCTTCTCCAACAATGTGTCCCAAATACATTAAAGAAGTCTTGCCAAACTCACACTTCGACATCTTTAAAAATAATTTATCTTTTTTTCAAGACATCAAGTAGCTTGTTCACATGCATGACATGTTCATCTCTTGGCTTGTTTAATATAATTATGGCATATAAGTAAATAATGATGAATTCATCTAGAAATGGTCTTAGTACATCATTCATGAATCTCATGAAATTAGTTGGAGAATTTGTTGGACCGAATGGCATAACTAGCCACTCAAACAATCCTTGTCTAGTTTTAAATGGAGTTTTCCAAATGTACTCCATGGCTATTATAACTTGATGATAACCACTTCGTATGTCTAACTTAGTGAAATATATTTCATACTTTAACTGATCTATCAAATCATCAATTCCTGGGAGTGGGCAACGATTCTTTACCATGGTTTTATTCAGTGCACGGAAATCGATACACATGTGCCAAGTCCTGTCCTTATTTGGTACCAAAACAATTGGTGAACCACATGGAAAATTAGATTGGTGTGTGATACATTTTTTTAGATATTATTGAATTTTCTTCTTGACTTAGAAACTCTCCATAATTGACATGCGATACATAACAATGTTTGGAAGTGTAACATTCTGTTGCAGCTGTGTTGGTCGGCTTAATTGTCGGATTAAACCTCTCAATATTAATTATCAATCTAGGAGTCGTAAACGCAAGTTGTACTGCATCTTGGCACAGCTTAATGGTCAGACTATAAATATATTCCTTTGTAATGATAAACTAGGTACTGGAATGAAACACACCTTTGCTGGCAAATAAACAATCTTGAAAAGGGAACCTACTTAACCAATTTCATTCACTGCAAACTCCATACTGCAGTTAAAATGTAAGGCTATACAAAGAAATCCTCAATCACATAACTTTATCACACTCAAATTCTACTTTTAAAATCTCTATGATATCTTGAAAAACCTAATCTATTTATTCCTCTCATCAACTAACACTTGAAACTAATCTTGAGATAAGAAAAAAGACACACACATTATTATAATGATAACTCACACTTGAAACTAACTATCTAAACTACTCTTGATATTAAATTCAAGTTTCAAATTAACAAAGGACAGTTCTAACTATTGCTAGAAAAAAACTACTTCACTCTTGTCAAATAACATCTAAAAGATCCTATTAAAAATGGCATTGCAAATAATCTATGATAACCTCCAATTCAAATATTTAAATCTAAATTAAATGAATTATTCAATTAAAAATCTCACTCTTCAAAATCAAATCATGTAACTATATCAAGCTACATTCAAATTGATATCTCTACCTGCACAATCAAATCCGCACTCAAACTTGCTCTTATAAGGAAATGATTACACTATGAAAACAAGAAGGATTCAAATTAAAAATAAATCTAACTATTAAGAAAAGTCCCAGGAAGCATAACCAAATCAAATAAGCATTAAAACCTGTAAACATTCAAAGAGATTATGTAATGCAAACCAAACTCAAACTCAAACATTCAGAAATCCTTGTATTCCTATGCTCCCATTACATCCGATTTTATTAAGACAAATAAGAGTGTAGCGTTGTTTTATAACTCAAACAAAAAATATGTAATGAGTAATAATTGTTTAGCCCATTAATGGGCACAATGCTACAATGACTGAAATTATTTGGAATTGAACCACACCTATCAAAAATTCACACATTCATACAGAAATCAGAAGCTACGTAGACTTCTACTTATCTTCTACTGATTGATAAGCTTAGCTCCAGTAAGTAGAATTACTGCAATGGATGAAAGATTTTTAAAACATCAAAGACTGTAATTCGTAATGAATCATGGCACAACGCTACTTCTCAGAACATGAAAGTTATGATGTATATTGAAAAGAGGATTTGGCAATCGATTTATACAAATCACAGTAATCCCTCTATCGATATTACATTTCTCTACAACTCGATACCAGTTCTACCTCTCAGAATTCGACTTCACCATTTTAGAAATTCTTCCCCAATTCTACATCTGAGCAAATCGACCTTCTATTCCTATCAATCCTAGCTTATGTAATTGATAGACTCACACTAATTACATCTCTGCCCCTGTCTAATTTATGGACGAACTCTCTGCCTCTTCATTTGATCACGACAACTTATATATACTGGATTTACAAATTGGGGCTTCAACAAGCTAATTAAAATATAGAAGATTATTGGTTTTGATAATTTTCTGGAATAAGAATTAGTTTCAAAATAGAATGTCTAATTAGAAAATTGCTCCTCTTTTCATGGGATGTTGCTGTTGTTGGGAGGTGTGTTCCAACTGCTCTTTTCCTCTTTGCCTGATGATGAGCATTAATGGGCCAAATTGGTTGTAATGAGCAGCATCAGCATCTTATGAGTCAAGCCTTTCCACAACACAATTGAACACTGAAGGAGCTCCAGGTCCAATATTAAGATCATGCCATGGACATGTAGCAACAGATCTACGTGATAGAGATGAAAGAATCCTTTCATTAAGAGGTGGATGAGGAAAGTGTGATTCTCCCTCGGTGTGGAACAAGGAATTTATTGACTGTCATTGCAGTCTCACTATCATGCGTAGGTGATATTCAACATCCTCATCGCCACAAAGGAAAAATCATGATCAATTTCACAGGCTTGAGAAATAACAGCCTACCACAAAGACATCAATTAGAAAATATAACTGTCATGAATTCTGGCTTTTCGATTCTGAGCAACACATTCAGAAATCCACATTGGATTCCTGATCTCCTACTCCTGCAAAACAAATGGCCAGTAAGAGTGCTGGAACGAGGGCGTAACCGACGCAATCCCCTCAATTGATACCGAGAAATCGTCTAGTTCCATGTTCCCAATTTCCCATATAACCATTTTCTCATTGGGCTTCTCGATTTCTCTTTTTCCAATACCCACAAAGAGTAGCCGTGATGTTAGCTTTTCAGATTATTCCTGCAACCGAGCTAACTCTGTCCTTAGTGCCGATTTTTCATTTTTAAGCTCTTCAACCCGGCATGCTAGTTCTTCATACTCGGCCTATTTAAGTGTCCTTGATCTCCATGCAGATTATCTGTTTGATTATTTTCTTATTTTCATTTTAATCTCTTTTTCATCATGTAGGGATAAATCTGCTCCCATAGCTGGCATGTTCTGAGCAGAAGAAATGATATTTTTTGTTGTTGGTGATACATGAAGCTGTCCATGCATAATGGAATGAGGTGTAGGAGCTGTCACACACCAGTAGTCTATCTCAATGTTTATGTTGGTCATAGTAATTGTAACAGTGCTACATGAACCCAACAGAGACGTTGCCACTATTTCCACGGTTGGGATTGAATTAATAGTTGTTACTTGTGCTCCAGATGCACTATTAGTGTTTGCACTTTATCCATTGTGAGATGTTGCATTACCATTTTGAGCATTGTCCACTTCTGTAGATCCTTGTTCAAAGTGTGTCTTATGTCCTGATTGTGAACCATTTGGAGAATCTCCATCACTTCCCACATTTTTGGAATTTGTACAGTCAATCGTGCTTCTTTACTGCACCTTCATCCTTATATCCTTAGTGTGAAAAAGATTCTTGCAGTCTTGTGAACCTCGGATATTCAGCAAAGCTCATTGCGTTCCTCCAGAATGATGGTTTGATCCTCTATTTGTTTCTTCACTTTTACCTTACCATTGATTTTATTAAATTTTTCTTGCACAAACCTACAACAACTTCACAAGGGACATCTCATATTTCTACTTGAACTGACAAATAGAATTAATGTGTATATATATTCTGATTTCTATATGTTCCATTGAGATACACCACCTAGGACAAACCGTTGCCTACATTGAGACATTACAAGAGAACACAATAATTGGTCGCATTAACACAATTTCCTATTATTGGGGAGAGAGAACCCAATATGTTCACGTTCAGAAATGGTTTTCAGTGGAATATTCCCCCGACGATAACTCCTTCACGAAGTCGAATTTTCCAAACAGTTTCTAGGTTATATGAAACATGGTGCTCTGAATAAAACCCATGTCTCAGAATTTAGATTTTCTACTCCATTTGGTCACAAAATTGATATTTTCACTTACAAAAATCTCGTACTCAACTATCCAGCTGTTTCTTTTATGCATGGATATGTATTTGAATATAGTCTTGTACTAGACTTATTCACCTGCCACCAAGGAGGCATTTATTAATAAAATTTACACACAAATCACTAACAATTTAATTAATATGAATAATTCATAAATTAATATCTATCATCTCTAAATGCCTCTAATCATCATCTTAAAAGAAAAAGAAAAACACAAAGTACAAGCATATAATAATGTGATAAATATCATGAAAATTTGGGCAAAAGTGTGGCTCAACATCCCCCCACGCTGAACTTCTTGCACGTCCTTGTGCAAGTCAAACCTTTAAACTATAAAACCATGGAAGAAGGTAGGAGAGATGTTTGAATATTAAGTTATCATTCCGATAAGTGTGTCATCAAAGTAAGCATTCATTAGCCCGCAACATTGGTATTACTATGACATTACCAACTAAAACCAGGTGAAATGATAAAACATGATTGGGTAGACATTATAGAGAAAAGAGTGTTGCACATACCTGTTACCTCGTCCCATATTTTGTTTTTCCCCAAAGTCTTATGATAAAAATCAAATTTTGTTGAAAAAGTGCAGTTTCAAATGGAATAACACAAGATTCTGCACCTACTATAAAAATCTCGTACCTAGGTCATGAAGCACATATTTAGAGACAATTACAATCAATACTCATTGATGGCAACCAACACCTTGTGAGTAGTCACCATTGAGTAATTCATCACTCTAAATACCATGAAAATTATAGTGAGTTATGATACCAATCAACAACCTCTTTATTTGAACACTCTAAATTTTGTTGTTATCCGGATTCAAAAATAAATTTCCTCTTAATCTAGTACAAAGGATTACCTTCACTAAGGGTACCAATTCATTAAAGATTCATGATCTTTGAAAGATAGAACTCAAAGCATCATGTTCAAATTGTCTTAAAACCATTGCCTAAGAAAAAGGATGATTTCTCATGGAAAGAGAAGGATAACCAAGAAAATCATAGTATGCAGTTAACTTTAATACCACAGACATGGCCCTACTGCCCGCAGGTGTCCATAACCTTGATAGGGATGTCTTTTAACCTAGAAAAATGCCAGTATCCCACTTACTAGATATAGATTCAGAGTTAGCTTATTTTCCTCTTTAGATGAAGGCCATTGTGTTGGCTTGGTAACCAGCTGATGGGAGTGCCGCTCACATGAAGTAACATGAATGAACAGGCCAACTCATGATGAGACCTCTTGTCTTCCAGCTTTTTGGCTGAAATCCATTACTCTGGCTTGGTGAACAGGAGTAGTAATGTCATGCATGCTAGGTCTCATGATCATGGTAAGTCGGATCATCACGAGACCTCCTATCCTTCCCTAAATATTTGTAATCTTTGATCATGATTAACCTTAAAGGTTACTTAATAAGTGGGAGACAGATCTACTCCTTAAGAGTATAGGACGGTGTGAAAAGTTTTAATTGACTAATCATTGTTGGCTAGTTCCTCTACCCTAAGGACTTATTAAAGATATCACAGAAAATGAATGAAAGATTCCTTGACCTAAGAATGCTAGTGTTCTCATGAATAGCTCATTATGATCTTAACAAGAGTGGTCCACCATAAGGGTTTTCCAATAGTACCTTATAAGGGAAACTGAAAATATATATTCGAGGACAACTTATTAGAGTGATTAATCATGGTTAATTTTTGCAAAATCATGAGGCATTAGAGCAAATTGTACTCAACTAGATCTATCACAATGTGTGTGTTAATAACTAATGTTGATCAAAATTAGTTTTAACATGCATTATTTAAAATTCAAAACCCTAATAGCATTATAACAACTTTACTTATTTATTCTCCTACCATATTTTACCCTAAGTGGCGAAAGACTCATTTTTAGGTATAGGAGTACTTCCAATGAATCCATATGCGTAACAAAATGCTGATTATACTCACACTTAGTTTTAAATAATATACTTCTTGACATACAAAAGCATGAGAAACTAGTTGCTTCAATTGATATGGTACCAAGAGTTTCCTAATGCTGAGGAAATAAAATGGCTTGATGACTGCTCGAAACCAAGATTCAATGGAATCCACATATTTATGATTCTCCAACTTATGAAAATATTCCACAGTTTGATATTCACTCTCTTAGAGGCACAAATAATATGGTGAAAGAGAAAAGATAACTCCCTCAAGTTCAGGCTCAAATATCTGCTTTTCAAATTAACAAGAATGGTTGAGAGAGATTCTAGGGTTTTAAGTTTCAACAAAAATTTTAGAATAAGTTCCAATGAAATATTTCTCCTCCAGTGGTCTCTAAATTATATCTTCTCAGGGTGAATGTTTTGTAGTAATGGGGGAAGTTTCTGAATTCATTCCTTTTCCAAACATGGAAGATGTAGCATTTTGTTCAACATGGGAATCAACACGAAAAATAGGTGGTTCAAATTGTTGTGCAACCTCATGGTTTAGATTAGGTTTTAAAAGATGGTTTGGGGTAGGGTTTTGGTTAAGGCTTGGACTATTATTTTCATTTGGATTGGGGTTAGGCTTTCAACTAGGGTTAGGTCTCAGTTTTAAATTAGGACTAGGTTTAGGTCTAGGGTGTGGATTAGGGTATGGACTAAGGTTAGGGTATGGATTAGGGTTTGGATTAGGAATAGGATATGGATTAGGGTATGGATTAGGGTTAGGATATGGATTAGGGTATGGATTAGGGTTAGGGTATGGATGAGGGTTAGAGTAAGGTTTCACATACAACTGCAACCATGGAGGAGGATAACTTAATGGTGTATTGGAAAGAAATTTTGGTTGTTGTTGATGCTCATATGATTGAATTTTCATGGGATATTTCCCTAGAGAGAAGGATCCAAATGATTCTTGAGGCCATGGAGATATATGGCTTGAGAATGAGGGCCAAGGCAAGGGCCACTATGGCCATGAAGTAGGATATTCAATTGGAGGAGGATCAGATGTTTGCCATGAAATTTTAGGATTATAAACATGCAGAGGAACCCGCTTAGGAAAATAATCATTATTTCAAGTATCAAATGGTGTTGGGTTTTGAGTTATACCTGGCCGTTGATTCGATTCCTTACTTGGTTCCCTGAGTACCTTTCGTAATCATGGCAGTGATGGGAAATTTTCGGTTGCATGACCATCCTCGCAAATTTCGCAAACTTTTAGACCTCTAAGTGAAAACTTTCCAAGACAGTGTTTCTTTCGACAGTTGGCACAAAGGATAAGCAGTGGTTCTTCATCCTTCTCTTGCTCCTGAAAATCATCCAATTTCGAAATCAAATATTTAATAATATTGAATTTATGTTCAAGCAAGTGTTAAATTCTTCTCCTGTTAATTCCTCATTGGATGATTTTTTTGTCTCTATATCAGCATAAAAACTCCTCATTGAATGATTCCTCAAAATACCATTCTCTTGTTCTCAACAAGCCATTGGTACATCTTGTCATCACACCAAAAATGATGTAATGTTGAACATTGGACTCTAAAGATAAATGAATTTTAAAAGCTACTAGCTGAAATAAAGCTCCCCACACTTGCATGAAAGGAAAATTTTGAATCAAAGTACTATTTAATCTATGAAAAGCAAAGAAATTTGGAAATTAAATGTTTAAATCCTGCTTCTACTTCTACACATAAATAAAATAAGGAAAAAAAAAGTTCAAGAGATAAGCAAGATCGCCAGACTTTGGAGCAACCCCACAAAATTGAATGCGTGGCTCTTCACTCACATCTTACCGTACACTCTCCACCATCTGATGTCCTACAATACCCTTGAAACTATGTAAGAAAAATTTTACCTGAGCCAAAATACAACTCCCCGGCAACGACGCCAAAATGTTGGTCGGCTTAATTTTTGGATTAAACCTATCAATATTAATTATCAATCTAGGAGTCATAAACACAAGTTGTACTGCATCTTGGCTCAGTTTAATCGTTAGAGTATAAATATATTCCTTTGTAATGATAAAGTAGGTACTGGAATGAAACACACCTTTGCTAGAAAATAAACAATCTTGAAAAGGGAACCTACTTAACCAATTTCATTCACTGCAAACTCCATACTACAATTAAACTGTAAGGCTATACAAAGAAATCCTCAATCACATAACATTCTCACACTCAAATTCTACTTTTAAAATCTCTAAGATATCTAGAAAAACCTAATATATTTATTCCTCTCATCAACTAACACTTGAAACTAATCTTGAGATAAGAAAAAAAACACACACATTATTCTAATGATAACTCACACTTGAAACTAACTATCTAAACTACTCTTGATAATAAATTCAAGATTCAAATTAACAAAGGACGGTTCTAACTATTGCTAGAAGAAAAATACTTCACGCTATGTAAAATAACATCTAAAAGGTCCTATTAAAAATGGCATTGAAAATAATCTATGATAACCTTCAATTCAAATATTTAAATCTAAATGAAATGAATTATTCAATAAACAAGCTCAATCTTCAAAATTAATCATGTAACTAGATCAAGTTGCATTTGAATTGATATCTCTACCCGCACAATCAAATCCGCACTCAAACTTGCTCTTATAAGGAAATTATTACACTATGAAAACAAGAAGGATTCAAATTAAAAATAAATCTACTATTAAGCAAAGTCCCGAGAAGCATAACCAAATCAAATAAGCATTAAAACCTGTAAACATTCAAAGAGATTATGTAATGCAAACCAAACTCAAACTCAAAGCATTAAATCTATTCTCATTTCTTATTCAAATTCAAACTATTAAAATATGTTCTAATTCCATATTCAAATTCAGAAATTGTTTTATTCCTATGCTACCATTACATCCGATTTTATTAAGAGAAATAAGAGTGTTGCGTTGTTTTATAACTCAAACACAAATTATGTAATGAGTAATAATTGTTTAGTCCATTAATGGGCACGATGATACGATCACTGAAATTCTTTGGAGTTGAACCACGCCTACCAAAAATTCACACATTCATAAACAAATAAGAAACTATGCACACATCTACTTATCTTCTGTTAATTGATAAGCTTAGCTCTAGAGGTGGTGGGCCCTCCCACACCTGGAGTAAAAAAAATTACTACAATGGATGAAATATTTTTTAAAATTCAGAGACTGGAATTCGTAATGAATCATGGCACAATGTTACTTCTCAGAACATGAAAGCGATTATGTGTATTGAAAGGAGATGGCAATCAATTTATACAAATCATAGAAATCCCTCTATCGATATTACATTTCTCTACAACTCGATACTAGTTCTACCTCTCACAATTTGACTTCACCATTTTAGAAATTCCATGCTGGTTCTACATTTGAGAAAATCGACCTTCTATTCCTATCAATTCTAGCTTATCTAATTGACAGACTCACACTAATTACATCTCCGCCCATGTCTAATTAATGGACAAACTCTCTGCCTCTTCATTTGATCACTACAAATTATATATACCGGATTTACAAATTGGGGCTTCAACTAGCTAATTAAAATATAGAAGATTATTGGTTTTCATAATTTGTTGGAATAAGAATTAGTTTCAAAATAGAATGTTGAATTAGGAAACCACTCCTCTTTCCATGGGATGTTGCTATTGTTGGAAGGTGTGTTCCAACTGCTCTTCTCCTCCTTGCCTGATGATGAGAATTAATGGGCCAAATTGGTTGTAATGAGTGGCATTAGCATGTTACGGGTTAGGCCTTTCCACAACACAATTAAACACTGAAGGAGCTCCAGGTCCAATGTCAAGATAATTACATGGACGTGCAACAACAA
Organism: Pinus albicaulis; assembly: GCA_034641835.2. Classification (NCBI taxonomy): domain Eukaryota; kingdom Viridiplantae; phylum Streptophyta; class Pinopsida; order Pinales; family Pinaceae; genus Pinus; species Pinus albicaulis. The sequence goes on along the minus strand of JAXQQM020062078.1, from coordinate 17,673 downwards.
ATTTGCATGATAGAGATGAAAGAATCCTTTCATTCAGAGGTGGATGAGGAAAGCATGATTCTCCCCGAGCATGGAACAAGGAATTTATTGACTGTGATTGCAGTGTCACTATAATGTGTAGGTGATATTCAGCATCCCCATCGCCACAAAGGATAAGTCATGATCAATTTCACGGGCTTGAGAAATAACAGCCTACCACGAAGACATCAATTAGAAAATATAATTGTCATGAATTTTGGATTTTCGGTTCTGAGCAACACATTCAGAAATCCACATTAGATTCCTGATCTCCTGCTCCTGCAAATCAAATGACCAGTAAGAGTTCTGAAATGAGGGCGTAACCAATGTAATCTCCTCAATTCATACAGAGAAATTTTCTGGTTCCATGTTCTCAATTTCCCATATAACCATTTCCTCATTGGGCTTCTCGATTTATCTTTTGCCAATACCCACAAAGATTAATTGCGGCATTAGCTTTTCAAATTATTCCTGCAACCGAGCCAACTCTGTCCTTAGTGCTGATTTTTCACTTTTAAGCTCTTCAACCTGACGTGCTAGTTCTTCATACTCGGCCTATTTATGTGTCCTTGATCTCCATGCAGATTATCTATTTGATTGTTTTCTTATTTGCCTTTTAATCTCTCTCTCATCCTGTAGGGATAACTCTGCTCCCATAGCTCTCATTTTCTAAGCAGAAGAAATGATAGTTGTTGTTGTTGGTGATACATGAAGCTGTCCGCGCATAGTAGAAATAGGTTTAGGAGCTATCACACACCAGTAGTCTATCCCAATGTTTATGTTGGTCATAGTTATTGTAACAGTGCTAAATGAACCCAACAAAGACGTTTCCACTGTTGCCATCGTTGGGATTGAATTAATAGTTGTTAATTGTGCTCTAGATGCACTATTAGTGTTTTCACTTTATCCATTGTGAGATGTTGCATAACCATTTTGAGCATTGTCCACTTCTGTAGATCCTTGTTCAAAGTGTGTCTTATGTCTTGATTTTGAACCATTTGGAGAATCTCCATCACTTCCTACATTGCAGGAATTTGTACAATCAACCGCGCTTCTTTACTGCACCTGCATCCTTATATCCTTAGTGTGAAAAAGATTCTTTCAGTTCCATGAACCTCGGATATTCAACAAAGCTCGTTGTGTTCCTCCAAAATGATGGTTTGATCCTGTATTTGTTACTTCGCTTTTACCTTACCTCTGATTTTATTAAAATTTTCTTGCATAAACCTATGGCAACTTCACAATGGACATCTCATATTTCTACTTGAACTGACAAATAGAATTAATGTTTATGTATATTTTGATTGCTATATGTTCCATTGAGATACACCACCTAGGACAAACCGCTGCCTACGTTGAGACATTACAAGAGAGCACAATAATTGGTCGCATTAACACAATTTTCTATTATTGGGGATAGAGAACCCAATACGTTCACATTCAGAAATGTTTTTTAGTGGAATATTCCCACGATGATAACTCCTTCATGAAGTCGAATTTTGCCAAACGGTTTTTGGGTTTTATGAAACATGGTGCTCTGAACAAAACTCACATCTCGAAATTTAGATATTATGCCCCATTTGGTCACAAAACAACAATCTCGTACTCAACTACCCAGTTGCTGCTTTTATGCATGGATCCGTATTTGAACATAGTCTTGTACTAGACTTATTCACCTGCCACCAAGGAGGCATTTATTAATAAAATTTACACACAAATCACCATCAATTTAACTAATAAGAAGAATTCATAAATGAATATCTATCACCTCTAAATGCCTCTAATTGTCATCTTAAAAGGAAAAAAAACACCAGGTACAAGCATATACTGATGTGATAAATATCGTGAAAATTTGGGCAAAAGTGCGGCTTAACAAGCTGAATCCTATGATGAATTACCCTCTTGGGAGGTAACCCATTTGGTTCTTGAAACATCTTGCGATGCTCAGTTACCACATCAAACAAATCAGATTTTAATTTTTCATCATACCATTCAAAAGATTCATAGTCAACATCATCCTTTTTCTTGATCACGAGAAGCACAAAATTTTTACTTGCATTAACTAAAGAAATATTCAGTTTTTTGAGATGAGCTCTCACAATATACTCCACGCCATCCTTAGGAAAATGAAATTTGTTCTCATGGTGATAAAACATCACTTTACTCTCATACAAATATGAACTTCCCAAGATAATCCTAGACATGTCAAGTTGAACCACATCTAACTCGACTTCATCAATAAATTTTGCAGTAATAGAAAATCAAAATATGCATTTCCTTGTAATTTGTAGATTTCATTCTTCACTATCCAACCCAAAGGGTATGGTTTATGATGTGGTAGAGTTTAAAGGTTAAGATTTTTGACCAAGTCTTCTGAAATCAATTTTTCTTGTGCCCACTATCAAACAATGCATCAATCTTTGTATGATTTGAAATCACTCTAAAATGGAACAATTATATCATTGTGTCTTCATTTGGAGTCTTTTTGTCACTATTTGAGGAACTATTACTTGCTATGGATTCCATTTCATTGTTAACCATGGCTACTATCTTGGTCTCATCTCCGGAATCAGATCCAAGATATTTTTGTGTGGTGGAAGTCATCTTTTGTTTCCCCTTGTTATCTAGTTCTTTTGCCTTAGTTCGGGATGTAGTTTCCAACAGTGGGCTTCATCATGCCCCTCTTTGGAACAATGATTGCATGTAGTTTTCTCCCCTTCTTTCTTCATGCTTGCATTCTTCTTTCCCTTCCATTTTCCTTCCTTCTCTTTTCCCTTACCATTGAATGGATTCTTCTTACTACCTTCTTCCTAAATGTTCTTTCCCCTTGCTTCAAGATGTGTGGCTTCCACACATACTTAATCTGATTTTTTTGGTTTAAACATAAGGATAGTATGGTTCAAGTAGGAATGTAAACCCCCAATCTATTTCAAGAGTGTGTGTTGTGAATTCAAGTTTACTCCTAAGAAAAAATACCACCTTCTAAACTCCTGGGTGTACTCTTGAACATTTTCACCTTTGAGTTTATGATCTGAAAGTGAAAGTATTTGTACTGCAGTTCAAAGTATTCATTTCCATTAAATTAAGTGTGCAATTTGTTTGTAAGGTCTTGCAAGTAAAACAAAGTGTTTTTGATGATTTTCTGAGTCTTATGTGTGAGGGAGAGTTAATTATTTTTTCTGTTTAACATCATAAATCTGAAATACACAGCAAGATAAAATCACCATAACATACATAGCAATTGATGAGGAAATTCACCCCTCCTGGGCTACATCTGTCGGGTCCAAGGCTCCCAAGTGGGCATGTCCTTACTCTATTAGATACTCAAATCGGTTTTAAAGTAATAAAAAGGCCTAAACAAGAAAAATAAGTCGTGAATTTAACTTTAGAACACAGAAATTAGTATAAATTGACTTTTGTCTCACCTCAAATGGTTAAGCATAGCCCAAAACAACTCCAACTCCCTCTTGGCCCTTATGGCTCTCAAAGCTTCTCTGAAGAAAAATTACCTGAATATCATCTCTGTCAGCTTTGAAACCTATCACAATGGCTCTGGAATGCTTAGACTAGTTGAAATTGACTAAAATTTCGTCCAAAAAGGTTCATTAATGAAGAAGTTATGATCAAAACAATATTTTCGCCTAATCATCCCCAAAAACCTCCACTAAAAGTGGAGCAACTTCAGTTAGCCCAACTAAAAATGGAAATCTCGCCAGAATTTGGGAATGCACCAAAACCACCAGTGACCATTTGTTGTGGCAATAAATGTCAGGCAGGTGGGGTCACATGGGACCGTTTCCCTGACCGTCGAGAAATCTGGGCGGATAAGTCGTTGCATAAACAGTTTAACGTGGAATTTAATATGCTTATGGGCGGTCACATATTACGGTTGCCCCAACCATTAACTCCTGGAATGAACGCCAGTTGTGGAGCCCCCGGTCTCCGCGCTGGGGCATATGGGTCATGGGTATTAGGGGGCTGGCCCCCTTTACCATCCAACCACAATGAAATTAAAATTAAAATATAACCTTTGTCTGTTGTATGTTAAGACTCAACCTGTAGCCCACCAAATCAGGCCTTTGGGTTGTTATGCATGTGGTCACCAGTTCAAAACCTGTAAAGACCAAAAAATTTTGCACAGCCTTCGTTTCTTCGACCAGGGGCCACGTGTCGGCCTCCAGGCCTGCCATGTGGCAGCTCCTGATTGGTCTGCCCAATCTAAAGTCAAGCCTCCACCCAATCACCGAATGCCACTTGTCGACTGCTGATTCACCCTTGTGGAATATTTTGGGGAATATTCTAGGGAATATTCTTAGAACATTCCTTGGAATATTCTTTTGTTAATATTTTCAAAGTCAAAGTCAAATCTGGTCAAACTGATTTTTTGAAGGTTACTGTAAACTTCAAACCTGCATAACTTTCACATATAGTGTTAGATTTGAGTGCCATTCACGATGAAAGGATCATATCGACAAGGCCTATCCGGTCATTCTATTTTAAACCAATTGTGAGAAATTCCAAATTTGAGCATTTTTTCAACTTAGGACATGATCACGTGATCACACCTCCCAAATGGGAAGCTTTTGGACCCAAAAATCTCTCTTATTTAAGGAAACTAAAGATGAGGAAATGATTCTCCACTCTTACAACCTTGAACCACTAAATTCTTCCTGACTTCATCAAATTGAGCTTCTCATAAAAAGATAAATTCTTCCTTGAATCTACTCACCGACCATTGCTAACCTTGAGTGAGTCACAATGCAGAATTTTGAAATTTTCATAACAGCAACTGAAATTTTCAGAATACATATTGTTTCTACAATGGTCAAACTTCAAAGGAGACTGGAAATAAGATTCACCTTGCCAACTGTCCTCATGGAAAATTTTTGACAATTGAGCCATGTACTTGCGTCGAATCCCGACCAAGTTTTCTCACCATATTAGCCTGCCATTCTGAAACTAGCATTGACCCATTCTGAACTTTGTGTCCTCTTTGCTTGCATGCATTTCCATATTTTGGATTCCTGCACCACTCTGCACCGACACTTTGTTCTTTGCACTGATTGACACCAAAGGAACTTTATGCAACATCTTGTAATCTTCAAAAGAAGACTTGCTTTCAAGCTGAAACATATCATCATTTATATAAGCAATAACATGAAAAAGGAGAATGTACAAAATATTTTTTCTTAACCATCAACAAAGTCAAATTTTGACTTGCATTGACAAGCCTTTTCAATTGCCCTACATGTACTAAAGAAGATTCTAGCTTCTTCCAATGTGCTTTCACAATAAACTCTTTTCCATCCTTGAACAGATGATACCTGTTCTCGTGGCGATGGAAGATCACCTCTCTGTCATATAAATACAGACTACCCAACACAACACCTATAATGTCAAGAGGTACCACATCTAATTCAACCCAATCAACATAATGAGCTATTATGGTGAAGCATAACATTCACTTTCTTGAGAACTGTAAATTATCATTTCTGCGAATCCATCCAAGTGGATATGGCTTAGGAAGAGGAATGGTCTCAAGTTTCATCTTCTTGAATAAATATTTTGAGATGAGATTTTCTTGAGACCCACTATCAAATAGTGTGTCTATATTTGTGTGTTTGGCTATTATCCTCACATGAAACAGCTCTATCCTCCTCTTTTCATTTTCATCTTCTATGTGACAGTTTAAAGTGCTAGAACTGGGATTTGTTTCATTTACAACCTCTTACCCCTTTATGTTCTTTAGTACCATGGCTATGCTTTTAGTGTCATCACCTGAATCAGACCCTAAGTCTTGTTCAACAGTTGCAATAGTTTTTCCCTTTTCTTTGGCTTTATCTTTGTTTTAAAATTTCTCTGGTTTCAGCTCTGGATGAAGTTTCCAACAATGGTCTTCATCGTGGCTTGTTTTGGAACAATTCTTACAAAAGAATTTTTCTTTTTCTTTCCTAGGGTTGGAATTTATTTTCCTCCCTTTTCCTTTGAATTCACTATCCATATTCCCATCAAAATATTGTTTACCTCTAGCCTCTAAATGCGTAGCTTGCACACAAACTTCATCTAGACTAGTAGGATTGAACATAAGGATAGTATGTATAAGGTAATTGTGTAAACCACGTATATATTTCAGCAAGGTATCTTGACTATGCAAATCAATTCCAAGTAGTAAAGCCCTTATCCTAAACTCTTGAGTGTAATCTTGAACACTTTGTCCCTTAAGTTGTCTAAAACTTTTCCAATTCATGATAGCCTTTTGTAAATGAGGTAATTGATAAAATTGTTGCTTAATTGTGGAAATAAATTCAGCCCATGATAAAGTGATCTTGCCATGTATTTTAATTTCATCCTTGGTCTTGGCTTCCCACCATACCAATGCTGCTCCTTCCATCCTTAGAGAGGCTAACTAAATCTTGGTGTCGTCTTCATGAAGGTTTTGTATCCTCAAGTAAACTTCCAACTGTCTGATCCAATTGTCAAGTTTCTCTGCATTGACTTCACGGTTAACATAGGCAAGTAAAATTTAACATCAAGCTTTAAAAATGGACTTTTACCAGTGGTTCTAGACTTGTGAGATTGATTCACCGAGGTAGAGGATGACGTTGTAGAGGAAGAGGATGAAGATGGGGATGCTGGATCACCATTTCCTCTATGTCCTTTCTTTGACTTGTAATCACTTTTCTTTCCTCCTGAAGAACCTTTTCATTCTTTATAGTTTTTAGAACCATCTCCAACAAGCCTATCATTCCTTACTTTGTAGAGTATCCTCACCATCTCAGTCATATCTAAGAAATCTTTTCGGAATACCCGTTCCTCTTCTTTGGGATCCATATCTTGATAAGCTTTTCCCTCTCTTGAAGACATGATTGAATATGCTTCTATGGCTCTTGGAGGTGGCTCTCTAGCCCTTCTTGGTTGTGGATTACTTTTTGCACTAACCAAGTTTCCTTCACCTCTCTTGAGTTTAAGCCTAGTAAGCATCAAAACTTGCAAACAATCAACTATATCTTTGCACAAAAAAATGTTGAGTAAAACTCTAGCTTCTAAGGCTCTAATCCTGATCTCTGATACCATATGATCTAAAAATGAAAGTATTTGTACTGTTTTTCAAAGTATTCATTTCCATTAAATTAAGTGCGCAAAGTGTTTGTAAGGTCTTGCAAGTATAACAAAGTGTTTTTGATAATTTTTTGAGTCTTATGTGTGAGGGAGAGTTAATTATTTTTACAGTTTAACATCATAAATCTGAAATACATAGTAATATAAAATCACCATAACATGCACAACAACTGATGAGGCAGTTCACCCCTCTTGGGCTACATCTGTTGGGTCCAAGGCTCCCAAATGGGCATTTCCTTACTCTATTAGATGCTCAAATTGGTTATAAAATGATAAAAAGTCCTAAATAGGAAAAATAAGCTGTGAATTGGACTTTAGAACACAGAAATCAGTATAAATTGACTTTTGTTTCACCTCAAATGGTTAATCATAGCCCAAAACCACTCCAACTCCCTCTTGGCCCTGATGGCTCTCGAAGCTTCCCTGAAGAAAAATTACCTAAATTTCAACTCTGTTGGCTCTGCAGCCTATCCCAATGGCTCTGGAATGCTCAGAATACTCGAAATTGACTAAAATTTCATCCAAAAAGGTTCAGCAATGAAGAAGTTATGATCAAAACAGTATTTTTTCCTAATCATCCCCAAAAACCTCCACTAAAAGTGGAGCAACTTTAGTTAGCCTGACTAAAAATGGAAATCCCGCTAGAATTGGGGAACGCGCCAAAACTAGTGGTGACCATTTTTTGTGGCAATAAATGTCAGGCGGGTGGGATCACATGGAACCACTGCCTTGACCACCGAGAAAACCGGGCGGATAAGTCGTTGCATAAATAGTTTAACGTGGCATTTAATATGCTTATGGGCGATCACATATTACGGTTGCCCCAACCGTTAACTCCTGCCATGATCATCAGTTGTGGAGCCCCTGGTATCTGCACTAGGGCATATGGGTCATGTGTATTAGGGGGCTGGCCCTTAGGGGCTGGTCCCCTTTGCCGCCCAACCAAAATGAAATTAAAATTCAAATATAACCTTTGCCCATTGTATGTTAAGACTCAACCTGTAGCCTGTCCAGTCAGGCCATTGCGCTGTTATGCGTGCAGTCGCTAGTTCAAAACCTATAAAGACAAAAAAAAAATTACATAGCCTCTGTTTCTTTGACCAGGGGCCTCGTGGTGGCCTCCGGGCCTGCCATGTGGCAGCTCCTGATTGGTCCACCCAATCTAAAGTCAAGCCTCCACCCAATCACCGAATGCCACTTGCCGACCACTGATTCACCCTTGTGGAATATTTTGAGGAATATTCTAGAGAATATTCTCAAAATATTCCTTGGAATATTCTTTTTTTAATATTTTCAAAGTCAAAGTCAAATCTGGTCAAACTGATTTTTTGAAGGTTAATGTAATCTTCAAACCTGCATAACTTTCACATACAGTGTCAGATTTGAGTGTCGTTTACGATACAAGGATCTTATCCATGAGGCCTATCCGTTCGTTCTGGTTTCAACCAATTTTGAGCAAGTCCAAATTTGAGCATTTTTCAACTTAGGACATGATCACTTGATCAGTTTCCTAAAATTTTTCCAACTAATAATTGGTTTTTGAATATAGGCTAATGCATAAAACTGTATTTTAATGGAAGAAATCAATTCAAACCAAGGAATGGATATGTTACTGTGAATTGACATTTCCTCTTGAGTCTTTGCCTCCCATGAAAATAGTGTTGCTCCTTCTAGCCTTAATGAATCCAACTCGATCTTTATGTCGTCCTGTTGTAGATTATTAATTTTTCAGTATACCTTCAATTGTCAAATCCAATTTTCTAAGTTATTTGCATTTACCTCACCATTGTACATTGGAAGTTCAAACTTGATGTCCAACTTGAGTGATGGATTTTTTCCTTTTGGGATTTTTGAGTGAGAGTGGGTGGTTTTTTTGGTGGAAGTGGAGGATGAAGATGCTGATGAAGATGATGGGGATTAGGATGGTGGAGATGGAGGTGGCTTTCCTCCACTTCCTTTGAAACTCTTCTCTTCACAATTCTTACCATCTGAAGATCCTTCTCCATGTGGATGGTTAGAACCTTCTCCTTCTCTTTCTAGAGTGAATGCATCAAATGTGATTTTAACCATTCTTTAGACGTCCTTGAAGTCTCCCTTGACATCTTCTTCTTCTGAATGTCCATGAGTCTATCAAACACCTGACATACTGGCTAAGGATTCAGTCTCAACTTATGATGCTTGTACCTTTTCAATCACCTCATCTTCTTGTGCAATTTGTACCTCTTCAATCTCAACTGTTGGAGGTAGAACTTGAGGTGCTTCAAGTACAAATTTGAGTGGAACTTTAGGTGAAGATGATGTTTTATCAATTCTCTTTATTCTTTTCCTAATCTCACGACTAACAAGCAATATCTTGCCTTCTCCTCTCTGGAACTTCAACCATGTAAGCATCACAAAATTGCAACTATTAAGACCCTTCTTGCACAATCTCAAGCAAATCAGGAAAATAACCTTTAGCAACCTTCTGCTCTGACACCAACTTTCTTTTAAATTGATTGTTAGTTAATGTTGCGCTAATATCAGTTTTAGATTTAGCATGAAAATTATTTGGTTTTCTTCTTATACAAGCATTTATACATGTGCTTATGATTGAGAATTCAACAAACTTGATGAGATTAAGTGTAATTCATGAGAATAAAATCATGCAAATTAAATGCTTAACAGAAGCATATAAAACAGAGCAAACACAGAAAACTGAGTCAAATGCACATGGTTTTGATGAAGGAGTTCACCCCTCCTGGGCTACATCTCCTTCATCCATCTTCCATGGCATGGGCCTTTATGTTAGCTTCAATTGTGAAAAAGTGATGTTTACAATCTCCTGATGCCTCTACAACTTGCTCCAATGGTTCCAAAACATTGAAATCTACAAGCATGACTCTTCCTGAGCCAAGATTGGTCAAAAATTTTCCTAATTTATGGCAAAAACAATTCTTCCCACATTTTCTCCACTAAAACTAGAACTGTGCCAGTTAAATCCACTAAAAGTCGAGCTACCACCACATTTGGTGGCATCGCCAAGTTCTCCACTAACATAAACCCACATTTAATGTTAAGATAAGTGAGGATTAAAGTGAAGTTAATAATTGTATTAGCGCAAAGTGTGTTTTAAAACTAATCACAGATTAGCATGAGCTTAATCTAGAATATTGGGTAAATAAACATGGTTTATCTCTATTAATTCTTTCCCTACGAAATAGTCATTAGCCATGGTTCGTGGCACTTGGACATGTGGGATGGGGCTGGCCCCCTACGAACTCCCCACTCTGGAGCCAACATATGTTAAGTATAAGCGGTCTTCAATTGTTAATAAGGAGCTCGGTAATGGTAGTCCTCAGTGCTAGGCTGGGGGAGGTCACAGGGTTGACCCTGATCTCTACCACTCCGCAGTCATACATTTTGTTGAACGGAACATACAACAGACCTTGGTATATGAAATTTGGATAAAAATATATTTGCAAATAATATATGCACCCATTGATAATTGTTGAACCTTGGATTTAAAATAATGCACTCACTTGACTATGGTTTTAAATATATATTGCCCTCCAACTTTGCCATGGGGTAGGGCATATGGCAACCTCTGGCTGTGACATGTGTCCCTTCTCCATTGGCCCAAAATTTCACCAAATTAAAAATAATAATCCACCAAATGTAAAAAATTCCAACCTTAGGATTAGGAGGAAAATTTAAATTTCCCCAAGAAACATTGGCGAATTTGATTATGACACTTGTCACAGTGTCATTGGCTGAAAATTGAAGAATATTCCCTGAGGATTCTTGAGGTGTTGACTGGACTGCCAAGTCATCAATTTATCATTGTTTTGCAAATTTTTTTACTAGTTTGAGAAAATGAAGAGTAGGCCATAACTTATTCATACAAACTCAAATTTTGATGAAATGAGTTGCGTTGGAATCCTGGTGATGAGCTATATCCGATTGTTTTAGTTTGGATCATTTCTGAGAACTTTCATTTTTGAGCTAAATATAGAGCCTCTGATCACCTCCAAACGAGGATGGAGGGAATGGTGATAAACCACCTTTGTCTCCACCACTATATTCACCCCCATCCTCACATCCATATTCACCATCATCATCTTCTACATCAACCCCTTCACAAACACCTCCACATTCTCCAAAGGGACATGGTAAAACTCCATTTTTAAAACTGCACATAATGTTTGAATTTCCTACGTATGATGGAGAGGTGAAAACTGAGAGATTAGATAATTGGGTTTGTCAGCTTGAAGTGTATTGCAGGATAAAAATGATTAAGGATGATGAGACGAAGATTCATCTTGCTTCATTGAGGTTGGGAAGTGCAATACTTATTTGGTGGCAAGCCAAAACTCAAGAGGAAATGAAGAAACATGGAAAGGTTTTATCTTCTTTGAGTGCTTTTGCTTCTACATTGAAAAGATAATTTTATCCATTAACATACAGGAAAAAATATATTGTGGATTGCCAAAAATTTAGTTAATTAAAGGGTCAAAGAGGGAAAAATTATACCCAAAAGTTTAGAAGGACAGAATTTATATTCGGTATATATTTTTCATCTCAAGACACTTTGTTGAAATAAAATGGAGGTTTGCATAGCTATTTGAGACATACAATTCTCATGTTTAACCCTACAAGTTTATATGAAGTTTTTCTATAGGTCGCACATCTATAAGCAAGAGGGAAACATTTTTTGATGAAAAAAGTGAGAACACCTTCGAGTCTAGAGAAAAAGGAAAGGGTATGTTCAAAGAAAAGGGAAAGAAGAATGTTTCCATCAAGATGGAGAGAGAAACAAGTACATGCAAACACTATTCCAAAGAGGGCCATGATGAAGATCATTGTTGCAAACTTCATCGAGAGATGATACCCAAAATGTTTAAGAACAAGGAGAAGGGGAAGACAGTTGCAACTACACAACATGATTTAGGTTATGTTTCCAGAGATGAAACAAGGATCACAACCATGGGTTTGAAAGGTAAGGATATTGCAATTATGAGTTCTTCAAGTTGTCTCAATGATACTCAAGATGAAAAAACAAGATTTGAGCTTTTCCATATTATATTTATTTCAAAGCATACCATGATAGACACACTGTTTGATAGTGGTTCACAAGCATATATTATCTCTAAAGACATTGTCAAGAAGTTGAATTTAGAGACCATTACTCATCCTAAACCATATCCTTTAGGTTGGGTATGTGGGACTAAAAAATTGTAGGTGACAAGGAAGTCCATACGCAGATTTTCAATCACTTGAAACTTTCTTGATGAAGTTAAACTTGATGTATTTCTGCTTGATATTTGAGGTATTGTTTTGGAAAGCGCATACCTTTATGATAGGAGAGAAATTTTTCATTGCCATGAGAACACATATCATTATTTCATGAACAATATTGAGTACAATGCTAGAGTGCATAGTAAGAAAATGAGTTTGTCTCTTATGAATGTTGGACAAATGAAGATAATTGTTAATGCTAGTCAGAATTTTTCATTGTTAATGATCAAGCATAAATATGCTGTGAATGAAGCCTTTCAAGGATATGATTAAAATTTGAAATATGATTTCATTGAGGTTGTTAATGAATGTGATAAGATGTTTCAGGAGTCTAACACGTTTCCTCCTAAAATAGGTAAACAATATGAAAAAAATTTGCAGGAGGATGCATCATTGTTGAGAATTGGTGTGAACAAGATGCTAGTGTTAAAGAATGCAGGGGTCAAAGAGAAAATGAAAAAGAAATATGAAAAAGAGGACATTGGGTCCAAAAATTAGTCTTCTGTGTTTCATAATGCTTTGTCTTTGAAAATGGTGCATCGTGATGGAAATCACATTTGGTCAAGAGTCGAGCCAAGCTCAAGGCTAGACATGATAGGCATCATCATGACGAAAATGTTCAAGGTGACAAGAATTTGAGATTGCATAAGTTTCCTTTGATTGATGATGAAGGAGAGAATGTGAATATCCCTTCAAATGAAGTATTTTATTTGCATATTTTGGGAAATTGCAAGAATATTTTATCTTCGACAGTAAGAAAAAGACTCCAAAATCAAGGAAATAGATGTACTTTCATGAAAATCTCAAAGTGACAAATTCAAGAAAAGTTCAGTGGATTTACACTAGAAGGGTGAGGGATTTGTAGCCTCATCTATTTGGTGAATCATAAAGAAATTTTTGAGTTCCAAAAGCTTCGAGTGGGAGGAATGATCCGGTGGATCAGTTTAGTGATAAAAAATCAAAGTTCTTGGATTAGCTCGAAACCAGTGTAAAAGCATAGATCGCGTCGCCCTGAATCTAATGAAACTCATTTCACTAAAATTTGAAATTGGATTCTCCCTATATCACGTTTTTTTTAGTTTGGGAAACATCTAAATAATTTTGGAAAAGTGTTACACGAACACCCAGTCAATAGTTAGTATGTTGACTAGCAATTTGACTTGGTTGACTATGTATTTTGTGGACCAGTTGTTGATTGCCACTTGTCGCATTCTTACGGGTCAAAATTTGGTGTTTTTTTTATTGGTAAATGTAATAGTGTGGTGGCCTAATGAGAGAGAACCGCGTGAGCCAATCGGTGGCTACCACGTGGCCTCCTCTTGGCCATGTAAAATATTGTTAGAGGTCGAGAAGCCTCCACGAGAATCAAACACAACACCTATCGTATACCAGCCAAGCCCTCCACCGGACCCACTATGTTGGTTCTTAATCACTATGGGTTGAATTTTATATTTGAATGTTAATGGCAGTAAGGCCCGAGGTGGTGACCCGGGTTAAACCTAGACCTTCGTCCACCAACCAGGGTATGGGGTTAACCCTTGCCCCAAAACTATATGTATAAATTTATCCAAAGGGATTCAATGTGATGTTGTAATGTACTAAAAAAAAATATTGAATCCTTCTACAATTTGGGTAAACCAAATACGATCGCACAATCACATAAAAAGTAAGAGAAATAAATTATCAATCACACAACACAATATGTATCTAGGGAAAGAAACTATGCAAAACCCCTCTATCTATATATTTTATACAGTCAATACCATGAAACAATATAATTATTTTCTCTCACTAAGAAACTTCTACACTTTGTTGGCTATCTCACACTGATCTAGGAAAAATGACTGAAATACTTAACCATTTCTCAACCTTTGATCTATGTATGAATGTTAGTTTTGTTGTGCTAATTTCATTTTCAGATTTTAAAATTTATTTCGTGATCTTATGCTTGATGTATAGGTTTCCTTGTCGCTTATGTCTGTTAAACACATAATTTAACTGATTTTTTATGAGTGATTTCAAGACCATAAAGTATGAAATTCAAATTCTAAAAATAAACAAGATAAAGAACGAAAAACCATCACAATTGATTCGTTAAAGCAAATTTTTTATGAAGGAGTTCACCGCTCTTGGACTACAACTCCATGTTCTAGCTTCCATGGTTTGGGCCTGTCTATTAGCTCAGTAGTGCATAAATTTTTGTTTACATGCATTAGATTCTCTTGAAACATACTACAATGAGTCCAGAATGTCAAAAACTATCATAAATGACTATTCACTCACTCGATTTGGCCTTCATCTCATCTGGGTATGGCCTTCCTTCCTGGTCACCCTAAGCTTCAAAATTATTTAGAGTGACAAAACACCTGTAGAATTTCTCCTCTGCATCTGCAACCTATAATAATGTGTTTAAAGAATGCCATTCCCCTAGTAATGACTCTTCCTGAGCCACAATTGGTCAAAAATTTCTCAAGATATAGCCAATTTAATTTTTCCCTAGATTCCTCCTCCAAATCTAGAGAAGACTCCAGTTAACCCCTACAATCTGGTGGTTCAGCTGAAATTGGAGGTTCAGCCAAAGTTTCTGCCATTTTAATCTGGGATTTTAATTATTAGGTAAGCATTATTTAATGAGGATTAGCGCTCTAAGCGTGAAGTTAACCGGAGCCCTCCACTACGGTTTTAGTGGAATAGTTGGGCTGGTCCCCTCCAAACCTCCATTGGTCAGACGGAATATTTCAAATAATGTTTTGCAGCATGGACTATTAAGTTTGGCATCGATGGTATAATGGTTATGATAGAGAGTGGTATGGGGGAGGTCGTGGGGTTGAGCCCCGACCTCCACCCCTCTATACATATTTTTTTCAACCGATATATTAACCCATAGTTTAAATATGTGCCATCAATTAATGTTTGAAATTTGTTTATGATATAGTTACACTCCAATAAAAATAAACTCGGACTATAATTTGGTTTAAGTAATATGTAACGCTCCATATATTTATGAACCTTAGGTTATAGATAATGCAAAAAGACTATGCTTTAGTGTGGATTAACGCAGATCTTTGCCACCATAAGGGACATGTGGCGGTCCCTAGTTGGGTTGTCCTCCCACATAAAAAAAATTGAATTCAACCTTAGGAGCAAATCCTTAAAATAATTTCACTTTCAAACCAAATTGGAAAATCCAGTTCTGACACTTGTCACAGTGCCACTGGGCATAAACTAAATAATATTCCCTGCATCCTGACTAGGCTACCATGTCATCAACCTGTCATTTTTCTACAATTTTTTTAAAAAAATTGCCTGTTCTTAATGGTGGTAAGCAGACTATAACTTCTTCATCCTAAGTCGGTTTTTGACGAAATGATTTGCGTGAGATTCCTTGCGATGGGTCAGTCTCTTTCGTTCAATTTACAATCAATTATGAGAAATTACATTTTTGAGCTAAATACTAAGCCTCTAATCATTCCTCCCCACTAGAAGCCTTTCGGACCCCAAAATATCTCTGATTACTGATCATGTGGATGAGGGTAATGATCCCTCACCCTTCTAGTCTCTATCCATTGAAATTTTCCCATTTTCATCATTTGGATCTTTTAAAAAAAAGTTAACTTTTTCCTTGATTCATGTGACCTTCTCTTGCCATCATTGAAACCATCATGCAGAAATATTTCTAAATTTTCAGAACAACAAGCTATTCTTATAGAAACCATCTTGTTCCTACCTTGGTAGTTAAGAAAAGGAAACTTAAAAATTGTCTCACCTCGCACAAGGTCACCATGGAGATTCTTAGCTGCTCTCACTTTGTACTTTCGTCGACCCTTGACCAAGTATATTTTCCATTTCCATGTACCCTTTGGAAACCATAAACAAGCATTTTGGGAACCCATTCCTTCTTTTCCAAGCTTCTTTGTCACTTTCTCTTTGACCTTTGCACTCTCTTGCACCAACATCTTGTTTCCAACACTGCTCAACACTGATGTTGACTTCTAAAAATGTTTTACATCTTGTTCACCTTATTTCAAAGGAAACGTATTAGAACCCTGAAAAATCTCATTACAAGCATAATCATATTTTTGAAAAGTTTGATTCAAAACATCTCTTTTTTTTTATCATCAAAAATGTCAAATTCTGACTTGCATTCACTGTCCTCTTCATTTCTCCTGGATGTATAAGAGACAAACATGTCTTATTTTTATGCTCTCTAATTATGTGATCAATGCCCTCTTTAAACAAGTGATATTTATTCTCATGGCGATGAAATACTGCTTTCCTATCATACAGATAAGGACTTCCCAATATAATACCTAATATCTCAAGAGGCACCACATCAAGTTCAACTTCATCAATAAAGTTTGAATCGATGGCGAATCCTAGTAAGCACTTCCTTGTAACCTACAATTTTCGTTGTTGAAAATCCAACCCAAAGGATATGGTATTGGATGTCTAATACTTTCAAGGCATAGCTGCTTAACCAAGTCTTCGTAAATCAAGTTATCTTGTGACCCACTATCAAAAGGTGTATCAATCTTGGTATGTTTAGAGACAACTCTAATATGGAAAAGTTATATTATTGTATCTTCGTCATGAGTAACATTTGAACAATTTGAAGAACTAGTGCTTGCAATATGTTTAACTTTCAAACCCATGGCTTTAATATTTGTTTCATCTCTTGAATCTAACCCTAAGTCATGTTCAACTATAGAAATAGTTTTACCTTTTTCTTTGGCTTTCAATTTGTTTGGCTTCAACACTACATGAAGTTGCCAACTGTGGTCTTCATCATGGTCATTCTTTCAACAGTTTTTTCATGTGAGTTTTTTCTTCTCTCTTTTTACAAAGATATTCATTTTTCCTCTTCCATAAAACTTTCGCTTTCCTTTAACCTCACTTTCACTTTTCTCATCTATGTTTTGTTTCCCTATTGCCTCTAAGTGTGTGGCTTGAACAAAAACTTGATCTATGTTTGTGGGATTAAACATGAGAATAGTGTGCCTAAGGTAACTGTGAAAACCCCCAACATACTTTAGAAAAATTTCTTGAGAATATAAATTAATAGCCAAAATAAGAGCTCTTCTCCAAATCATGAGTATAATCTTGCACACTTTACCCTTTCAACTGTCTAAAATTTTTGCAATCCACAACAACATTTTTCATGTAACCTAAGGGATAGAATTGCATTTTAGTGATAGAAATAAAACTTGACCAAGACATAGAGATCTTACAATAGTTTTTAATCTCTCCTTGAGTCCTTGCTTC